>CM067369.1:1520000-1590000 GCA_034401795.1 Chaetoderma sp. LZ-2023a
GCGTTAACGTTGTGACACACAGAGAAATGACGGGAGGAAGGATAGCTACCTAAGATGTTGCCACGTTAACGTTGTAACACACAGAGAAATGACGGGAGGAAGGATAGCTACCTAAGATGTGGCCACGTTAACGTTGTAACACCCATAGAAATGACGGGAGGAAGGATAGCTACCTAACATGTAGCCACGTTAACGTTGTAACACATAGAGAAATGATGGGTGGAAGGATTGCTACCTAAGATGTGGCCACGTTAACGTTGTAACAAACAGAGAAATGACAGGAGGAAGGATAGCTACCTAAGATGTGGCCACGTTAACGTTGTAACACACAGAGAAATGACGGGAGGAAGGATAGCTACCTAAGATGTGGCCACGTTAACGTTGTAATGCACATAGAAATGACGGGAGGAAGGGTAGCTACCTAAGATGTGGCCACGTTAATGTTGTAACACAGAGAATTGACGTGAGGAAGGATAGCTACCTAAGATGTGGCCACGTTAACGTTGTAACACACAGAGAAATGATGGGTGGAAGGATAGCTACCTAAGATCTGGCCACGTTAATGTTGTAACATACAGAGAAATGACGGGAGGAAGGATAGCTACCTAAGATGTGGCCACGTTAACGTTGTAACACACAAAGAAATGACAGGAGGAAGGATAGCTTCCTTAGATGTGGCCACGTTAAGGTTGTAACACAAAGGGAAGAAGGATAGCTACCTAAGATGTGGCCACGTTAACGTTGTAACACACATAGAAATGACGGGAGGAAGGATAGCTACCTAAGATGTGGCCACGTTAACGTTGTAACACATAGAAATGACGGGAGGAAGGATAGCTACCTAAGATGTGGCCACGTTAACGTTGTAACACACAGAGAAATGACGGGAGGAAGGTTAGCTACCTAAGATGTGGCCCCGTTAACGTGGTAACACACGGAGAAATGACGGGAGGAAAGATAGCTACCTAAGATGTGGCCACGTTAACGTTGTAACACAGAGAAATGACGGGAGGAAGGATAGCTACCTAAGATGTGGCCACGTTACCGTTGTAACACACAGAGAAATGACGGGAGGAAGGATAGCTACCTAAGATGTGGCCACGTTAACGTTGTAACACACAGAGAAATGACTGACGGAGGGATAGCTACCTAAGATGTGGCCACGTTAACGTTGTTACACACAGAGAAATGACGGGAGGAAGGATAGCTACCTAAGATGTGGCCGCGTTAATGTTGTGACACACAGAGAAATGACGGGAGGAAGGATAGCTACCTAAGATGTGGCCACGTTAACGTTGTAACACACAGAGAAATGACGGGAGGAAGGATAGCTACCTAAGATGTGGCCACGTTAACGTTGTAACACCCATAGAAATGACGGGAGGAAGGATAGCTACCTAACATGTAGCCACGTTAACGTTGTAACACATAGAGAAATGATGGGTGGAAGGATTGCTACCTAAGATGTGGCCACGTTAACGTTGTAACACCCATAGAAATGACGGGAGGAAGGATAGCTACCTAACATGTAGCCACGTTAACGTTGTAACACATAGAGAAATGATGGGTGGAAGGATTGCTACCTAAGATGTGGCCACGTTAACGTTGTAACAAACAGAGAAATGACAGTAGGAAGGATAGCTACCTAAGATGTGGCCACGTTAACGTTGTAACACACAGAGAAATGACGGGAGGAAGGATAGCTACCTAAGATGTGGCCACGTTAACGTTGTAACGCACATAGAAATGACGGGAGGAAGGATAGCTACCTAAGATGTGGCCACGTTAATGTTGTAACACAGAGAATTGACGTGAGGAAGGATAGCTACCTAAGATGTGGCCACGTTAACGTTGTAACACACAGAGAAATGATGGGTGGAAGGATAGCTACCTAAGATGTGGCCACGTTAATGTTGTAACTTACAGAGAAATGACGGGAGGAAGGATAGCTACCTAAGATGTGGCCACGTTAACGTTGTAACACACAAAGAAATGACAGGAGGAAGGATAGCTTCCTTAGATGTGGCCACGTTAAGGTTGTAACACAAAGGGAAGAAGGATAGCTACCTAAGATGTGGCCACGTTAACGTTGTAACACACATAGAAATGACGGGAGGAAGGATAGCTACCTAAGATGTGGCCACGTTAACGTTATAACACACAGAGAAATGACGGGAGGAAGGATAGCTACCTAAGATGTGGCCCCGTTAACGTGGTAACACACGGAGAAATGACGGGAGGAAGGATAGCTACCTAAGATGTGGCCACGTTAACGTTGTAACGCACATAGAAATGACGGGAGGAAGGATAGCTACCTAAGATGTGGCCACGTTAATGTTGTAAAATACAGAGAAATGACGGGAGGAAGGATAGCTACCTAAGATGTGGCCACGTTAACGTTGTAACACACAAAGAAATGACAGGATGAAGGATAGCTTCCTTAGATGTGGCCACGTTAAGGTTGTAACACAAAGGGAAGAAGGATAGCTACCTAAGATGTGGCCACGTTAATGTTGTAACATACAGAGAAATGACGGGAGGAAGGATAGCTACCTAAGATGTGGCCACGTTAACGTTGTAACACACAAAGAAATGACAGGAGGAAGGATCGCTTCCTTAGATGTGGCCACGTTACGGTTGTAACACAAAGGGAAGAAGGATAGCTACCTAAGATGTGGCCACGTTAACGTTCTAACACACAGAGAAATGACGGGAGGAAGGATAGCTACCTAAGATGTGGCCACGTTAACGTTGTAACACAGAGAAATGACTGGAGGAAGGATAGCTACCTAAGATGTGGCCAGGTTAACATTGTAACACACAGAGAAATGACGGGAGGAAGGATAGCTACCTAAGATGTGGCCACGTTAACGCTGTAACTCAGAGAAATGACTGGAGGGAGGATAGCTACCTAAGATGTGGCCACGTTAACGTTGTTACACACAGAGAAATGACGGGAGGAAGGATAGCTTCCTAGGATGTGGCCACGTTAACGTTGTAACATACAGAGAAATGACGGGATGAAGGATAGCTACCTAAGATGTGGCCACGTTAACGTTGTAACGCACAGAGAAATGACTGGAGGAAGGATATCTACCTAAGATGTGGCCACGTTACCGTTGTAACACACAGAGAAATGACGGGAGGAAGGATAGCTACCTAAGATGTGGCCACGTTAACGTTGTAACACACAGAGAAATGACGGGAGGAAGGATAGCTACCTAAGATGTGGCCACGTTAACGTTGTTACACACAGAGAAATGACGGGAGGAAGGATAGCTACCTAAGATGTGGCCGCGTTAACGTTGTGACACACAGAGAAATGACGTTAGGAAGGATAGCTACCTAAGATGTGGCCACGTTAACGTTGTAACCCACAGAGAAATGACGGGTGGAAGGATAGCTACCTAAGATGTGGCCACGTTAACGTTGTAACACCCATAGAAATGACGGGAGGAAGGATAGCTACCTAACATGTAGCCACGTTAACGTTGTAACACATAGAGAAATGATGGGTGGAAGGATTGCTACCTAAGATGTGGCCACGTTAACGTTGTAACAAACAGAGAAATGACAGGAGGAAGGATAGCTACCTAAGATGTGGCCACGTTAACGTTGTAACACACAGAGAAATGACGGGAGGAAGGATAGCTACCTAAGATGTGGCCACGTTAACGTTGTAATGCACATAGAAATGACGGGAGGAAGGGTAGCTACCTAAGATGTGGCCACGTTAATGTTGTAACACAGAGAATTGACGTGAGGAAGGATAGCTACCTAAGATGTGGCCACGTTAACGTTGTAACACACAGAGAAATGATGGGTGGAAGGATAGCTACCTAAGATCTGGCCACGTTAATGTTGTAACATACAGAGAAATGACGGGAGGAAGGATAGCTACCTAAGATGTGGCCACGTTAACGTTGTAACACACAAAGAAATGACAGGAGGAAGGATAGCTTCCTTAGATGTGGCCACGTTAAGGTTGTAACACAAAGGGAAGAAGGATAGCTACCTAAGATGTGGCCACGTTAACGTTGTAACACACATAGAAATGACGGGAGGAAGGATAGCTACCTAAGATGTGGCCACGTTAACGTTGTAACACATAGAAATGACGGGAGGAAGGATAGCTACCTAAGATGTGGCCACGTTAACGTTGTAACACACAGAGAAATGACGGGAGGAAGGTTAGCTACCTAAGATGTGGCCCCGTTAACGTGGTAACACACGGAGAAATGACGGGAGGAAAGATAGCTACCTAAGATGTGGCCACGTTAACGTTGTAACACAGAGAAATGACGGGAGGAAGGATAGCTACCTAAGATGTGGCCACGTTACCGTTGTAACACACAGAGAAATGACGGGAGGAAGGATAGCTACCTAAGATGTGGCCACGTTAACGTTGTAACACACAGAGAAATGACTGACGGAGGGATAGCTACCTAAGATGTGGCCACGTTAACGTTGTTACACACAGAGAAATGACGGGAGGAAGGATAGCTACCTAAGATGTGGCCGCGTTAATGTTGTGACACACAGAGAAATGACGGGAGGAAGGATAGCTACCTAAGATGTGGCCACGTTAACGTTGTAACACACAGAGAAATGACGGGAGGAAGGATAGCTACCTAAGATGTGGCCACGTTAACGTTGTAACACCCATAGAAATGACGGGAGGAAGGATAGCTACCTAACATGTAGCCACGTTAACGTTGTAACACATAGAGAAATGATGGGTGGAAGGATTGCTACCTAAGATGTGGCCACGTTAACGTTGTAACACCCATAGAAATGACGGGAGGAAGGATAGCTACCTAACATGTAGCCACGTTAACGTTGTAACACATAGAGAAATGATGGGTGGAAGGATTGCTACCTAAGATGTGGCCACGTTAACGTTGTAACAAACAGAGAAATGACAGTAGGAAGGATAGCTACCTAAGATGTGGCCACGTTAACGTTGTAACACACAGAGAAATGACGGGAGGAAGGATAGCTACCTAAGATGTGGCCACGTTAACGTTGTAACGCACATAGAAATGACGGGAGGAAGGATAGCTACCTAAGATGTGGCCACGTTAATGTTGTAACACAGAGAATTGACGTGAGGAAGGATAGCTACCTAAGATGTGGCCACGTTAACGTTGTAACACACAGAGAAATGATGGGTGGAAGGATAGCTACCTAAGATGTGGCCACGTTAATGTTGTAACTTACAGAGAAATGACGGGAGGAAGGATAGCTACCTAAGATGTGGCCACGTTAACGTTGTAACACACAAAGAAATGACAGGAGGAAGGATAGCTTCCTTAGATGTGGCCACGTTAAGGTTGTAACACAAAGGGAAGAAGGATAGCTACCTAAGATGTGGCCACGTTAACGTTGTAACACACATAGAAATGACGGGAGGAAGGATAGCTACCTAAGATGTGGCCACGTTAACGTTATAACACACAGAGAAATGACGGGAGGAAGGATAGCTACCTAAGATGTGGCCCCGTTAACGTGGTAACACACGGAGAAATGACGGGAGGAAGGATAGCTACCTAAGATGTGGCCACGTTAACGTTGTAACGCACATAGAAATGACGGGAGGAAGGATAGCTACCTAAGATGTGGCCACGTTAATGTTGTAAAATACAGAGAAATGACGGGAGGAAGGATAGCTACCTAAGATATGGCCACGTTAACGTTGTAACACACAAAGAAATGACAGGATGAAGGATAGCTTCCTTAGATGTGGCCACGTTAAGGTTGTAACACAAAGGGAAGAAGGATAGCTACCTAAGATGTGGCCACGTTAATGTTGTAACATACAGAGAAATGACGGGAGGAAGGATAGCTACCTAAGATGTGGCCACGTTAACGTTGTAACACACAAAGAAATGACAGGAGGAAGGATCGCTTCCTTAGATGTGGCCACGTTACGGTTGTAACACAAAGGGAAGAAGGATAGCTACCTAAGATGTGGCCACGTTAACGTTCTAACACACAGAGAAATGACGGGAGGAAGGATAGCTACCTAAGATGTGGCCACGTTAACGTTGTAACACAGAGAAATGACTGGAGGAAGGATAGCTACCTAAGATGTGGCCAGGTTAACATTGTAACACACAGAGAAATGACGGGAGGAAGGATAGCTACCTAAGATGTGGCCACGTTAACGCTGTAACTCAGAGAAATGACTGGAGGGAGGATAGCTACCTAAGATGTGGCCACGTTAACGTTGTTACACACAGAGAAATGACGGGAGGAAGGATAGCTTCCTTAGATGTGGCCACGTTAAGGTTGTAACACAAAGGGAAGAAGGATAGCTACCTAAGATGTGGCCACGTTAACGTTGTAACACACATAGAAATGACGGGAGGAAGGATAGCTACCTAAGATGTGGCCACGTTAACGTTGTAACACATAGAAATGACGGGAGGAAGGATAGCTACCTAAGATGTGGCCACGTTAACGTTGTAACACACAGAGAAATGACGGGAGGAAGGATAGCTACCTAAGATGTGGCCCCGTTAACGTGGTAACACACGGAGAAATGACGGGAGGAAGGATAGCTACCTAAGATGTGGCCACGTTAACGTTGTAACACAGAGAAATGACGGGAGGAAGGATAGCTACCTAAGATGTGGCCACGTTAATGTTGTAACACAGAGAAATGACGTTAGGAAGGATAGCTACCTAAGATGTGGCCACGTTAACGTTGTAACCCACAGAGAAATGACGGGTGGAAGGATAGCTACCTAAGATGTGGCCACGTTAACGTTGTAACACACAGAGAAATGATGGGTGGAAGGATAGCTACCTAAGATGTGGCCACGTTAACGTTGTAACATACAGAGAAATGACGGGAGGAAGGATAGCTACCTAAGATGTGGCCACCTTAACGTTGTAACACACAGAGAAATGACAGGAGGAAGGATAGCTTCCTTAGATGTGGCCACGTTAAGGTTGTAACGCAAAGGGAAGAAAGATAGCTACCTAAGATGTGGCCACGTTAACGTTGTAACACACATAGAAATGATGGGTGGAAGGATAGGTACCTAAGATGTGGCCACGTTAACGTTGTAACATACAGACAAATGACGGGAGGAAGGATAGCTACCTAAGATGTGGCCCCGTTAACGTGGTAACACACGGAGAAATGACGGGAGGAAGGATAGCTACCTAAAATGTGGCCACGTTAACGTTGTAACAAACAGAGAAATGATGGGAGGAAGGATAGCTACCTACGCTTTGGCCACGTTGACGTTGTAACACACAGAGAAATGACGGGAGGAAGGATAGCTACCTAAGATGTGGCCATGTTAACGTTGTAACACACAGAGAAATGATTGGTGGAAGGATAGCTACCAAAGATGTGGCCACGTTAACTTTGTAACACACAGAGAAATGACGGGAGGAAGGATAGCTACCTAAGATGTGGCCACGTTAAAGTTGTAACACACAGAGAAATGATGGGTGGAAGGATAGCTACCTTAGATGTGGCCACGTTAAGGTTGTAACACAAAGAGAAATGACGGGAGGAAGGATAGCTGCCTAAGATGTGGCCACGTTAACGTTGTACCACACAGAGAAATGACGGGAGGAAGGATAGCTACCTTAGATGTGGCCACGTTAAGGTTGTAACACAAAGAGAAATGATGGGAGGAAGGATAGCTACCTAAGATGTGGCCACGTTAACGTTGTAGCACACATAGAAATGGCGGGAGGAAGGATAGCTACCTAAGATATTGCCACGTTAACGTTGTAACACAGAGAAATGACGGGAGGAAGGATAGCTACCTAATACGTGGCCACGTTAACGTTGTAACGCACGGAGAAATGACTGGAGAAAGGACAACTACCTAAGATGTGGCCACGTTAATGTTGTAACACAGAGAAATGACGTGAGGAAAGATAGCTACCTAAGATGTGGCCACGTTAACGTTGTAATACACAGAGAAATTACGGCTGGAAGGATAGCTACCTAAGATGTTGCCACGTTAACGTTGTAACACACAGAGAAATGACGGGTGGAAGGATAGCTACCTAAGATGCGGCCACATTAACGTTGTAACACACAGAGAAATGATGGGTGGAAGGATAGCTACCTAAGAGGTGGCCACGTTAACGTTGTAATATACAGAGAAATGACTGGAGGAAGGATAGCTACCTAAGATATGGCCACGTTAACGTTGTTCCACACAGAGAAATGACGTGAGGAAGGATAGCTTCCTAAGATGTGGCCACGTTAACGTTGTAACCAACAGAGAAATGACGAGAGGAAGGATAGCTACCTAAGATATTGCCACGTTAACGTTGTAACACAGAGAAATGACGGGAGGAAGGGTAGCTACCTAAGATGTGGCCACGTTAACATTGTAACACAGAGAAATGACGTGAGGATGGATAGCTACCTAAGATGTGGCCACGTTAACATTGTAACACACAGAGAAATGACGGGAGGAAGGATAGCTACCTAAGATGTGGCCACGTTAACGTTGTAACACACAGACTAATGACGGGAGGACGGATAGCCACCTAAGATGTGGCCACGTTAACGTTCTAACACACAGAGAAATGACGGGAGGAAGGATAGCTACCTAAGATGTGGCCACGTTAACGTTGTAACGCACAGAGAAATGACTGGAGGAAGGATATCTACCTAAGATGTGGCCACGTTAACGTTGTAACACACAGAGAAATGACGGGAGGAAGGATAGCTACCTAAGATGTGGCCACGTCAACGTTGCTACACACAGAGAAATGACGGGAGGAAGGATAGCTACCTAAGATGTGGCCACGTTAACGTTGTAACACACAGAGAAATGACGGGAGGAAGCATTGCTACCTAAGATGTGGCCACGTTAACGCTGTAACACAGAGAAATGACTGGAGGAAGGATAGCTACCTTAGATGTGGCCATGTTAACGTTGTAACACACAGAGAAATGACGGGAGGAAGGATAGCTACCTAAGATGTGGCCACGTTAACGTTGTAACACAAAGAGAAATGACGGGAGGAAGGATAGCTACCTAAGATGTGGCCACGTTAACGTTGTAACACAAAGAGAAATGATGGGAGGAAGGATAGCTACCTAAGATGTGGCCACGTTAACGTTGTAGCACACATAGAAATGGCGGGAGGAAGGATAGCTACCTAAGATATTGCCACGTTAACGTTGTAACACAGAGAAATGACGGGAGGAAGGATAGCTACCTAATATGTGGCCACGTTAACGTTGTAACGCACGGAGAAATGACTGGAGAAAGGACAACTACCTAAGATGTGGCCACGTTAATGTTGTAACACAGAGAAATGACGTGAGGAAGGATAGCTACCTAAGATGTGGCCACGTTAACGTTGTAATACACAGAGAAATTACGGCTGGAAGGATAGCTACCTAAGATGTTGCCACGTTAACGTTGTAACACACAGAGAAATGACGGGTGGAAGGATAGCTACCTAAGATGCGGCCACATTAACGTTGTAACACACAGAGAAATGATGGGTGGAAGGATAGCTACCTAAGAGGTGGCCACGTTAACGTTGTAATATACAGAGAAATGACTGGAGGAAGGATAGCTACCTAAGATATGGCCACGTTAACGTTGTTCCACACAGAGAAATGACGTGAGGAAGGATAGCTTCCTAAGATGTGGCCACGTTAACGTTGTAACCAACAGAGAAATGACGGGAGGAAGGATAGCTACCTAAGATGTGGCCACGTTAACGTTGTAACCCACAGAGAAATGACGGGAGGAAGGATAGCTACCTAAGATATTGCCACGTTAACGTTGTAACACAGAGAAATGACGGGAGGAAGGGTAGCTACCTAAGATGTGGCCACGTTAACATTGTAACACAGAGAAATGACGTGAGGATGGATAGCTACCTAAGATGTGGCCACGTTAACATTGTAACACAGAGAGAAATGACGGGAGGAAGGATAGCTACCTAAGATGTGGCCACGTTAACGTTGTAACACACAGACTAATGACGGGAGGACGGATAGCCACCTAAGATGTGGCCACGTTAACGTTCTAACACACAGAGAAATGACGGGAGGAAGGATAGCTACCTAAGATGTGGCCACGTTAACGTTGTAACGCACAGAGAAATGACTGGAGGAAGGATATCTACCTAAGATGTGGCCACGTTAACGTTGTAACACACAGAGAAATGACGGGAGGAAGGATAGCTACCTAAGATGTGGCCACGTCAACGTTGCTACACACAGAGAAATGACGGGAGGAAGGATAGCTACCTAAGATGTGGCCACGTTCACGTTGTAACACACAGAGAAATGACGGGAGGAAGGATTGCTACCTAAGATGTGGCCACGTTAACGCTGTAACACAGAGAAATGACTGGAGGAAGGATAGCTACCCTAGATGTGGCCACGTTAACGTTGTAACACACAGAGAAATGACGGGAGGAAGGATAGCTACCTAAGATGTGGCCACGTTAACGTTGTAACACAAAGAGAAATGACGGGAGGAAGGATAGCTACCTAAGATGTGGCCACGTTAACGTTGCTACACACAGAGAAATGACGGGAGGAAGGATAGCTACCTAAGATGTGGCCACGTTAACGTTGTAACACACAGAGAAATGACGGGAGGAAGGATTGCTACCTAAGATGTGGCCACGTTAACGCTGTAACACAGAGAAATGACCAGAGGAAGGATAGCTACCTTATATGTGGCCACGTTAACGTTGTAACACACAGAGAAATGACGGGAGGAAGGATAGCTACCTAAGATGTGGCCACGTCAACGTTGTAACACAGAGAAATGACGGGAGGAAGGATAGCTACCGTAGATGTGGCCTCATTAACGTTGTAACACAAAGCGAAATGACGGGAGGAAGGATAGCTACCTAAGATGTGGCCACGTCAACGTTGTAACACACAAAGAAATGACGGGAGGAAGGATAGCTACCTAAGATGTGGACACGTCAACGTTGTAACACACAGAGAAATGACGGGAGGAAGGATAGCTACCGTAGATTGTGCCACGTTAACGTTGTAACACAAAGAGAAATGACGGGAGGAAGGATAGCTACCTTAGATGTGGCCACGTTAACGTTGTAACACACAGAGAAATGACGGGAGGAAGGATAGCTACCTTAGATGTGGCCACGTTAACGTTGTAACACAAGGAGAAGTGACGGTAGGAAGGATAGCTACCTTAGATGTGGCCACGTTAACGTTGCTACACACAGAGAAATGACGGGAGGAAGGATAGCTACCTAAGATGTGGCCACGTTAACGTTGTAACACACAGAGAAATGACGGGAGGAAGGATTGCTACCTAAGATGTGGCCACGTTAACGCTGTAACACAGAGAAATGACCAGAGGAAGGATAGCTACCTTATATGTGGCCACGTTAACGTTGTAACACACAGAGAAATGACGGGAGGAAGGATAGCTACCTAAGATGTGGCCACGTCAACGTTGTAACACAGAGAAATGACGGGAGGAAGGATAGCTACCGTAGATGTGGCCTCATTAACGTTGTAACACAAAGCGAAATGACGGGAGGAAGGATAGCTACCTAAGATGTGGCCACGTCAACGTTGTAACACACAAAGAAATGACGGGAGGAAGGATAGCTACCTAAGATGTGGACACGTCAACGTTGTAACACACAGAGAAATGACGGGAGGAAGGATAGCTACCGTAGATTGTGCCACGTTAACGTTGTAACACAAAGAGAAATGACGGGAGGAAGGATAGCTACCTTAGATGTGGCCACGTTAACGTTGTAACACACAGAGAAATGACGGGAGGAAGGATAGCTACCTTAGATGTGGCCACGTTAACGTTGTAACACAAGGAGAAGTGACGGTAGGAAGGATAGCTACCTTAGATGTGGCCACGTTAACGTTGTAACATACAGAGAAATGACGGGAGGAAGGATAGCTACCTAAGATGTGGCCACATTAACGTTGTAACACACAGAGAAATTGTGTGAATTCTGCTGTACTAAGAACCGATGTCCGCGATCCTAAGTGGTGAAAGAGCTTTCTTAGTTAAAATGTTAGGGTTTAGTTTGTGTTTTGTAGGCTTTGACAACTTTCGGGATTTAAGCCGGGTCCGCCGCTCCCTTTGCATCTGCCACTGATATCATCATGCAGAATGATAACAAATATAAATAAATAAGATGACTAAAACCACCCAGGCAATAGCAAGTTATTAACTTATTCCCCGTATGATGATGGTGGTGGTGGTAGTGGGCCTGGTGGCGACGGCGGCGTCAGCGGCGGCGGCAGTGTGGTAGTCATGGTGGCGATGTGATGATGATGATGATGATGATGATGATGATGATGATGATGATGATGATTGCATCCAAGGCATATTGTTGTGTTAAAACTTGCAACAAATTGAACCGATAGATTTTAGATACATTGCAGGGCAAACAGACAGACAGACAGACAGACAGACAGACAGACAGACAGACAGACAGACAGACAGACAGACAGACAGACAGACAGACAGACAGACAGACAGACAGACAGACAGACAGACAGACAGACAGACAGACAGACAGACAGACAGACAGACAGACAGACAGACAGACAGACAGACAGACAGACAGACAGACAGACAGACAGACAGACAGACAGACAGACAGACAGACAGACAGACAGACAGACAGACAGACAGACAGACAGACAGACAGACAGACAGACAGACAGACAGACAGACAGACAGACAGACAGACAGACAGACAGACAGCATGACAGACAGACAGGCAGGCAGAGAGGTAGGCAGGTAGGGAGGCGGACAGACAGACAGACATGGGGCGAGTGTAATAATCAGCGGTTAATGTTTTCTATTGCAATCAGAACTCACCCTCTGGCAGATTTAGATGTGCTGCGTCTGATGAAGAGATACGACCCGACGTGAATGGAAACCGACCAATCAAAGGACCGGCTCTCTGCAGTACTCGGTCCACGCCTGTACAGAATAAGCTATAATGTCAGTATAATTGGTAACAATGCTTGTTCACCCAACCACCCTTGAACCACAACATCAAACCGCTCACTCGCTCACTCGATCGCACACGTACCCAGCTACACAATCACCCGCGCAACTGCCAGCCCACCAGTATGCACTTGTACACTGACGCACCCACTTACACACACTCCTATAACTAATCGCATGCTCAACCGCCCGCTCAACCACCTGCTCAAATAATAATAATAATAATAATAATAATAATAATAATAATAATATATATATATATATATGCTGTTCCTTCACTCACTCGCTCGCCTGCTCATATCCCGCCGACGAAGTGCGCCAGCAAGGCACGCCAATCCGCCCCCTCGTCCGACCGCCCACTCGCACAATCGCTCGCTCACTCGCTCACTCAACAACTTTTATTCATCTGTCAGAATAATTCTCGATAAGACGTGCGTCGCCCATTTCGGCAGCTTATAGCGTCATGGAGCGACTAGACCGATGCACCAAACGATTGATGGTTTGTAAATCCACATGTTTGCTTCTCTGGACCTGGTTATACGGGTCATTAGTGTTGTCACCTTCAGAATACCTCCAGAATGGCATCGGTACTGAGGAATGGCCACGGCACTACACAGCCTCCAGGAGTGACCATGGTATTAGAATACCTCCAGGAGTGACCATGGCACTACAATTTCTCCAGGAATGATCATGGTAAAACAATACTTCGAGGAGTGACCATGGCACTACAATACCTCCAGGAGTGACCATGACACTACAATACCCCAAGAGTGACCATGGTATTACTATACCTCCAGGAGTGATGATGGTATTACAATACTTCCAGGAGTGACGATAGCACTACAATACCTCCAGGAATGACCATGGTACTACAATACATCCAGGAGTGACCATGGCACTACAATACCCCAAGAGTGACCATGGTATTACTATACCTCCAGGAGTGATGATAGTATTACAATACTTCCAGGAGTGACGATAGCACTACAATACCTCCAGGAATGACCATGGTACTACAATACATCCAGGAGTGACCATGGCACTACAATACCTCCAGGAATGACCATGGTACTACAATACATCCAGGAGTGACCATGGTACTACAATACCTCCAGGAGTGACCATGGTACTACAATACATCGAGGAGTGACCATGGCACTACAATACCCCAAGAGTGACCATGGTATTAGAATACCTCCAGGGGTGACCATGGCACTACAATTTCTCCAGGAATGATCATGGTAATACAATACATCGAGGAGTGACCATGGCACTACAATACCTCTAGGAGTGACCCTAGCATTACAATACCGCTAAGAGTGGCCATGACACTACATTACCTCTAGGATTGGCCATGGTATTACAATACTTCCAGGAGTGGCCATGGCACTACACTACCTCTAGGAGTGACCATGGCACTACAATACTTCCAGGAGTGACCATGGCACTACACTACCTCTAGGAGTGACCATGGTACTACAATACCTCCAGGAATGACCATGCCACTATCTAATGTTGTAGAAGCCGTTTCGCCGATTTCACAACACCTGTTATCAGACAGATCGCAGATTTTCGGTGCTTTCGAATTTAGGATCCCATAGAAGGCTTTCAAACACCCCATGTACACGAACGCCAATTGAGCTACACGATGCGATATAAATGACATTTGATTTTGGCACTGCTATACAGGTGCATACATTTGCATATATGTAACGTAGCTTTATTATATAATGTATCTAATGATTGTCTAAATGTGAATTCTATGTATGATAATACTATGATGACATTTTCATGATTTGGCAACACACAAAGGCAGAGTTTGACGAATTTTTCGAAGTTCTGAACAATGACGATAAGAATATCAAATTAAAAGCAAATATAGACGAGATGTCTGTAGATTTCCTGGATATAACTGTATATAAAGGTATACAGTATGAAACAACCGGTTACTTAGACTACAACGTGTATTTCAAACCAACTGATTCGCATCAGCTACTACACAAAACATCTTTCCATCAGTGGCATACTTTTAAAGGAATCGTAAAATCGCAAATAATCCGTTTTCACAGGAAATCGATTAATAGGGAAAACTTTGAAGAAGCGTGCTCTACCTTATTCAACGCCCTCAAACCACGAGGTTACTCCTCACGATTCTTGCGGAAACTCAAATCTGAAACATTAGACGACTTAAAAACCATTCCAGATAATGCCTCAGATCATCGGCCTACCAAAATTTCTCACAATCGTCTGATTATAGATGTAGGCAAATCTCGCAAATGCGAAAAGAAAAGGTGCAAGCTAAATACATTTCTCCCGAAACCAGAATACTTTCACGAGCATTACCAGAAACTAAGCGAGCCACTTTAGCAAAATAGTTGCAGAAAATTTAATGAGATTCTACAAAATTTGTCGATAGCCAAAAAGATCACCGAAAAGCAACATAAGTATCTCGTTACTAAGCTTGAATCCACGGACATTCTATCTTTTGCCAAAAATTCACAAACTCATAGATTCGTGGTTGGACCCGATGCCACCACCCGGGCGACCTATAATCTCAGATTGTGGTTCATAATCCATAGAATCAATGTATACATCGATTACCATCTAAAGCCAATAGCAAATAGACACCCCAGCTTCTTGAAAAACACCGAAGACTTCTTATCCCAGGTCTCTGAGACACGGATACCTCCAAATTCATTCCTGGTCACGCTTGACATCGATGCTATGTATACAAACATTGACATCCAGAAGGGTATAAATTCTATTCGTAAAGCATTCACGAACTACCCAGACACTAACAGGCCAGACAGAGAAGTAATAGCTCTATTAGAGGGGAGCCTGAAAGGCGATGATTTTGAATTCGATGGCGAAATTTACCAACAAATTTGCTAATATTTACGTAGCAGAGTTGGAGGAGGAAGCGTTAGAAAAGTGTCCAAAACAGCCCCTCATTTATTGCAGATCCCTTGATGACATTTTCATGATTTGGCAACACACAAAGGCAGAGTTTGACGAATTTTTGAAATTCTGAACAATGGCGATAAGAATATCAAAACCGTTTTCACAGGAATTCGAGTGATAGGGAACCCTTTGAAGAAGCGTGCTCTACCCTATTCAAAGCCCTCAAACCACGAGGTTACTCCTCACGATTCTTGCGCAAAATCAAATCTGAAACATTAGACGACTTGAAAACCATTCCAGATAATGCCTCAAATCATCGGCCTACCAAGATTTCTCGTAATCGTCCGATTATAGGTGTAGGCGAATCTCGCAAATGCGAAAAGAAAAGGTGCAAGCTAAATACATTTCTCCCGAACCAGAATACTTTTACGAGCTTTCAGAACAAAAGTAAATTCCAACTTCAGTCTAATCTGGATTGCGACTCTGAAAATGTTATTTATCAAATATCATGCAAATTGTGCCAAAAACATTATGTCGGCAAAACCAAATGTCCATTAAGATGGTGGGCAACTCGACACTTTTCAGATGTTAGGCTAGAGGAAACACACATGTTTCCGAACATTTTAATTTTCCTGACCATTTAGTCCCTCGTGACTTTGAAATTATGCCGATTGAACAGCCACCCATTTCAGATACGACTGAAGAAACTGATCAATGAAGAAAACTTCGAGAATCATTTTGGATTAAAGAACTCGAAACACAGTGGCCAAGGGGCATAAACTCGGACCCAGGCTTATCTGATCAACGTGACAAAATTCCATTCATTCTGACCTATAGTCGGAAAAACGTTGAAATTTCCAAAATCCTGAAAGATGAGTATCAAAACCTACAGGAGAAACTGAAACAACCCTTTAACAAGCGTCCAGTAATTGCATTTAAGAAAAATCCGAATCTACGTGACATCTTGGTAAAAGCAAAACTCAAATAGCTATCCAGAATATCCATCTCAATCATTCAACATTAACCCTTTCATGATGGTCAGCCAAAAGCGGCCCCTGTAGTGATCTTGGGGAATGTTAGTTTGCCGGCCGGGATTGGAGTATTTTTGAAAATTTTACCACTAGAATGACTGGCTCGGGAACCGAGCTACTACTGCTGCTTCTGCTTCTACTACTACTTCTACAGCTACTTCTACAGCTACTGCTACCACCACCACCACCACCACCACCACCACCACCACCACCACCACCACCACTACTACTACTACTGCTACTACTACTACTACTACTACTACTACTACTACTACTACTACTACTACTACTACTACTACTACTACTACTACCACTACCACTACCACTACCACTACCACTACCACCACCACCACCATCACCAGCTACTCCACCTACTACAACTACTACTATTTTTAACTGAATGTGCCGGCCCGATGTTATGAGATTGAGAGTAGTGAGTATCTAATACCATCGTGTTCATATTTTTATCGAGATATAGTTTCCATTCAGTAGCATAGTCCAACGGTAGACCTACAATGGGACCCTAACGTTCTCGTAGTCACTGTACTTTTGTAGACATACATTGGGCCATTTACGTCCTCATTGTAATCGTACGTTAATAATGCGAACACTGGGCCTCGTAGTCACCGTAATACAGTAGGCTGACAATGGGACCATTACGGCCACATAGCTACTGTCCCACAGTAGACCTACGTTATGCTTTTACGTCCTTACAGTAGCAGTCGCTGCCATACAGTATCCCGACAATGGGCCCCATATGTCCTTGTAATTATTGTCATATAGTATGCCAACACTGGGCCCCTAACGGCCTCGTAGCTACTGTCATACAATAGGCCGACAATGGACCCCATACGACAGCATAGCTACTGCCAGGCAGAGGCCGACACTAGACCCCTAACGACCTCGTAGCTGCTGTCATACAGTAGGCCGACACTAGGCCCCTAACGACCTCGTAGCTGCTGTCATACAGTAGGCCGACACTGGGCCCCTAACGGCCTCGCCTCGTAGTCACCGTAATACACCAGGCCGACACTTGGCCCCTAACGCCTCGTAGCTACTGTCATACAGTAGACCGACACTGGGCCCCTAACGGCCTCGTAGTCACAGCAATACAGCAGGCCGGCACTGGGCTTCTAACGGCCTCGTAGTCACAGCAATACAGATGGCCGGCACTGGGCCCCTAACGGCCTCGTAGTCACAGCAATACAGCAGGCCGGCATTGGGCCCCTAACGGCCTCGTAGTCACAGCAATACAACAGGCCGGCACTGGGCCCCTAACGGCCTCGTAGTCACAGCAATACAGCAGGCCGGCACTGGGCCCCTAACGGCCTCGTAGTCACAGCAATACAGCAGTCCGGCACTGGGCCTCTAACGGCCTCGTAGTTACAGCAATACAGCAGGCCGGCACTGGGCCCCTAACGGCCTCGTAGTCACAGCAATACAGCAGGCCGGCACTGGGCCCCTAACGGCCTCGTAGTCACAGCAATGCAGCAGGCCGGCACTGGGCCCCTAACCGTCTTGGAGCTACTGTAATATATTTCATGCAGATGAATACGTTTTTGTTGACTACACAAAAATTCAACTTAGAACATCATCTATTATTTATGAGAGATAAAGCGCTTTGACATCCGGAAAGCGAGCAGTTAATTTAGTGTACGCCTATAGAGAGCATATCACGGAACATATCTAAAGCTTTTTCTCGTTACTTGTTATCGCCTAAGCAATGTGCGATAAAAATGTGCGTTAAATGACGATAAAGCGCCGCGAGTATCGAATACACTAAAGCCATATCCTCAGCCTTTTCAAATGTTCGCCAAGAGCCCCGCCCATGTCCTGGGGAACGTTAGCAATATAACAATAGCTGAAGATGATCAGTTAAACCATCGGTCCGCTATCTCTGTACAGGTATGAACCAGCGTATTGATGCTATTATTTATAATAGTAATCAATTATTCACACCGGGATCCAATAAGGCTCTCACCTGAAGTGTACGCTATAGTTCGTGTTAGCATATTAGCACTAGCGTGCTGATATTCGGACGCGTGATCCATGTGATGTCACTGCTGTCTCGAAACATTTCTCAATAATTCAAAACTTTGTCTGAGTCACTCAAATAATTAGTAAGGCATCGAGATTGAATGTACATCGTTATGCCATGCTATAAACATGGCGGGAGCTCACAGAATGAAAGTGTATTTTATAAAATTCTAAACAGGATGTTCCAGAAGCTTCCTCTTCCTTCTCCTCCTCCTCCCCCACCCTCCTCCTCCTCCTCCTCCTCCTCCTCCTCCTCCACCTCCTCCTCCTCCTCGTCCTCCTCCTCATCATCATCATCATCATGCACCACCACCACCACCACCACCACCACCACCACCACCACCACCGCCGCCGCCGCCGCCGCCGCCGCCGCCGCCGCCGCCGCCGCCGCCGCCCCCGCGGCCACCGCCGCCGCCTCCTCCTCCTCCTCCTCCTCCTCCTCTTCCTCTTCCCCATCATCCTCCTGCTTCTCTACCAGCACCAGCTGCACTAGTACCAGCAGCAGCAGCAGCAGCAGCAGCAGCAGCAGCACCACCACCACCACCACCACCACCTCTCCTCATCCTCCTCATCCTACAACCTACCTCCTCCTCGTCCTCTACCCCCTTTCTCCTCGTCCTCCTCCCGCCTCCTCCTTTGATTTGGAAAAGAATCGTGGTAGAATTAAATCTGTTTCACATTTAACTCTGCCGGATAGTATGGTTTTAGGAGTCAGATACCTTGTGTTACGTGTCTAAATTTTATATTTATTTGTACAATAATGGAGATTCGCTCTGAAAACAAGCTAAACAATTATCTGATCTACCACAATTGAGTGAAGTTTCCTTCCAAAGATGATATAGACGAATCATTTGATGTGGCAGAACCTTCTAAAGAAGTTAACATCTGAATAATAAACACATCTGCTGGAATAGTTGGTTTAGCTGCTAAGGTTTATAATGTGTTTTGGGAACTTATTGGTGATCATTTAAATGCTGTTTTAGTCAATCCACACACGATATGAGATTACCTACATCATGCAGACGAGCCGTCATTACATTACTACCTAAATAAAGGTGACATCATGATCAGTCTCATTAGAAAATTGACACCGGTATCTCTCTTATGTGTTGATCTAAAAGTATTTTCGAAGGGCCCATTTTTTTATTTTTTGAAGATTTCTTCACAAATTGTATACACATGCTTTATACTAGCACCCAAAGTTATCTTGAAAATTAACGATTCGTTGTCTGTCTCCTTTTCTTTCAAACTTGGTATTAGGCAGGGTTGTTCTTTGTTCGGAGCTTTGTATTCTATTAGTATCGAGCCACTACTGCACAAATTACGTTCTACGTTACGATCAAGAGGTGAAGGAATGTATGATTACTGTTTTCTGCAATCAGTCCTTCTTCGCTTTTGCTCACTGTGTCTTGTCCTCAGCCGAAATCCTTAGCTTCCTCAGGTACATTCTTGATTTGAGTGTACCGAGTCCTGCTTTCTTGAGGTCACCTCGTAGCAGGTTTAGGTTTATGCAATGGCATCCTCTCATGGCTTTGTATTTGCCGGCTCCGAGTAGGGCAAGTTCCAAGGCTCTCTGTGCTGGTATCTCTTCTGGCATCCTTAGCACATGGCCAAACATGGACCATCTTTGCTAAACGACTTTTACCGACAGCCGCGACGTATTAGACATTTTGTCTAGTGTATCGTTGGAAATTATGCTGTCTGGCCATCGATGTCTAGTGATGGTGCGTAGGTGTTCGCGGTGGCAGGCATAAAGTTTATTTAGAGCTGCCTTTGGAGCTGCCCAGCTGTTACAGTTATACAGCATCAAGGATACGCAGGTTGCATTGTATAACCGTAGCCTTTTTATCAAAGGCATCTTTGATCTACGAATCCATAGCTTCCAGAAGGACAGGAAAGCTATGTTCCCCATGACGCATCGTGCAGCAATGTCAGCAGTACTGCAAAGCAGTGAACTCAGGATTTTACCTTTCCTCCGTGGTTCGCCGCCACGAAGTGGCTCGTCAATTTCTTTAGTTTCATGCTTTGTAGATAGGTATATGTGGGTGAACTCTGTTGTGGATTCATTTATAAAGAGAGTCTCAATTTTCAGTTTGCTTGCAGCTATTGGGAGACGTTCGTCAAGGGGTTTCATTTCCTCGTCTATGAAGACCAATAAAGGAATGGTCGTGCCTAATACCACGGATGATAAAGTTGTCTGTTCACCTTGGGCTTATGATTTAACAGCTTTCACTACTACTGAGAAAGATTTAGTTGTTTCATAGTATTGGCTGAAGATATATGAAGCCGCGTCCAATGCAAAGCTTATCTTGAGAAGAGACTGTGAGCCTCTGAGTGGGTACATGGGGGATATCTGACTGACTATCCATTAGAGATTACATGGAAGAATGAGGGCTTGAAAAATCTGGGGATATTCACTGGGACGTTACCAGACTATTATAACAGTAATTGAAATAATTTAGAGGTCGAGGTTAATAATAAATTTGCTAGTTGGTTTGCATTGTCAAGAACTTTGCCATTTAGAGGTCTTACCATTATTTCCAATTTACTGGCTGCTTCTATACTGTGGAATAAATTTGTTGTCGTTGATAACCTGGTTCAAATAGTAAATGCAACTCAAAAGCGGCTAATTAATTTTGTGTGGGCGGGAAACATTGGCTGGTTAAAGAATTACTTCATTGCATTTAGAAAATGGTGGACAAGGATTGGTGCCTCTGTAATCTCTGTTACGACCATTTCGTATTGACTGTGTAGAATCATTTCTTAATATTTATGCTTCTCATCCTTGTTTCAAGTTTTCTAATTGGTTTTTAAAACAGCTCAATAATTTGAATTATGAGCATCAGTCGTTTTATACACACACTTAGATATTCATATGCTAATTAATGATATTTTTCTATAAAAGCTTGATAAAATCTTGGTTTTTATTCTATGTGATGAGATTATCACATCCTGGTTGCAAACGTGATATTCTAAATGAACCGCTTTTCCTCAATCATTTGATAAAGAATTCTGTGTCAGGACTCCCCGTCTACCTGCAGGATTTAAAAAATGATAATGTCACTAATGTTGTTGACATTGGAGTTAATAATGAAAAGGTTTCAATTGTTGAATTATCACTGAAAATTTGCCATCGTTCGAAAAGAATACTTCAAAGCAATCTTGACGCGTGAGGGATTAGTTTTCCGTTGTCATACTAAAACGTCCTGGTGACATTCCTAGATCTGTGAACCAAAGTAAATGTTATTAAATAGTGTGTGTCTCTGTCCTCTAATTGTAAGAAAGAGGTTTATAAACATTCATTGTCACATTGTTATTCAAATAGCTTACATAAACCCAATAATACTATATGGGCGGGCGATTTATCCTTAAATAGTACATCGTTGGAGAATTACTGTTAAAAAAAAAATATCCCTGTACTAGTTATGAATGTGATATGGCCTGAGCAATTTAACGTGGTACATTAATTACAGGAGTATTTCTTTATCGAGCGAGTTACCGCCCTCATGATAACTGCCCTTATTGTGGTGAGCAGGATGATATGGCGAGTTACCGCCCTCATGATAACTGCCCTTATTGTGGTGAGCAGGATGATATGGCGAGTTACCGCCCTCATGACAACTGCCCTTATTGTGGTGAGCAGGATGATGTGACGAGTTACCGCCCTCATGATAACTGCCCTTATTGTGATGAGCAGGGTGATATGGCGAGTTACCGCCCTCATGATAACTGCCCTTATTGTGATGAGCAGGGTGATATGGCGAGTTACCGCCCTCGCGATAACTGCACTTATTGTGGTGAGCAGGATGATGTGGCGAGTTACCGCCCTCGTGATAACTGCCCTTATTGTGATGAGCAGGGTGATGTGGCGAGTTACCGCCCTCGTGATAACTGCCCTTATTGTGATGAGCAGGGTGATATGGCGAGTTACCACCCTCGTGATAACAGCCCTTATTGTGGTGAGCAGGATGATGTGGCGAGTTACCGCCCTCATGATAACTGCCCTTATTGTGGTGAGCAGGGTGATGTGGCGAGTTACCGCCCTCGTGATAACTGCCCTTATTGTGATGAGCAGGGTGATATGGTGAGCAGGATGATGCGTCTCATATGTTTTAAACATGCCCACGGCTTCAACCTTTGTTCTAGTTGTCAGGACAACGGTACAATATGTAATGGAGAGTGAAACCTTTACTACGATGTCTGATTATATAAAGGTATGCCATGCCCCAAATGTTCAGTTAAATATGACGCGTAAAATACGTCATCGTCTCTGCAATTGTGTTATCACTAATGCTAAAATGTCAACATACGTAACTAGATAATGTCAACATACGTAACTAGATAATGTCAACATACGTAACTAGATAATGTCAACATACGTAACTAGATACTGTCAACATACGTAACTAGATAATGTCAACATACGTAACTAGATAATGTCAACATACGTAACTAGTTAATGTCAACATACGTAACTAGATACTGTCAACATACGTAACTAGATAATGTCAACATACGTAACTAGATAATGTCAACATACGTAACTAGATAATGTCAACATACGTAACTAGATAATGGCTTTTGGGTGGAATTAATCAGACGATTCGCTTCGGGAATCTCGATCTAGACTATGTCCGCGTTCACGCATTGAATTTCAGTATCGCTTTAACATATGCTCGGAAACAACTCGGTTCAAAGGTAATACCTTTGAGGACTAACTTTGCTTATTCTGACAAGCTTTAGCACAAAAGGTGTGCTAAATCCCGCCATTGTGTTGTCACCTTGACCCGATGATGCACATTTACATGTGAAAGCTTGTCAAAATAAATAAAGTTAGTACTCAAAGGTCTCGCCTATGAATAGAGTTATCTTCATTAACAGTCTAACACGGCTACCACAACATTAAAAAATATACTAAAAATCCATTGAGATTTCCCAAATCTTGAAAGATGTGTATCAAGGCATGGAAGAGAATCGTTTCCGCAAGCGTTCAGTAATTGCGTTTAAGAAAAGTCCGAATCTTGTTAAACGCAAAACTCAAGTAACGACCCATGGGCCTAGTGCACCGTTATGAGACATGCCTAAGACATGTACTAACGTCGGACGTTGCTTTACGCCTATTTAACGTCTGTTCTTAGCTCATGTCTAAGACATGTACTAATGACGGACGTTGCTTTACGCCTATTTAACGATGTACTAACGACGGACGTTGCTTTGCGCCTATTTAAGGCCTTTATGGTGCACTAGTCCCCAGCACATCATTTCAATTATTCACATTTACCATTATGGGCATATATGTTGACTCAAATGACAAATCTCAGCTAGTAAAATAAACAGGACATTTCTCAATTATTGAGGAATCTGAGCCAGTGCGTTGACCGACAATATTACGTACCTACTGCATTATTTTCAAAGAGTATTACTTCTAATTCTTACTCACCATGTCCAACCTCATTGATCCTAACTCCCGACAGTGCATGCTTGGTTGTGATGTCACCACATTTGCTGGTCACGTGACCATACAATACTAGTTCTAGATCAGAATAACTGAAGCCATAGTTAAGCATCGGCCGCTGTGCTGGGAGAAGGGGCCAGCGAAAGCCAGGTGGCAGGACACAGCCACCAAACGGAGGTGGTTGAGGTGGTGGCAGGGGTGGTCTGAAGAAAGTAAACTGATTGTAAAACGTTTTGATAAGTGCCGTGTTTGGTGCTCGTGTTCGATAGCTGTAATATAAAAAATGATAACATTATGTGATTGTCGATATCTGGCGGCACGATATTTCCCATTAACAATATCACGATAAATGGTGCATAACACAACACAATATATCAACATATCGCAATAAGTTATGCATAAATCATAAAACATCTTGTGATAAATGATGCAATAAACATCGTGATATATTGATATCTCACGATAAATGGCGCAATTAAACATCACAATGTATTAACATATTGTGAGAAATCACGCATGAAGCATCACGATATAGCAATCTGACGCAATAAGTTATGCATGAATCATAAAACATCTTGTGATAAATTATACATAAACATCACTATATATCGATATTTCGTCATAAATGATGCATAAAAATATTGTGACAAATCAGGCATAAAACATCATGATATATCAATATCTTGCGATAAATGTTGAATAAAACATTGCGATGTAGCAATATCTCGCGATAAATGGTAGGGGAAACATATTGATATGTCGCATTAAATGATGCCTAAAAATCGATATATTGTTATAAATAATTCATAAAACATCGTGATATATAGATATATCGAGATAAATTCTGCTTATATATATATATCGATTTCTCCATCATCAATATATCGCAACAAGTAGTGCATAAAACATAAAACATCGTGTGAGGTGGTGGTGGTGGTGGTGGCGGTAGTGGTGGTGGCGACGATGGTTGTGGTGATGACGATGATGATGATGATGGTGGTGATGATAATGATGATGATGATGATGATGATGGTGGTGGTGGTGTGATGGTGACGATGCTGTTGCTGATGGTGCTGCTGCTGCTGCTGATGATGATGATGGTGGTGGTGGTGGTGGTGGTGCTGCTGCTGCTGCTGGCGGCGCTGATGATGATGATGATGATGATTGTGATGATGATTTGGTAGTGGTGGTGGTGGTGCTGGTGATGATGGTGGTGATGATGATGATGATGGTGGTGGCGATGAGGATGGTAGTTGTTGTTGTTGTGGTGGTGGTGGTAGTTGTGGTGGTGGTGATGATGATGATGATGGCGATGATGATGGTGGTGATGGTGATGATGATGATGAGTTTGATGCTGCCGCTGTTGATGATGATGATGATGTTGCTGCTGATGATGTTGTTGCTGCTGCTGCTGCTGATGACGACGACGGCGACGACGACGACGACGACGATGATGATGATGATGGTGGCGCTGATGATGTTGTTACTTCTGCCGTTGATGATGATGATGATGATGATGATTATGACGGTAGTTGGCGTGGTGGTGACGATGATGATGATGATGATGATGATGATGATGATGATGATGATGATGATGATGACGGTAGTTGTGGTGGTGGTGGTGATGATGAAGATGATGGTAACCTAGTCACGTGTGTACATGTTCTGAAATCGACGTGGCCTTAAAGGGCATGCTGGAAAGCTGGAAGATTAATACTGAGGCTCACGAGGGGTGTACCCGTCTGTTTGCCTATATGGAGTAGGAAATCGGTTAGGATTGGGTTGACGAAAATTCAGTATTAAAGACATCCCTGTTACGGTTATTGACGTTGAGCACCTGCCATAGAAATAGCTGTTCGTAATGTATCTAACGATTCCTGGTTTAAGCCAGATGTATGTCGTTGCAACGAGCGAACTAGTCGTGAGGTATTCTGATCAAACTCATCCTGAGTATAATGTATCTGAGCACTTGCAATCGTAAATAAATTGTTTAAATCAGCTTCTGATTACCTATGTCCCGGTTGAAATGTTGACAATAATTTTAACTGAGTTTCCGCATACCTAGAAATTACATTTAGCAATGGCTGGTCTGTTCGGCGACCGCCCTGACGAGAGTCATTTAATTTTAAATCTGTTGGAAGAACGACGCGTTGAAGTGAGTCCTTTAAAGTACTAAACTCACCCTGAACGTCAGTCTCAGCAGTATGCGCTTCGCGTGCGGGATTGGGGTGGCTGTCTTGCCGATTAATTGGGTCATTGAACCGGTTCTCTTGTTGAATTGGCACCGTTTGCTTAATAACATCGGAATCTAGCGAAGTCTGCGAATCTGCTAAAACACTAATTCTATCTTGTAAATCATTTTGAACTAACAAAATTTGTGACAACTTAGCATCAACAGTTTTTAAACATTCTTCAGACATAATCGTCTGTGCGATATCCTAACACGTCTGACGGTGGAGGGGCACCGAGCAAGAATGAAGCACTAGCGATAACGACGTCGCTAGTGCTGACACGCTATGATGTCACATGTTCTGGTGATGATGATGATGATGATGATGGTGGTAGTTGTAGTGATGATGATGATGATGATGATGATGATGAAGATGATGGTGATGATGATGATGATGATGATGATGATGATGATGATGGTAGTTGTGGTCGTGGTGACGATGATGATGATGATGATCATCATCATCATGATGTTGATGTTGATGTTGATGGTGGTGGTGGTGGTGGTGTTGATGATGATGATGATGATGATGATGATGATGGTAGTTATGGTGGTGGTGGTGATGATGATGATGGTGCTGGTGATGATGATGATGATGATTGTTGTGGTGGAGTAGGAGTAGGAACAGCATGAGGCGGAGGAAAAGGAGGTGAAGGAGGAGGCCGAGGAAGAGGAAGAGCAGGAGGAGGAGGGGAGGAAGAGGACAGGAGGTGTAGGGCAGGATGAGGAGGAGGTGAAGGAGAAGGAGTTGAAAGACGAGGGGACAGAAAAGAAGAGGAAGAGGATGAGGCGAAGGAAGAGGAGGCAGAGGAATAAGAGGAATATGACAAGTGGGAGGAGTAGGAGGGAAGGAGAATGAGAAGGAGGATGATGATGGAGAGGAGGAGGGGGGCGGAGGAGGAAGAGGAGGAGGAGGAGGAAGAGAGGGAGGATGAGGAGGAGGAGGATGACGAGTAGGAGGAGGAGGGGAAAGGAGGAGGAGGAGGAGGAGAAGGAGGACGATGGTGGAGAGGAGGAGGAGGAGGACGACGACGACGAGGAGGATGAGGGGCGCAGGAGGAGGAGGAGACGGAGGAAGAAGAGGGGAGCAAAATGAGAAGGAGGATGAGGAGGGGTGGTGGAGACGGAGGAGGATGAGGTGGCGGAGGAGGTGGAGGATGATGAGGAGGAGGGGTGGAGGAGAAGGTGGGGGGAGGAAGGGCGGAACAGGAGAAGAGGAGGAGGAGGATGATGACGAGGAGGATGAGGAGGTGGAGGAGGAGGAGGAAGAGGGGAGGAGAAGGAGGACGAAGAGGAGGATGACGACGAAGAGGAGGTGGAGGAGGATGAGGAAGAGGGGTGGAGGAGAAGGAGCAGGTGGAGGAGGAGGAGGGGGATGACGAGGAGGAGGAGGAGGGGGAGGAGGAGCACGACGACGAGGATGAGGAGGAGGAGGGGCGGAGGAGGAGGATGATGAGGAGGGGAGGAGGAGGTGGAGGAGGAGGAGGATGACGAGGAGGAGGACGAGGACGAGGAGGAGGAGAAGGTGGAGGAGGATGAGGGAAGTAGGAGGAGGTGGAGGATGACGAGGAGGAAGAGGAGGAGGAGGAGGCCTACAAGGAGGAGGAGGATGACGAGGAGGAGGAGGATGACGAGGAGGAGGATGATGACGCGGAGGGAGGGAGGAGGAGAAAGAGGAGGCGGAGAGGAAGGAGAAAGAGGATGAGGAGGAGGGGAGGTGGATGAGAAGGAGGAGGAGGAGGAGGGGGATGAGGAGGAGGAGAAGAGGAGGATGAGAAGGAGGATGAGGAGGCGGAGGAAAATGGAGGAGGAGGTGGTGGAGGATGAGGAGGGGGAGGAAGGGCGGAACAGGATCCAGAGGAAGAAGAGGAAGAGGAGGAGGAGGAGGGGGAGGAGCACGACGACGAGGATGAGGAGGAGGAGGGGCGGAGGAGGAGGATGATGAGGAGGGGAGGAGGAGGTGGAGGAGGAGGAGGATGACGAGGAGGAGGACGAGGACGAGGAGGAGGAGAAGGTGGAGGAGGATGAGGGAAGTAGGAGGAGGTGGAGGATGACGAGGAGGAAGAGGAGGAGGAGGAGGCCTACAAGGAGGAGGAGGATGACGAGGAGGAGGAGGATGAGGAGGAGGAGGATGATGACGCGGAGGGAGGGAGGAGGAGAAAGAGGAGGCGGAGAGGAAGGAGAAAGAGGATGAGGAGGAGGGGAGGTGGATGAGAAGGAGGAGGAGGAGGAGGGGGATGAGGAGGAGGAGAAGAGGAGGATGAGAAGGAGGATGAGGAGGCGGAGGAAAATGGAGGAGGAGGTGGAGGAGGATGAGGAGGGGGAGGAAGGGCGGAACAGGATCCAGAGGAAGAAGAGGAAGAGGAGGAGGAGGAGGGGGAGGAGGAGGATGACGAGGAGGTGGAGGTGGAGGAGGAGGAAGATGGGAGGAGGAGCACGACGACGAGGATGAGGAGAGGGAGGAGGAAGGCCGGAGGAGGAGGATGATGAGGAGGGGAGGAGGAGGTGGAGGAGGAGGAGGATGACGAGGAGGAGGAGGAGGATGACGAGGAGGAGGATTATGGGCAGGATGACGAGAGGGAGGAGGAGAAGGGGGAGGAGGATGAGGGGAGTAGGAGGAGGTGAAGGATGACGAGGAGGAAGAGGAGGAGGAGGAGGAGGCCTACGAGGAGGAGGAGGATGACGAGGAGGTGGAGGTGGGGGAGGAGGAAGAGGGGAGGAGGAGAAGGAGGAGGTGGCGGAGGAGGAGGAGGATGATGAGAAGGAGGAAGGAGGACGAGGAGGAGGATGACGACGAAGAGGGGGTGGAGGAGGAGGTGGAGGAGGAGGTGGAGGAGGAGGAGTAGGAGCACGACGACGAGGAGGAGGATGCGGCGGACGAGGAGGAGGGGATGAGGAGGAGGAGGACGAAGATGAGCTTGAGGAGGAGGGGAAGAGGAGAAGGAGGAGGAGGATAATGAGCAGGATGACGAGGAGGAAACGGAGGGAGGGAGGAGGAGGAGGAGGATGAGGGGAGGAGTAGGTGGAGGAGGAGGAGGATGACGAGGAGGAAGAGGAGCAGGAGGAGGAGGATGACGAGGAGGAGGATGACGAGGAGGAGGTGGAGGGGGGAGGGAGGAGGAGGAGATGGAGGAGGAGGAGAGGTAGGAGAAAGAGGATGAGGGGAGTTGGATGAGAAGGAGGATGAGGAGGGGAGGAGGAGGATGATGAGGAGGATGAGAAGGAGGATGAGGAGGCGGAGGAAAATGGAGGAGGAAGAGGTGGAGGAGGAGGATGACGAGGAGGAGGGGAGGCGGAGGATGAGGCGGAGGAAGAGGTGCAGGAGGAGGAGGAGGCAGAAGAAGAAAAGAAAGAGGAGGAGGAGGTGAATGAGGAGGAGCAGGAAGAGGAGGAGTAGGGGACAGAGGAAGACGAGGAAGAGGAGGAGTAGGAGGCAGAGGAAGAAGCGGAAGAGGAGGAGGATGACGAGGAGGTGGGGAGGCGGAGGAGGAGGGGCGGCAAAGGTGGAGGTGGATGAGGAGGAGGCGGAGGAAGACGAGGAAGAGGAGGAGTAGAAGGCAGCGGAAGAAGAAGAGGAGGAGGAAGAAGATTACGAGGAGGAGGTGACTGGGGAGGAGCAGGAGAAGAGCAGGATGAGAAGGAGGATGAGGAGGCGGAGGAAAATGGAGGAGGAGGTGGAGGAGGATGAGGAGGGGGAGGAAGGGCGGAACAGGAGCCAGAGGAAGAAGAGGAAGAGGAGGAGGAGGAGGGGTTGGAGGTGGAGGAGGTGGAAGAGGGGTGGAGGAGAAGGAGGGGGTGGTGGAGGAGGAGGATGATGAGAAGGAGGACGAGGAGGAAGATGACGACGAAGAGGAGGTGGAGGAGGATGAGGAAGAGGGGTGGAGGAGGAGGTGGAGGAGGAGGAGGAGGAGCAGATGAGGAGGAGGAGGACGAAGATGAGCTTGAGGAGGAGGGGAAGAGGAGAAGGAGGAGGAGGATAATGAGCAGGATGACGAGGAGGAGACGGAGGGAGGGAGGAGGAGGATGAGGGGAGGAGTAGGTGGAGGAGGAGGAGGATGACGAGGAGGAAGAGGAGCAGGAGGAGGAGGATGACGAGGAGGAGGATGACAGGAGGAGGAGGGGGGGAGGGAGGAGGAGGAGGTGGAGGAGGAGGAGAGGTAGGAGAAAGATGATGAGGGGAGGTGGACGAGAAGGAGGATGAGGAGGGGAGGAGGTGGATGATGAGGAGGATGAGAAGGAGGATGAGGAGGCGGAGGAAAATGGAGGAGGAAAGGTGGAGGAGGAGGATGACGAGGAGGAGGAGAGGCGGAGGAGGAGGCGGAGGAAGAGGGCAGGAGGAGGAGGCAGAAGAAGAAAAGGAAGAGGAGGAGGAGGTGAATGAGGAGGAGCAGGAAGATGAGGAAGGGGGGGGACAGAGGAAGACGAGGAAGAGGAGGAGTAGGAGGCAGAGGAAGAAGCGGAAGAGGAGGAGGATGACGAGGAGGTGGGGAGGCGGAGGAGGAGGGGCGGCGAAGGTGGAGGTGGATGAAAGGAGGCGGAGGAAGACGAGGAAGAGGAGGAGTAGAAGGCAGCGGAAGAAGAAGAGGAGGAGGAGGAAGAGTACGAGGAGGAGGTGACTGGGGAGGAGCAGGAGGAGGATGAAGAGCAGGAGAGGGCAGGGGAAGACGAGGAAGAGGAGGAGGAGGCAGAGGAAGAAGCGGAAGGGGAAGAGGAGGAGGTGGAAGAGGGGCACGAAGAGGAGGAGGAGGAGGAGGGGCGGATGAGGAGGAGGAGAAGGACGATGAGGAGGAGGATGACGTGGAGGAGGAGGAGGTGGAGGAGCAGAAGGTGGAAGAAGATGAGGTGCAAAATGTGAAGGAGGATGAGGAGACGGAGGAGGATGAGGATGAGGAGGTGCAGGAGGAGGAGTAGAAGGAGGAGGAGGAGGAGTGGCGGAGGAGGAGGAAGAAGGGGAGGATCAAAATGAGGAGGATGAGGGGGGAGGGGGGGTGTTGGAGGAGGTGGAGGAGGAGGAGGTAGAGGGGGAGGAGGAGGCGAATGAGGAGGAGGATGACGATGAGAAGGAGGAGGGGCAGGGGAGGAGGAGAATGGAGGAGGAGGAAGAGGAAGGGGAGCATGAGGATGAGAAAGGGGAGGAGGAAGATGAGCAGGAGGGGGAGGCGGAGGAGGCGGAGAAGGAGGAGGATGACGACGAGGAGGAGGAGGATAATGAGCAGGATGACGATGAGGAGGAGGAGGACGAGGAGGAGGAGGATGACGATGAGAAGGAGGAGGAGGAGGATCATGAGCAGGATGACGAGGAGGAGGAGGAGGGAGGGAGGATGAGAAGGCGGTGGAGGAGTAGGAGGGGGGTGAGAGGTAGGAGGATGAGGAGGAGGAGGACGAGTGGCAGGAGGAGGAGGGAGGTGGATGAGAAGGAGGATGAGGAGGGAGGGAGGAGGAGAAGGAGAGGTAGGAGGAGGAGGAGGAGGACGAGGAGGAGGGGAGGTGGACGAGAATGAGGATGAGGAGAGGGAGGAGGAGGATCACGAGGAGGAGGATGACGAGGAGGAGGAGGGGAGGATAAGGAGGGGGAGGAGGACGAGGAGGAGGAGGAGGATTAGGAGGGGAGGAGGATGACGAGGAGGAGGAGGAGGGAAGGAGAGGTAGGAGGAGGAGGTGGTGGAGGAGTAGGAGGTGGAGGAGGATGAGAAGGAGGTAGAGGAAGATGGAGGAGGAGGAGGGGGATGTGGAAGGAGGATGACGAGCAGGAGGGGCGGCGAAGTAGGTGGAGGAGGAGGCGGTGAATGAGGAGGAGCAGGAAGAGGATGAGGAGGAGGAGGGGCAGAGGAAGGCGAGGAAGAGGAGGAGGAGGCAGGGGAAGAAGAGGAGGCGGAGGGCGGCGGAGGAAGAGGTGGAGGAGGGTGAGGAGGAGGCGGAGGAAGACGAGGAAGAGGAGGAGTAGAAGGCAGCGGAAGAAGAAGAGGAGGAGGAGGAAGAGTACGAGGAGGAGGTGACTGGGGAGGAGCAGGAGGAGGATGAAGAGCAGGAGAGGGCAGGGGAAGACGAGGAAGAGGAGGAGGAGGCAGAGGAAGAAGCGGAAGGGGAAGAGGAGGAGGTGGAAGAGGGGCACGAAGAGGAGGAGGAGGAGGAGGGGCGGATGAGGAGGAGGAGAAGGACGATGAGGAGGAGGATGACGTGGAGGAGGAGGAGGTGGAGGAGCAGAAGGTGGAAGAAGATGAGGTGCAAAATGTGAAGGAGGATGAGGAGACGGAGGAGGATGAGGATGAGGAGGTGCAGGAGGAGGAGTAGAAGGAGGAGGAGGAGGAGTGGCGGAGGAGGAGGAAGAAGGGGAGGATCAAAATGAGGAGGATGAGGGGGGAGGGGGGGGTGTTGGAGGAGGTGGAGGAGGAGGAGGTAGAGGGGGAGGAGGAGGCGAATGAGGAGGAGGATGACGATGAGAAGGAGGAGGGGCAGGGGAGGAGGAGAATGGAGGAGGAGGAAGAGGAAGGGGAGCATGAGGATGAGAAAGGGGAGGAGGAAGATGAGCAGGAGGGGGAGGCGGAGGAGGCGGAGAAGGAGGAGGATGACGACGAGGAGGAGGAGGATAATGAGCAGGATGACGATGAGGAGGAGGAGGACGAGGAGGAGGAGGATGACGATGAGAAGGAGGAGGAGGAGGATCATGAGCAGGATGACGAGGAGGAGGAGGAGGGAGGGAGGATGAGAAGGCGGTGGAGGAGTAGGAGGGGGGTGAGAGGTAGGAGGATGAGGAGGAGGAGGACGAGTGGCAGGAGGAGGAGGGAGGTGGATGAGAAGGAGGATGAGGAGGGAGGGAGGAGGAGAAGGAGAGGTAGGAGGAGGAGGAGGAGGACGAGGAGGAGGGGAGGTGGACGAGAATGAGGATGAGGAGAGGGAGGAGGAGGATCACGAGGAGGAGGATGACGAGGAGGAGGAGGGGAGGATAAGGAGGGGGAGGAGGACGAGGAGGAGGAGGAGGATTAGGAGGGGAGGAGGATGACGAGGAGGAGGAGGAGGGAAGGAGAGGTAGGAGGAGGAGGTGGTGGAGGAGTAGGAGGTGGAGGAGGATGAGAAGGAGGTAGAGGAAGATGGAGGAGGAGGAGGGGGATGTGGAAGGAGGATGACGAGCAGGAGGGGCGGCGAAGTAGGTGGAGGAGGAGGCGGTGAATGAGGAGGAGCAGGAAGAGGATGAGGAGGAGGAGGGGCAGAGGAAGGCGAGGAAGAGGAGGAGGAGGCAGGGGAAGAAGAGGAGGCGGAGGGCGGCGGAGGAAGAGGTGGAGGAGGGTGAGGAGGAGGCGGAGGAAGAGGAGGTGGAGGAGGCAGTGGAAGAAGAGGAAGATGAGGAGTACGAGGAGGAGGTGACTGGGGAGGAGCAGGAGGAGGATGAGGCGCAGGAGAGGGCAGGGGAAGACGAGGAAGAGGATTGGGCAGAGGAAGAAGCGGAAGAGGAGGAGGAGGAGGATGAGGGGCAGCGGATGAGGAGGAGGAGGAACCAGAAGAAGAAGAGGAAGGGCAGGAGGGGAAGGAGGAAGAGGATGAGGAAGGGGAGGAGGAGGAGAAGGATGAGGGGAGGAGGAGGAGGGGAGGCGGAGGACGAGGACGAGGAGGATGAGAAGGAGGAGGAGGAGGAGGGGGAGGAGGCAGAGGACGAGGAGGGGGCGGCAGAGGAGGAGGTGGATGCGGATGAGGAGGAGGCACAGGAAGACGAGGAAGACGAGGAGGAGGAAGAGGCAGGTGAAGAAGAGAAGGTGGATGCGGATACGGAGGAGGCACAGGAAGACGAGGAAGAGGAGAAGGAGGAGTCAGAGGATGAGGAAGAGGCGGCAAAAGAAGAAGAGGAGGAGAAGGAGGAGGAGGATGAACAGGAGGCAGATTAAGAACAGGAAGAGGAGGATGAGGAGGCGTTGGAGCAAGAGGAGGAGGAGGAGGAGGAGGAGGAGGGGGAGGAGGCAGAGGAAGAAGAGGAGGAGGAGGAGGGGCGGCGGAGGAGGAGGTGGATGAGGAGGGGGAAGAGAAGAGGGAGGAGGTGAATGAAGATGAGGAGGAGGAGGAAGAGGAGGAGGAGGAGGAGGTGAATGAGGAGGAGGAGGAGGAGGCAGATGAAGAAGAGGAAGAGGAGGATGAGTGGACGTGGAATAGGAGGAGCATGAGGGGGAGGAAGTGAATGAGGAGGAGGAGTTGGAAGAGGATGAGGAGGTGGAGGAGGATGGGGTGCGGCGGAGGCAGAGGAAGAAGAGGATGAAGAGGAGAGGGATGAAGAGGATGATGAGGGGGAGGAGGGGAAAGAGTAGGAGGGGGGGGGGAGGATGAGGATGAGAGGGAGGAGGGGGTGCGGAGTAGGGAGAGGATGAAGATGATGAGGTGGAGCGGGAGGAGGAGAAAGGGGAGCATGAGGATGAGAAGTGGGAGGAGGAGGATAAGCAGGAGGAGGAGGCGAAGGAGGAGGAGGAGGAGGATAATGAGCAGGATGACGAGGAGGAGGAGGAGGAGGATGACGAGGAGGAGGATAATGAGCAGGATGACGAGGAGGAGGGAGGGAGGAGGTGGAGGAGTAGGATGGGGTGAGAGGTAGGAGGAGGAGGATGATGAGGAGGAGGACGAGGAGCAGGAGGATGAGGGGAGGTGGATGAGAAGGAGGATGAGGAGGGAGGGAGGAGAAGGAGGAGGGGAGGAGAGGTAGGATGATGATGATGAGGAGGAGGAGGAGGAGGGGGAGGTGGATGAGGAGATGGAGGAGAAGGGGAGGATAAGGATGGGAGGAGGAGGAGGAGGGGGAGGAGAAGGAGGAAGTGGTGGAGGATGAGGAGGTGGAGGAGGAGGAGGAAGATGGAGGAGGAGGATGAGCTGGAGAAGGAGGATGACGATCAGGAGGGGAGGCGGAGGAGGAGGAGGCGGAGGAAGACGAGGAAGAGGGGCAGGAGGAGGCAGAAAAAGAAAAGGAAGAGGATGAGGAGGAGGTGAATGATGAGGAGCAGGAAGTGGATGAGGAGGAGGAGGGACAGAGGAAGAGGAGGAGGCAGGGGAAGAAGCCGAAGAGGAGGAAGAGGATGACGAGGGCCGGCGGAGGAGGAGGTGGAGGAGAAGGAGGCGGAGGAAGACGAGGAAGAGGAGGAGGAGGCAGTGCAAGAAGAGGAAGAGGAGGTGACTGGGGAGGAGCAGGAGGATGCGGAGCAGGAGAGGGCAGAGGATGACGAGGATGAGGCAGAGGAAGAAGTGGAAGAGGAAGAGGAGGAGGTGACTGAGGAGGAGCAGAGGGGGAGGAGGAGGAGCATGAGGTGGAGGAGGAACCAGAAGAGGAATGGCAGGAGGGGGAGGAGGAAGAGGATGAGGAAGAGAAGGATGAGGGGAGGAGGACGAGGAGGAGGGGAGGAGGAGGAGGATGATGAGGAGGGGAGGTGGAGGAGGAGAAAGAGGAGGGGGTGGAGGCAGAGAAAGCAAAGGACGAGGAGGAGGAGGTGCGGCGGAGGAGGAGGTGGATGAGGAGGAAGCACAGGAAGATGAGGAAGAAGAGGAGGAGGAGGAAGAGGCAGAGGAAGAAGAGGATGAGGAAGAGGAGGCGGCAGAGGAAGACGAGGAGGAAGAGGAAGAGGAGGAGGATGAACAGGGGCCAGAGGAAGAAAAGGAAGAGGATGATGATGAGGAGTTGGAGCAGGAGGATGAGGACGAGGAGGAGGAGGATGAGGAGGAGGAAGTAGAGGAAGATGAGGAGGAGGAGGGGTGGCGGAGGAGGAAGAGGAGGAGGAGGTGAATGAAGATGAGGAAGAGAAGGAGGCAGAGGAATAAGAGGAGGAGGATGAGGTGAATGAGGGGGAGGAGGAGGCAGATGAAGAAGAGGAAGAGGAGGATGAGTGGACGTGGAATAGGAGGAGCATGAGGGGGAGGAAGTGAATGAGGATGAGGAGGGGGAGGAGGATGGGGTGCGGAGGAGACAGATGAAGAAGAGGATGAGGAGGAGAGGGATGACGAGGAAGGGAAGGAGGGGAAAGAGTAGGAGGAGGGGGGAGGAGGAGGATGAGGATGAGAGGTGGGTGCGGAGTAGGGGGAGGATGAAGATGATGAGGTGGAGGGGGGAGGAGGAAATAGAGGAAGAGGAGGAGCAGGGGGAGGAGGAGGAAGAGGGCGGAGAAGGAGGAGGCGGAGAAGGAGGAGTAGGGGGAGGAGGATGAGAAGGGGGAGGAGGAGTGGGAGGAGGAGGAGGAGGCGGAGGAGGAGGAGAGTGAAGGAGGAAGTAGAGGAGGAGGAAGAGGAGGATGAAGAGGAAGGAGAGGAGGCGGAGGAAGAAGGGGAGCATGAGGATGAGAAGGGGAGGAGGCGGAGAAGGATGACAATGAGGAGGGGGAGGAGGATGTGGAGGAGGCGGCAGAGGAAGAAGAGGAAGAGAATGACGGAGAGGAGGAAGAGGCGGAGGCTGGGAACGAGGAGAAGAAGGAAGGGGATAATGAGCAGGATGACGAGGAGGAGGATAATGAGCAGGATGACGAGGAGGAGGGAGGGAGGAGGTGGAGGAGTAGGATGGGGTGAGAGGTAGGAGGATGAGGAGGATGAGGATGAGGACGAGGAGCAGGAGGAGGAGGGGAGGTGGATGAGAAGGAGGATGGGGAGGGAGGGAAGAGAAGGAGGAGGGAAGGAGAGGTAGGAGGAGGATGATGATGATGAGGAGGAGGAGGATGGGAGGTGGATGAGGAGAGGGAGGAGAAGGGAAGGATGACGAGGAGGAGGAGGGGAGGATAAGGAGGGGAGGAGGAGGGGGAGGAGAAGGAGGGGGGGGGAGTTGACGAGGAGGAGGAGAAGAGGTAGGAGGAGGAGGATGAGAAGGAGGAAGATGGAGGAGGATGAGCTGGAGGAGGAGGATGACGAGCAGGAGGGGAGGCGGAGGAGGAGGAGGAGGCGGAGGAAGACGAGGAAGAGGGCAGGAGGAGGCAGAAAAAGAAAAGGAAGAGGATGAGGAGGAGGTGAATGAGGAGGAGCAGGAAGTCGATGAGGAGGAGGAGGGACAGAGGAAGAGGAGGAGGCAGGGGAAGAAGCCGAAGAGGAGGAGGAGGATGACGAGGGGCGGCGGAGGAGGAGGTGGAGGAGAAGGAGGCGGAGGAAGACGAGGAAGAGGAGGAGGAGGAGGCAGTGGAAGAAAAGGAAGAGGAGGTGACTGGGGAGGAGCAGGAGGATGAGGAGCAGGAGAGGGCAGAGGATGACCAGGACGAGGCAGAGGAAGAAGCGGAAGAGGAAGAGGAGGAGGTGACTGAGGAGGATGAGGAGGGGAGGACGAGGAGGAGCATGAGGAGAAGGAACCAGAAGAGGAAGGGCAGGAGGGGGAGGAGGAAGAGGATGAGGAAGAGAAGGATGAGGGGAGGAGGACGAGGAGGAGGGGAGGAGGAGGAGGATGATGTGGAGGGGAGGCGGAGGATGAGGTGGAGGAGGAACCAGAAGAGGAAGGGCAGGAGGGGAAGGAGGAAGAGGATGAGGAAGAGAAGGATGAGGGGAGGAGGACGAGGAGGAGGGGAGGAGGAGGATGATGAGGAGGGGAGGTGGAGGATGAGGTGGAGGAGGAGGAAGAGGAGGGGGTGGAGGCAAAGAAAGCAGAGGACGAGGAGGAGGAGGTGCGGCGGAGGAGGAGGTGGATGAGGAGGAGGCACAGGAAGACGAGGAAGAAGAGGAGGAGGAAGAGGCAGAGGAAGAAGAGGATGAGGAAGAGAAGACGGCAGAGGAAGACGAGGAGGAAGAGGAAGAGTAGGAGGATGAACAGGGGCCAGAGGAAGAAAAGGAAGAGGATGATAAGGAGGAGTTGGAGCAAGAGGATGAGGACGAGGAGGAGGAGGATGAGGAGGAGGAAGTAGAGGAAGATGAGGAGGAGGAGGGGTGGCGGAGGAGGAAGAGGAGGAGGAGGTGAATGAAGATGAGGAAGAGGAGGAGGCAGAGGAATAAGAGGAGGAGGATGAGGTGAATGAGGAGGAGGAGGAGGCAGATGAAGAAGAGGAAGAGGAGGATGAGTGGACGTGGAATAGGAGGAGCATGAGGGGGAGGAAGTGAATGAGGATGAGGAGGTGGAAGGAGGAAGATGATGAGGAGGGGGAGGAGGATGGGGTGCGGAGGAGACAGATGAAGAAGAGGATGAGGAGGAGAGGGATGAAGAGGAGGGGGGCGAGGGGAAAGAGTAGGAGGAGGGGGAGGAGGAGGATAAGGATGAGAGGGGTGTGCGGAGTAGAGGGAGGATGAAGATGATGAGGTGGAGGAGGGAGGAGGAAGTAGAGGAGGAGGAGGAGCAGGGGAAGGATGAGGAGCGGGAGGAGGAGGCGGAGAAGGAGGAGGAGGAGAGTGGAGGAGGAAGTAGAGGAGGAGGAAGAGGAGGAGGAAGAGGAAGGGGAGGAGGAGGAGGAACAAGGGGAGCATGAGGATGAGAAGGGGAGGAGGCGGAGAAGGATGAAAATGAGGAGGGGGAGCAGGATGTGGAGGAGGCGGCAGAGGAAGAAGAGGAAGAGAATGACTGGGAGGAGGAAGAGGCGGAGGCTGGGAACGAGGAGAAGAAGGAGGGGGAAGGGCAGGAGGAGGAAAGAAAGAGGAGGAGGCTGTGCCGGAGGACGAAGTGGTGGAGGAGAAGGAGGAGGAGGAGGATGAGAATGCGGACGAGGAGGGGGAGGAGGAGGAGCGGGAAAAATGGAGAGGAGGAGGAGGATGAGAATGAGGACGGGGGGGGGGGGGGAGGAGGATGAGCGGGAAGAAGGGGGAGGAGGCGGAGGAGTGTTGTTTTGACTGTCTGCCTGCCGACTCTCTCCAGACTGTCTTTTCCATGGGGGATTAATTCTGACTTAAACTTGTAGGTGGCTAAGACAGCAACAACTTTCAGTCAAATTATTTTCAAAATATTCCGCATGTCTAGCGTTATTGCCCATCGAAATACTGATCATTGGTTTGCCTCAGTGATTACGTATTTTTGTGACCATTCTGCAAGGAGTATTTTCCACATCCGAATGACTGAAAAATAACCTATTTTTAAAACATGTAAAATTTAAATTCCATTTGTTTGTTGGTCAGCACCATAGTGTCAAAATAATCGGTAGATTCCAGTGTTAACCTATGTATTTACTTTAAGCAATGTATAATGGCATTAAATTAAGTCTTTAATAGTTATATTTGGTAAAGAAAATAAAGATATTTGCTTCTTGAATGCCCATTTGTAGGCCAAGAGAGCGTTATTTCTGAAAATTTACCACTGGAATGACTGGTTCGGTTATCGAGCCAGTCATTCCAGTGATAAATTGTCAAAAATAGTCTTCTTTTGGCCTGTGAATGTGCATTCCTCAGGTACACTGCATAGGCCGGTTTGGGTCGACTTCGTAGTAAAAGGCGTCATAACTTAGAATGTGTTTTATTATGTTGCCATAGGATATACAATATGCGCCTAACGCCATAGGATAAACAATATACGCCTAATGCCATAGGACAAACAATATACGCCTAATGTCATAGGATAAACAATATACGCCTAATGTCATAGGATAAACAATATACGCCTAATGCCATAGGATAAACAATATACGCCTAATGTCATAGGATAAACAATATACGCCTAATGTCATAGGATAAACAATATGCGCCTAATGCCATAGGATAAACAATATACGCCTAATGCCATAGGATAAACAATTTACGCATAATGCCATAGGATAAACAATATACGCCTAATGCCATAGGATAAACAATATGCACCTAATGCCATAGGATAAACAATATACGCCTAATGCCATAGGATAAACAATATACGCCTAGTGCCATAGGATAAACAATATGCACCTAATGCCATAGGATAAACAATATGCGCGTAATGTCATAGGATAAACAATATGCACCTAATGCCATAGGATAAACAATATGCGCGTAATGCCATATGATAAACAATATGCACATAATGCCATAGGATAAACAATATGCGCCTAATGTCATAGGATAAACAATATATGCATAATGCCATAGGCTAAACAATATGCACCTAATGCCATAGGATAAACACTATACGCCTAATGCCATAGGATAAACACTATACGCCTAATGCCATAGGATAAACAATATACGCCTAATGCCATAGTATAAACAATATGCGCCTAATGCCATAGGATAAACAACATGCGCCTAATGCCATAGGATAAACAATATATGCCTAATGCCATAGGATAAACAATATGCGCCTAATGCCATAGGATAAACAATTTGATTAAAAATGAGTTTTTAACTAATGTCGCACTTTCATCAGAGCATGGGAACTTTCCCATATAACTATGGTTCATCAGGCCATGGGAACCTTCCCACAAAACTATGGTTCATCAGGCATGGGGAACCTTCCCACATAGCTGTGGTTCATCAGGCCAGGGGGACTTTCCCACCTAACTTTGGTCCATTAGGCCAGGGGAACCTTCCCACATAACTATGGTCTATCAGGCCAGGGAAACTTTCCCACATAACTATGGTTCATCAGGCCAGGGAAACTTTCCCACATAACTATTGTTCTTCAGGCCAGGGAAATTTTCCAACATAACTATGGTTCATTAGGCCATGGGCACTTTCCCAGATAAATACATAAATATGTTAACATGGTTCCAAAAACGAAAATAACAAGTTTAAAATGTTAGCAATAAGTGTTCTGTTGAATATTGTGAACACAATAGGATTCGTTCATATTGGTGCAATATGCTCGAATCCAATTATGTTCGAATATTCAACAATACGTTTTACTTTGTTCTGGAAACATGTTAAGTTATTTCTGAGCTGGAGTTTCACTCTATGCATCATCAATAGCAGTGAATATAATTTAATTTAATTAAATTAAATTAAAATACTTACTCAGTTGGTCGAATCTGCAGAGGTGTGTATGGCACTAAACACCGTACGCCAGTATCCATGTCGTAATAATCAAATCCAACAAAATTTAAGCTTTATGTTTTTAAATTCGGAGCTATTTCGACTATTTCTATTACTTGCTGCAAGGGTCAACTTAGGAATAAAAACAAAAGTTCTATCAAGAAATGGTCTTTATTTGTTCAAAGCGCACGACCAGCACGAGACAAAATGAATAATTCCAATTGCAGCATCGCCCATGCTCGTACTGCTGACAACCAATAGGATTGGGTGATCGGTGATAGTCGCCCCTCTAGCTCTGGAGGCAGCCGCGACGTTAAGAGACAATTAAGCGACATATTAATATTAGATGTAGTTAATGAAGGACTTTCAGGAATATAGCCGAGCTTCATCACAAGCGGCTTTGTGTGAACGAAAGAATTATTTATAAATAATAATAATAATAATAATAATAATAATAATAATAATAATAATAATAATAATAATAATAAACTAAAATAAAATAAATAAATTAAAAAATTAATAATAATAATAATAATAATAATAATAAATAAATAAATAAATAAATAAATAAATAAATAAATAAATAAATATTATTATTATTATCATTATTATTATTATTATTATTATTATTATTACTGCTCGCTGGAATACGGTATCATTTGGTACATATAGTGGCGACAATGCAGGGACCCCATCTGTCACTCAAGTGTATGACGTCATAATCTATTACATCACATGTAGGCTGACAGCATAATGCATTGTGACGTCATGAATACTGAAAGGTCCATCAAGTGTACGAATTGTATGTCTTTGATGGATTTACTAACTAATAACAATTCTGTTGACTATTTTTAACGTAATTCAACTGGGTGCTGTTTCTGGGCAGCAGCAGCACCCAGTCAAATTAGTTTCAAAATATTTAACAGGTTGCCTGTATAGTTGCCGTTCATATGAGATGCTGGGAAGTCAAGGTTCAAAGTATTCATTCAAACACGCGTAAGAAATGGGCGGAGCTTAGCTAGACATGGGCGGGGCATAGCTTGAAATGGCTCCCTGCATTTCTAAGACATGTGTCAACTTAGACTGGCTAACCATATAGTCAGATCGCTGGTAAACTGACCATGCGCAGTTCATATGCCCAGCCGGACGCTGGATAGATAACTATAGTTCGTTGGTACCCGATTCGTCATTGAATTATTATTGCAGAAAATTTAGAGCCGGGTTCCAGTCTCAATTAACCCTTTCTGTCGTCTGTTTTGATGGCCTGGGAAAAACGGGTTATTTTTATCCGCTAAGACGACAAAAAAGGTCCATATTGGGTAAAGTAGGGGGGATGGGGGGGGGGGAGAGGAGGGGGGGGGGGGAGGGTGTGGGGGCGGAGGAGGAAATGGGCCTTGGGGACATTGACATACAATGCGAAAGTAGAATTTCATCAAACCTACGTTATTTAATGACATATTTACACTTTTATACGCGTTTATTCGTGGCAAGCGAGGGGTGTCCGTCATTTTGAATATTAGGTAAATTTCGTACTAACCATTTAGGAACGATCTCGGGTGCTCGGGCTATTATAGCTAACCAACTAGTTAACTATTTGAAGTTCCACTGGGATCTAACTGAACTGTGTGACCATAGTGGTCATTTTACAGCAGGACTGAGTGACCGCAGTGGTCATCTTACAGCAGGACTGAGTGACCGTAGTGAACATCTTACAGCAGAACTGAGTGGCCGTAGTGGACATCTTACAGCAGGATTGAGTGACCGTAGTGGACATCTTACAGCAGGACTGAGTGGCCGTAGTGGTCATCTTACAGCGGGACTGAGTGACCGTAATGGACATCTTACAGCGGGGCTGAGTGACCGTAGTGGAAATCTTACAGCAGGACTGAGTGGCCGTAGTGGACATCTTACAGCGAGACTGAGTGACCGTAGTGGACATCTCACAGAAGAAATGGTATTATGGATATATTTGACTTAATTTCATGCTGTTTCTGATTCAGATTTGTTATTGCCTCGCTAAGTAGTATGATCCCAGGGACCTAAATAATGGTGTCAACAGGTGGCACTATCGGCTATCACAACAAATACAAGTCACTGCACGCGGACAGACACACATCGCATGGATCTGATCTGTCACTCAGGTATATGACGTCATAATCTATTACGTCACCTGTAGGTTAACGTCACAATCAAAATGCATATTGAATGTCGTCGTGAGCATTGAAAGGTCAGCCAAGTCTATGAATGGATAAATCCGGTTTTAGCTATGCCCCGCCCATCTCTAGCTAAGCCCCACCCACGCTTTGCCCGCGTTGAAATCGATCGATCCCTGCACTCTCCGAATCTCGATTTCTAGAAACCTATACAGGTAAGCTGTTGAATATTTTGAAACAGAAACAGCGCCCAGTCAAATTGGTTTCAAAATATTCAACAGAATGTTTATCATGTGATTGATCGTTAGACTGGATTCATCAATTGTATGTTTTTGGTGAATTTACAATTTAATAAGGAATCATTCTGTTGAGTATTTTGAAACTAATTATCAACATAGCAGCAACAACACGCAGTCAAATTAGTTTCAAAATATACATAGTTTACCTGTGTAGTTATTTTGAAATTTATATTCTTAGAACTCAGATGTCAAAGATTCAAATTGATTCCAACACGTTTACAAAGTAGGCGGGGCTTGGATAGAAATGGGCGGGGCATACTTAGAAATGGATCAATCCGTACTAATTAATACCTTTTCCACTAAACTCACATTGTCTGGATCTCACAGATATCGTACTAACGATCCATATATGGAGTCTACCACAAGTACTGTGACGTGATCCATACAATACCAGTACTCAATGTACCTGATAATGACGTCAATCTGGATCTCACAGATATCGTACTGACGATCCATATATGGAATCTAACACAAGTACTGTGACGTGATCCATACAATACCAGTCCTCAATGTACCTGCACGTGACATCAATCTGGATCTCACAGATATCCTACTGACGATCCATATGTGGAGTCTAACACAAGTACTGTGACGTGATCCATACAATACCAGTACTCAATGTACCTGATAGTGACGTCAATCTGGATCTCACAGATATCGTACTGACGATCCATATATGGAGTCTAGCACAAGTACTGTGACGTGATCCATACAATACCAGTACTCAATGTACCTGATAGTGACGTCAATATGGATCTCACAGATATCGTACTGACGATCCATATATGGAGTCTAACACAAGTACTGTGACGTGATCCATACAATACCAGTACTCAATGTACCTGATAGTGACGTCAATATGGATCTCACAGATATCGTACTGACGATCCATATGTGGAGTCTAACACAAGTACTGTGACGTGATCCATACAATACCAGTACCCAATGTACCTGATAGTGACGTCAATATGGATCTCACAGATATCGTACTGACGATCCATATATGGAGTCTAACACAAGCACTGTGACGTGATCCATACAATACCAGTACTCAATGTACCTGATAGTGACGTCAATCTGGATCTCACAGATATCGTACTGACGATCCATATATGGAGTCTAACACAAGTACTGTGACGTGATCCATACAATACCAGTACTCAATGTACCTGATAGTGACGTCAATATGGATCTCACAGATATCGTACTGACGATCCATATGTGGAGTCTAACACACGTACTGTGACGTGATCCATACAATACCAGTACCCAATGTACCTGATAGTGACGTCAATATGGATCTCACAGATATCGTACTGACGATCCATATGTGGAGTCTAACACAAGTACTGTGACGTGATCCATACAGTACCAGTACTCAATGTACCTGATAGTGACGTCAATCTGAATCTCACAGATATCGTACTGACGATCTATATATGGCGTCTAACACAAGTACTGTGACGTGATCCATACAATACCAGTACTCAATGTACCTGATAGTGACGTCAATCTGGATCTTACAGATATCGTACTGACGATCCATATATGGAGTCTAACACAAGCACTGTGACGTGATCCATACAATACCAGTACCCAATGTACCTGATAGTGACGTCAATCTGGATCTCACAGATATCGTACTGACGATCCATATGTGGAGTCTAACACAAGTACTGTGACGTGATCCATACAGTACCAGTACTCAATGTACCTGATAGTGACGTCAATCTGGATCTCACAGATATCGTACTGACGATCTATATATGGAGTCTAACACAAGTACTGTGACGTGATCCATACAATATCAGTCCTCAATGTACCTGATAGTGACGTCAATCGTCTTACGCCTAGCTTAGGTCGGTCAGCGATGTAACTCTGCTAGTTACCAATAGATAAATCGAGTCTAGCGGTCAATCAATCAATCACATAAGCAACTACGTCACATATAGGCTGGCGTCCTAATCAACTACGTCATGAATGTCTTAATTAAGTCCATCATAAACGCTTAATAACCCGTCAGGTTGCACGAATTGTATGTCTTTATAAGCGAACGGCCAAAACCAATTTTTTCTTCAACCAGATAGAAATCTACAACATGTATTTTTTATAATCATAGATTTTGCCATGTTTTCCTCAAATATTTGTGTGCGGTTGCCACGGAAACGGTAATGTAACCAAATACGAAAAACGGTATTTAAAATGAACACGAAATATTGCAAGAATTCTGATTCATAAAATTAGAATTTCAGTATATTTACACTAGATCCCTAGATACTTACTGAAAACAATAATTAAACTTGACATTTCATAGTCAATATTACTTTGTAGGACCAACATCTAGGACCAACATCTTTTAAAAATCTAAAAACCTGCCGAGACAAAAACTTGATGAGTCGCACATAATAAGCGACAAAATCCATTAAATGAATAGACAATAAACTAACAGCTTCCTTCGTTGCTAGTCACACTCTTGTTAACTCTGAGGACCACGTTAAATAACAATGGGTATATGTATTGAAATAATATTTTAATTTTTATAACAGTTTCTCCGGGGTAATTCCGGAAACCGCTTTTTAAAGTAAAACTTGTTTCAATTTGCCACCAATGAGTATTATTTTATACACAGTGTCTCGCGTAGCCATGTAACCACACTACGTAATCCGCAAATTGTTTAGCCAATAGTAAAATATCATGGCTGATGAACTTGATTCAAGTTCTTTAAAGGAAAGGACCAGGGAACTAAGATATGCTCTTGAATGAAAGCTTTATATAATAATCCACCTATAGCCCTGCCCCAACCCCACCCCAGAAAAACAGAAATAGATCAGTATACTTAGAAAAAAAGCTATAGGCTGTCGTATATGCTCTGTTATATTCGCGTTAAGCTGATTAGCCACCACTTCCGGCAGGTAAACTACTGTTTAGTTTTAAAACAATTTGACCGAAAGCCGTTGTTTCCATTCAGCCACACGAATTTCAAAATATTCAGTGGGCATCATATTGCTACCTTGGAAACTAACAATGCATATTGAAATCATTTTGACCGAAACTTGTTGCTTCAACCAGAAAATTGGCTTTCAAATATAACGTTTTCAAAAGGATCGATAGTGAATTAGCAGTAGTGTGTTAATCGCTCTACATCGGCGCTTATAGCGAATACCATTCATACCGCTTACAAAACTATATTCAGGTGTGCCTTCGTTATATTCAGGTAGGCCTATGCTGTATACCTGCACACACAGTTAACACACGGCGGAGTGCGAAGCGCCAGCACGGTCACTAATTGGCTCCAAGTTAAGTGCTCCTAGATTTAGTAAACGCTTTATCTCAAATAATCCCTATTCATTTCCATTTGCCTATGGTAGTTTATTTAATATTGTATGAAATTACGAATAATCATCACTTGTTGTTTCCTTTTACAATTCCTTTAAAGTTTTGGCAGCCAAAGAAAGCCAGGTTGTCCATAAATTGGATCAAGTTTGTGATATGTCAGGAAAACACGAAGAAGTATATACTCTTAAATCATCTGGCATTGAATCCGTCATCTTCACTTGCCCATCTGGGTATGGTTCTTCAGCGACTTGAAGCTTGACTACATAAACAGCCTTTACACCATTCCAGTTACATGTCACCATCCGGGTATAGTTCTTCAGTGACTTGAAGCTTGACGACATAAACAGCCTTCACACTATTCCAGATATATATCACCATCCGGGTATAGTTCTTCAGCGTCTTGAAGCTTGGCGACATAAACAGCCTTCACACTATTCCAGTTACATATCACCATCCGGGTATAGTTCTTCAGCAACTTGAAGCTTGACGACATAAACAGCCTTCACACTATTCCAGTTACTTGTCACCATCCGGGTATAGTTCTTCAATGACTTGAAGCATTTATGACATAAACAGCCTTTACACCATTCCAGTTACATGTCACCATCCGGGTATAGTTCTTCAGCGACCTGAAGCCTGATGACATAAACAGCCTTTACACTATTCCAGTTACATATCACCATCCAGGTATAGTTCTTCAGCGACTTGAAGATTGACGACATAAACAGCCTTCACAATATTCCAGTTATATATCACCATCCGGGTATAGTTCTTCAGCGACTTGAAGCTTGGCGACATAAACAGCCTTCACACTATTCCAGTTATATATCACCATCCGGGTATAGTTCTTCAGCGTCTTGAAGCTTGGCGACATAAACAGCCTCCACACTATTCCAGTTACATATCACCATCCAGGTATAGTTCTTCAGCGACTTGAAGCTTGACGACATAAACAGCCTTCACACTTTTCCAGTTACATGTCACCATCCAGGTATAGTTCTTCAATGACTTGAAGCATTTATGACATAAACAGCCTTTACACCATTCCAGTTACATGTCACCATCCGGGTATAATTCTTCAGCGACCTGAAGCCTGATGACATAAACAGCCTTTACACTATTCCAGTTACATATCACCATCCAGGTATAGTTCTTCAGCGACTTGAAGCTTGACGACATAAACAGCCTTCACACTATTCCAGTTACATGTCACCATCCGGGTATAGTTCTTCAGCGACTTGAAGCTTGACGACATAAACAACCTTCACACTATTCCAGTTACATGTCACCGTGGCTGTTATCAAACTTTCATTAATAAAAAGAATATTGCTCATGCTAGTTCCAAAAATAATACAGAATGTTCTGCATCACAGCTTCCTAAAACGGGTTCCCGTTACAATGGTCAATGTGTCTAGTTTGCCATTGAAGGAAGAGAGATATCATTAATAACGTTCAGACCCGTGTCAAAAAAATGTGTACCAAACAGCACACGCTCGTAATGACGTCTATTGGCTACTTTCTAAAATTGAAGGAGAAGATAGAATCGCCTTGGATGCCATTTATCACAAATCCTGTTTGGTAAGTTATATAAGCAAATGTAACATCAGTAAGGTAAAAAAAAGATGAACAAGACAGTATACACCGAAGAGCTTTATTGACATTAATAACAGAAATTGACGAAATATTTGAAGAAGGGAAAGCCTATAAACAAAAGAACCTGTCATAAGAAAGTTTTAGGATTTGTTGCTAGCAGATGGGGGCTACCGAGCTGAACAGACTTCAAGCGCATTTGATGAAGCACTATGGTGAGAAGAAGATTGCCATACATACTCAGCATGAGCAGAGATTGTCATACATACTCAGCACGACCAAGGTTTGTCATACATACTCAGCACGGCCAGAGATTGTCATACATACTCAGCACGGCCAGACATTGTCATACATACTCAGCACAACCAAAGATTGTCATACATACTCAGCACGACCAAAGATTGTCATATATGCTCAGCACAGCCAGAGATTGTCATACATACTCAGCACGACCAGACATTGTCATACATACTCAGCACGACCAAAGAGTGTTATACAAACTCAGCATGAGCAGAGATTGTCATACATACTCAGCACGACCAAGGTTTGTCATACATACTCAGCACGGCCAGAGATTGTCATACATACTCAGCACGGCCAGACATTGTCATACATACTCAGCACAACCAAAGATTGTCATACATACTCAGCACGACCAAGGAATGTCATACATACTCAGCACGGCCAGAGATTGTCATACATACTCAGCACGGCCAGACATTGTCATACATACTCAGCACAACCAAAGATTGTCATACATACTCAGCACGACCAAAGATTGTCATATATGCTCAGCACAGCCAGAGATTGTCATACATACTCAGCACCACCAGACATTGTCATACATACTCAGCACGACCAAAGAGTGTTATACATACTCAGCACGACCAAAGATTGGCATACATACTCAGCACGACCAGAGATTGTCTTACACACTCAGCACGACCAAAGATTATCATACATAATCAGCACGGCCAGAGATTGTCATACATACTCAGCACGGCCAGACATTGTCATACATACTCAGCACAACCAAAGATTGTCATACATACTCAGCACGACCAAAGATTGTCATATATACTCAGCACAGCCAGAGATTGTCATACATACTCAGCACGACCAGACATTGTCATACATACTCAGCACGACCAAAGAGTGTTATACATACTCAGCACGACCAAAGATTGTCATACATACTCAGCACAACCAGAGATTGTCTTACACACTCAGCACGACCAAAGATTATCATACATACTCAGCACGGCCAGAGATTGTCATACATACTCAGCACGGCCAGACATTGTCATACATACTCAGCACAACCAAAGATTGTCATACATACTCAGCACGACCAAAGATTGTCATATACACTCAGCACAGCCAGAGATTGTCATACATACTCAGCACGACCAGACATTGTCATACATACTCAGCACGACCAAAGAGTGTTATACATACTCAGCACGACCAAAGATTGTCATACATACTCAGCACGACCAAAGAGTGTTATACATACTCAGCACGACCAAAGATTGGCATACATACTCAGCACGACCAGAGATTGTCTTACACACTCAGCACGACCAAAGATTATCATACATAATCAGCACGGCCAGAGATTGTCATACATACTCAGCACGGCCAGACATTGTCATACATACTCAGCACAACCAAAGATTGTCATACATACTCAGCACGACCAAAGATTGTCATATATACTCAGCACAGCCAGAGATTGTCATACATACTCAGCACGACCAGACATTGTCATACATACTCAGCACGACCAAAGAGTGTTATACATACTCAGCACGACCAAAGATTGTCATACATACTCAGCACAACCAGAGATTGTCTTACACACTCAGCACGACCAAAGATTATCATACATACTCAGCACGGCCAGAGATTGTCATACATACTCAGCACGGCCAGACATTGTCATACATACTCAGCACAACCAAAGATTGTCATACATACTCAGCACGACCAAAGATTGTCATATACACTCAGCACAGCCAGAGATTGTCATACATACTCAGCACGACCAGACATTGTCATACATACTCAGCACGACCAAAGAGTGTTATACATACTCAGCACGACCAAAGATTGTCATATATACTCAGCACGGCCAGAGATTGGCATACATACTCAGCACAGCCAGAGACGGTCATACATACTCAGCACGACCAAAGATTGTCATACATACTCAGCACGGCCAGAGATTGTGATACATACTCAGCACGGCCAGACATTGTCATATATACTCAGCACGGCCAGACATTGTCATACATACTAAGCACGACCAGAGATTGTCATACATACTCAGCACGGCCAGACATTGTCATACATACTTAGCACGGCCAGAGATTGTCATACATACTCAGCATACTCAGCACGGCCAGACATTGTCATACATACTCAGCACGACCAAAGATTGTCATACATATTCAGCACGGCCAGAGATTGTCATACATACTCAGCATACTCAGCACGGCCAGACAGTGTCATACATACTCAGCACGACGAAAGATCTTCAGATATACTCAGCACGACCAGAGATTGTCATTCATACTCAGCACGGCCAGAGATTGTCATACATACTCAGCACGGCCAGAGATTGTCATAGATACTCAGTATACCCAGCACGGTCAGACATTGTCATACATACTCAGCACGGCCAGACATTGTCATATATACTCAGCACGGCCATACATTGTCATACGTACTCAGCACGACCAGAGAGTGTCATACATGCTCAGCATACTCAGCACGGCCAGACATTGTCATACATACTCAGCACGACCAAAGATTGTCATTCATACTCATCACGGCCAGAGATTGTCATACATACTCGGCATGGCCAGACATTGTCATATATACTCAGCACGGCCAGACATTGTCATACATACTCAACACGACTAAAGTTTGTCATACATACTCAGCACGGCCAGAGATTGTCATACATACTCAGCACGGCCAGACATTGTCATACATACTCAGCACGATCAGAGATTGTCATACATATTCAGCACGACCAGACATTGTCATGCCTACTCAGCACGGCTAGAGAGTGTCATACATACTCAGCACGGCCAGACATTGTCATACATACTCATCATACTCAGCACGGCCAGAGATTGTCATACATATTCTGCCCGGCCAGAGATTGTCACACATACTCAGCACGGCCAGAGATTGTGATACATACTCAGCACGGCCTGACATTGTCATATATACTCAGCACGGCAAGAGATTGTGATACATACTCAGCACGGCCAGACATTGTCATATAAACTCAGCATGGCCAGACATTGTCATACATACTCAGCACGACCAGATATTGTCATACATACTCAGAACGCCCAGCGATTGTCATACATACTCAGCATACTCAGCACGGCCAGACATTGTCAAAAATACTCAGCACGACCAAAGATTGTCAGATATACTCAGCACGGCCAGAGATTGTCATTCATACTCAGCACGGCCAGAGATTGTCATACATACTCGGCACGGCCAGACATTGTCATATATACTCAGCACGGCCAGACATTGTCATACATACTCATCCTGCCCAGCACGGCCAGACATTGTCATACATACTCGGCACGACCAAAGATTGTCATACATACTCCGCACGGCTAGAGATTGTCATACATACTCAGCACAGCCAGACATTGTCATACATACTCAGCATACTCAGCATACTCAGCACGGCCAGAGATTGTCATACATACTCAGCACGGCCACAGATTGTCATACATATTCAACCCGGCCAGAGATTGTCATACATACTCAGCACGGCCAGAGATTGTCATGCATACTCAGCACGGCAAGAGATTGACATACACACTCGGCACGGCCGGAGATTCTCATACATACTCAGCACGGCCAGAGATTCTCATACATACTCGGCATACTCAGCACGGCCAGACAATGTCATACATACTCATCACGGCCAGAGATTTCCATACATACTCAGCACGGCAAGAGATTGACATACATACCCAACACGGCCAGACATTGTCATACTTACTCAGCACGGCCAAAGATTGTCATACATACTCAGCACGGCCAGACATTGTCATACATTCTCAGCACGACCAGATATTGTCATACATACTCAGCACCGCCAGACATTGTCATACATACTCAGCACGCCCAGAGATTGTCATACATACTCAGCATGCTCAGCACGGCCAGACATTGTCATACATACTCAGCATGACCAAAGATTGTCAGATATACTCAGCACGGCCAGAGATTGTCATTCATACTCAGCACGGCCAGAGATTGTCATACATACTCAGCACGGCTGGAAATTGTCATACATACTCAGCACGGCCAGACATTGTCATACATACTCAGCATACTCAGCACAGCCAGACATTGTCATATATACTCAGCATACTCAGCACGGCCAGACATTGTCATACATTCTCAGCACGACCAAAGTTTGTCATACATACTCAGCACGGCCGGAGATTGTCATACATACTCATCATGCCCAGCACGGCCAGACATTGTCATACATACTCAGCACGACCAAAGATTGTCATACATACTCAGCACGGCCAGAGATTGTCATACATATTCAGCACAACCAGACATTGTCATACATACTCAGCACGGCTAGAGATTGTCATACATATTCAGCAGGCCCAGACATTGTCATACATACTCAGCATACTCAGCACGGCCAGAGATTGTCATACATATTCTGCCCGGCCAGAGATTGTCATACATACTCAGCACTGCCAGAGTTTGTCATACATAGACAGCACGGCCAGACATTGTCATACATACTCAGCACGGCCAGAGATTGTCATACATACTCAGCACGGCTAGTGATTGTCATACATACTCAGCCCGGCCAGAGATTCTCATACATACTCAGCACGGCCAGACATTGTCATACATACTCAGCATACTCAGCACGGCCGGAGATTGTCATACATATTCTGCCCGGCCAGAGATTGTCATACATACTCAGTGCTGCCAGAGTTTGTCATACATAGTCAGCATGGCCAGACATTGTCATATCTACTCAACACGGCCAGAGATTGTCATACATACTCAGCACGGCTAGAGATTGTCATACATACTCAGCCCGGCCAGAGATTCTCATACATACTCAGCACGGCCAGAGATTGTCATACATACTCATCATGCCCAGCACGGCCAGACATTGTCATACATACTCAGCACGACCAAAGATTGTCATACATACTCAGCACGGCCAGAGATTGTCATACATATTCAGCACAACCAGACATTGTCATACATACTCAGCACGGCTAGAGATTGTCATACATACTCAGCAGGCCCAGACATTGTCATACATACTCAGCATACTCAGCACGGCCAGAGATTGTCATACATATTCTGCCCGGCCAGAGATTGTCATACATACTCAGCACGGCTAGAGATTTTCATACATACTCAGCCCGGCCAGAGATTCTCATACATACTCAGCACGGCCAGAGATTGTCATACATACTCAGCATACTCAGCACGGCCAGAGATTGTCATACATATTCAACCCGGCCAGAGATTGTCATACATACTCAGAACGGCCACAGATTGTCATGCATACTCGCATACTCGCATACTCAGCACGGCCAGACATTGTCATACATACTCATCACGGCCAGAGATTCCCATACATACTCAGCACGGCAAGAGATTGACATACATACTCAACACGGCCAGACATTGTCATACTTACTCAGCACGGCCAAAGATTGTCATACATACTCAGCACGGCCAGACATTGTCATACATACTCAGCACGACCAGATATTGTCATACATACTCAGCACCGCCAGACATTGTCATACATACTCAGCACGCCCAGAGATTGTCATACATACTCAGCATGCTCAGCACGGCCAGACATTGTCATACATACTCAGCATGACCAAAGATTGTCAGATATACTCAGCACGGCCAGAGATTGTTATTCATACTCAGCACGGCCAGAGATTGTCATACATACTCAGCACGGCCAGACATTGTCATACATACTCATCATACTTAGCACGGCCAGACATTGTCATATATACTCAGCACGGCCAGACATTGTCATACATTCTCAGCACGACCAAAGTTTGTCATACATACTCAGCACGGCCGGAGATTGTCATACATACTCATCATGCCCAGCACGGCCAGACATTGTCATACATACTCAGCACGACCAAAGATTGTCATACATACTCAGCACGGCCAGAGATTGTCATACATATTCAGCACAACCAGACATTGTCATACATACTCAGCAGGGCTAGAGATTGTCATACATACTCAGCAGGCCCAGACATTGTCATACATACTCAGCATACTCAGCACGGCCAGAGATTGTCATACATATTCTGCCCGGCCGGAGATTGTCATACATACTCAGCACTGCCAGAGTTTGTCATACATAGACAGCACGGCCAGACATTGTCATACATACTCAGCACGGCCAGAGATTGTCATACATACTCAGCACGGCCAGTGATTGTCATACATACTCAGCACGGCCAGAGCTCCTCATACATACTCAGCACGGCCAGAGATTCTCATACATACTCAGCATACTCAGCACGGCAAGACATTGTCATACATACTCAGCACTGCCAGAGATTGCCATACATACTCAGTGCTGCCAGAGTTTGTCATACATACTCAGCCCGGCCAGAGATTCTCATACATACTCAGCACGGCCAGAGATTCTCATACATACTCAGCATACTCAGCACGGCCAGACATTTTCATACATACTTAGCACGGCCAGAGATTCCCATACATACTCAGCACGGCAAGAGATTGACATACATACTCAACACGGCCAGACATTGTCATACTTACTCAGCACGGCCAAAGATTGTCATACATACTCAGCACGGCCAGACATTGTCATACTTACTCAGCACGACCAGATATTGTCATACATACTCAGCACCGCCAGACATTGTCATACATACTCAGCACGCCCAGAGATTGTCATACATACTCAGCATGCTCAGCACGGCCAGACATTGTCATACATACTCAGCATGACCAAAGATTGTCAGATATACTCAGCACGGCCAGAGATTGTCATTCATACTCAGCACGGCCAGAGATTGTCATACATACTCAGCACGGCCAGACATTGTCATACATACTCATCATACTCAGCACGGCCAGACATTGTCATATATACTCAGCACGGCCAGACATTGTCATACATTCTCAGCACGACCAAAGTTTGTCATACATACTCAGCACGGCCGGAGATTGTCATACATACTCATCATGCCCAGCACGGCCAGACATTGTCATACATACTCAGCACGACCAAAGATTGTCATACATACTCAGCACGGCCAGAGATTGTCATACATATTCAGCACAACCAGACATTGTCATACATACTCAGCAGGCCCAGACATTGTCATACATACTCAGCATACTCAGCACGGCCAGAGATTGTCATACATATTCTGCCCGGCCGGAGATTGTCATACATACTCAGCACTGCCAGAGTTTGTCATACATAGACAGCACGGCCAGACATTGTCATACATACTCAGCACGGCCAGAGATTGTCATACATACTCAGCACGGCCAGTGATTGTCATACATACTCAGCACGGCCAGAGCTCCTCATACATACTCAGCACGGCCAGAGATTCTCATACATACTCAGCATACTCAGCACGGCAAGACATTGTCATACATACTCAGCACTGCCAGAGATTGCCATACATACTCAGTGCTGCCAGAGTTTGTCATACATAGTCAGCACGGCCAGACATTGTCATATCTACTCAGCACGGCCAGAGATTGTCATACATACTCAGCACGGCTAGAGGTTGTCATACATACTCAGCCCGGCCAGAGATTCTCATACATACTCAGCACGGCCAGAGATTCTCATACATACTCAGCATACTCAGCACGGCCAGACATTTTCATACATACTTAGCACGGCCAGAGATTACCATACATACTCAGCACGGCCAGAGATTGTCATACATACTCAGCACGGCCAGCCATTGTCATACTTACTCAGCACGGCCACAGATTGTCATATATATATTCAGCACGGCCCGATATTGTCATACATACTCATCACGGCCAGCCATTGTTTACATACTCAGCACGGCCAGACATTGTCATACATACTCAGCACGGCCAGTTGAAGCTAAGCATAGTGATAAATTCTACCGCGACATTAGGAGATGGCTGGCGTACTTTTTCAAAACTGAAGGCGGAACACGTCTTACCACCTATATGAAATGACCGTTGTGACTATATTAGAGATTCAATGGCGGAATTACAATCCATGGCCAGCAACAGCAACACATTTGGAGATGTACCAATCAGGAAGACACTGTTATAGAGGTTTTAGTATGAATACAAAATCTCCATCAAAGGTGAAAAACGGAATAAAAGGTTAGTAGTCCAGTAGAAATCAACAGAAATATAGGCTAACCCGGACATTTTGTATAACAGACGATTTTGTGTTCCAAACACTTTTTATGACTGTCCAGAGTCCACACAAGAAATTCCCACAAATTCACACTTTGGGAAACCTGATTTTTAACCCTTTGAAGTTAGGGAACGAAATGTGAAAAATATTTAGCATAAATAAGTAATCTGTTGAGAATTTTATAAAATTAGACCTACTGACAATTGCTATTGTCAATTGTGTATATGACAACAGATCCCAGTCAAATAACCTGTAAGACATACTAATGTAAATTTAAATTAATCAGTAAAACCTGTCTATAACAACCATATATGATTTGATACATGAGTGTGAATTCCAGAACATGGTACATCAATGTATGGCCAGTTTTTTTAAAGATCTGACGGAGAGAGTAACACATATGGACAGCATGTTGATCACAACTATGCAGTCAATGATATAAATTTTCCTAACGCTATTATTCTTACTATTACAATAATATATAGTCTGGGGTAAATTTAGAAAATGTTACTTGAAGTAAGTTAAGTCGATTCAATTATAAAACGATAAATATATAGAGTCAAAATCACATTGTTCATGCTAATTAATGGTTTAGTACAATTATGTCTGACCCTACGCAAGGAAAAACATGTGTTGTATGTAATGTTTCCCATGATAGCAGCAGTTCTAGAAAACTTAGTCATAAAGGGCTTTCAACGCTGCTTGACGCTCCAAAGCCTCGTGGAGATGGTATTGATTTGAAACTATCTCCGTCCAGCGAACATTATGTACACGATAAATGCTACGAAAATTACACGTTGCCTAGAAATATTGCAAAAGTGCAACAGCAAAACAGAAACGATGAAGGAATGCGACCATCTACCCCTACACTGCGCTCCGAATCTAATCATTATGATTACCATGCTCATTGTTTGATATGTGCTGAAGAGCTCGACGTTGATGCTGTCTGCCGTCACCCTGAACGGTATTCTCACATAAGCAATATTGAATATGTTAGTAAGGGTAAACTCAGTGTAGTCCAGGGAACCGTGTTAAACGCGTGTGGCAAAAGGCACGATTCGTTAGCGAATGATGTTAAAGCAAGAATACTTTTTGCAGGTGACCTATGTGCTGTTAAAGCCAAATATCATCGTCAATGTATGCAAGAATTCATCTCTTGTAGAAACATCAGTTCGTGTGGTGCTTCTGGAAGTAATGCCCGGAACTTTGATGAAATTAATGATGTGGGCTTTAACCATCTATGCAATTGGCTAACAGCACCAGAACAGCAACAGCGCCAGTTCACTTTACACGACCTTCGTACGCAATTGACCACCTACTTGCCAAATGGTGTACCCGCATATAGCATAAAGCACGTCCCGCGTCGTCTGCTCGGCCGATTTGGGACAGATGTGACAATATCCCAGGTTGAAGGCAAGACAAGCGTGGTCACATTGACTGATAGAGCATCTTCTATCATACACGAATCATATGCAGCATCAACCAGTGACGAGAGTGATGAAACTATGCGACTTGTTAGACTGGTGGGATATATGACTAATCAAACAATTAAAGGTATTGATCAACCATCAGATGTGTATCCAGAACCGTCCAGTTTAGACCTTGAAAAGCTTGAAATCGAGGTGCCTGATGCATTGAAACATCTTATTTCATGTATCTATTCTGAACCTCGTAGTGAATCTGCCAAGTTGAAAAATAAACTTAAGATGGTATCTGTATGTCATGTTATCATGCAAGCTGTTGGAAAGCAATCATTTGTATCACCACTGCTTCTGTCCATTGGTTTGTTCATCCACCAGTCTACCCGCTCCCGTGTTATCATAGATATGCTCTCATCCCTGGGACTCAGTGCTTCATATGACCAGGTAATTGCATTTCAGAGATCTGCAGTTGGAAGCACATCCGTTGAAGACCTGTGTCCTGGACTCGTGGAGAAGAAGGATGGAGGGGGTTTCTGTCAATGGGTAGCTGACAATTTTGATTACAACGAGGACACGATTTCTGGTCACGATACAACGCATGTGATGGGGATCATTTCGTGTCAAACAATGGCATCAACCGAAAGCAGGGCTAACCCAGTTGGGGCAATATGTCGTAAAACTTAAACTGCTGATGAGATCAAAGAAGCTGGTGATTTTGGGAGCTTCATGCTCCCCTACACGTCTTCTAATAAATCCCTAATGGCAGATGTACGGATAAAGACCATTAACCCCATCAGCTTACCTATTGCTATGCACGGTCAATTAGACACATTGTGGTTGTACTCTAGCCTTCTCACAAGTCAGCCACCAAACTGGCAGGGGTTCATGTCTGAAATAACGACATGCAACAATTTCCACTGCACGGCAGTAGTTTACAACCCCATGGTACCTTTGAATCCAGGAACAAATGAAGCTGTATATAGTACCATGATGTGTGTGCAGTCCCAATCCCTAAAGGCAGGACTGTGTTGCGCAACCATAACATTTGACCAGCCATTGTACTTAAAAAGCTACAAAATTAAGCAAGACACTCATCCACAGTTTAGGAATATGTATATAAGGCTGGCTGGCTTCCACCAACTAATGTCCTTTCTTGGAGCGGGCTGTAAGATCATGGAGGGGAGTGGGATCGATGATTTGTGGGCAACCGTGTATGTATGCTAGGAATTCCCTACCTAGGATAATGGAGGGAAAAGCTTACACAAAGACATTAAGAGCATGCCTCCTTACAGATGCCGCATTGCATCTTTTGCTAATTCAACCCGATGTTGATATAATTTCTCTACAAGGCAGTGCTGCAGACAACACACCCAGCAGTACATATGGTGAATCTGAATTTGCAGAGCTGCAAGATGAAGAAAGTGATGTTGATCCTGATAGCAATGACGCTTCGGATGAGCAAACAACCGAAACAGAAACATGCTGTGAACGTTAAACACATATGTCAACGGATGATATGTGGTCAGAGCTGCGCAATTTATACGATGCTATTATGTCACATGATATTTCAGCGGACGATGTTTGTGACAATGACCATTTGCAAGACCTATGTAAGCAAGTTTCTAATTTGAAGGAAAACGTAGAGAAATCAAGAACTGGTAAATTGTGGTCGTTGTTCATGGAATTTGTCGCCATTGTACGATTGTTCATCAGGGCTGAGCTCCTTCATTTAAAGGCGACACACCTAATGTTGCCATTCTTTGCTGCTGCAGGGAACAACAATTACACAAAGTGTTGTCGCCTTTACCTCCAAGATTCTGATGATCTATGTACTTGTCTGGATGGTCCCATGCACGAAGGGCACTTTGCTGTACGCAGGAACGCTAAACTGTATTGGAGTGGTACCTGGTCTGATATGACAATTGAACAGAGTCTAATGAGAGCTGGGAAGACACAGGGTGGATTGATCAATATAACGCACAAGGAATCCGCTAGAACAAAATGGCTTCTCACTGCACACACCATAGCACAGTACACACACGCTCTGCGGTCATTGACTGACACGTTCACCGGGCCATAGTCGGAACAACACAGAGATGTTCACCCTGCAAATATGAGACGAGATGTAGAAGACATGAAGAAATTCACTCTGTTTCTCAGAGAACACAATCCATTCGCAGTTGAAGACGACCAACTGAGAAATATCGCAACTGGTGTGATTGCAGACCATCGTGTTACTGCCGATGATGCCATTGATATTGGTCGACGAATTCATGAGAAGTTAAATAAGAAAAGGTTTGGCGACATTACGCTAAAGAAAGCAGATCAAGCTGTAACATTTGCTGTCATGCGAAAGGTAGTTAAAGTAGGAAATGAAGATGTCCATATGTCTTCCCAGGAGCTGTACCATCGCTTAATGTCAACTGCATCTGTTCAGGACCTCCAGACAAAGCGATCTTTGAATACGAGCTTGCAACGGTATGTCCCGCCCTCTTCCACGATGACGGAACTATGAGGAAATCGCAAAAGTCACAACTGGCGAAGTATACAATTGAAATGAACACATCAATGCTACAGCAAGAGACAACAGAGCCAGCTGACAGCAAGAGACAACAGAGCCAGCTGCAAGAGTATTTGATGGCTGCGCACTTTTGCATCGGATACCATGGCCTAAGGTTGGAACAATGGAGACCGTTTGTAGCTCATTCGTAGCATCAGTAGCACATTATCAGAGGCTTGGTCCGCCTGTATGCGTTATATTTGATAACTATCAAACTGAGACCACAAAAGATCAAGAACAGAAGCGACGACGGCTTAATCAAGTTGGCGCTCCTGATGTAGCTGTCCAAGACAACACACCTGTTCCAGGAAACAAAACTGGATTTTTATCAAACAAACGCAACAAGCAGAATACCATAAATCTGTTGGCAAAACATGTATCAGATGCAGGTGTTGAGGTGGTACATGCAGTAGATGAAGGCGATGCTGATGTGGTGATTGTAAGGAGAGCATTAGAATTGGCAGGAACTGAAAGAACAACGATAGTTGTTGCTGACGATACAGACATATTGATCTTACTCCTCTATCATGCAAGCACCTCTGCAAATACTTTCCTACAAACAAAGCAACATAAGCTGTGCATCAAAGTGGCCACAGAGATCTTAGGCAAGGAATTGTGTATGTGCCTGCCATTCGTCCATAGTATGTCTGGATGTGACACGACATCAGCTTTATATGGCATGGGCAAAGTAAAGCATATGAAATTGATCCAATCTTCACCAACCCTCAGACAAGATGTACTTGCATTTGGCGACATCTCCAGATCAAAGGCGGATATAATGGTTATTGGTGAAAAGTACATTAAGTCTTTGTATAGTGCTGGATCAAGAAGTCCTGGCTTAGACAATCTCAGATACATGACTGCCATCTCTCCTAAGCATGTACCAGTTGAAAGGATGCCACCAACACGTAGGGCAGCATACTTCCATAGCCTTCGGGTTCATCTCCATGCAAGCACATGGCTTCACCTAAAAACTGTGTTAAAGAAAGAAGAGTATGGTTATGCAGTAGAACAAGGATCAGTGACGGCGATCATTATGGACAAGTCAGCAGCGCCTCCGGAGCTACTTCTAAATATAAGGTGCCAGTGTAAAAGCAGCACACGTCTGTGTTCCTCGTGTAGTTGCTCCAAGAAAGGCATTCCCTGTAGCATACATTGTAAATGTGAAGGTCACTGCCTTAACAGCTCGAAATTTGAAAGTGAAAATGCATAGACAAATTTCAGCCATTCTGCCTGTTCGCTGTCATCGCCTTGGCTTGGCGGCCATTTTGAATTTCCTCTAAAAAACATATTTCCCCATGTGTGAATTTTGGAGAATTTTTCTTGGATGTATTTTGGGCCATACCGAAGTGATTAAAACAAAAATGTGTCTGTTATACAAAATGTCCGGGTCCATGTCAATTTCTACTGTACTATAGCTGTAGCAGGTGGTACAAAACAATACTAGGCTGGTCGTCCCTTGTAACCATGGCAACAATGTATGGCTCTCTCAGTGAACCGATAAGCATTAATAGACTTCCTATGTTCTAATATTGTTGACCAAATAGCAAGCACACCTGAAGTCCTGTGAACATATAGCAAGCATACCTGAAATCCTGTGAACATATAGCAAGCACACCTGAAATCCTGTGAACATATAGCAAGCACACCTGAAATCCTGTGAACATATAGCAAGCACACCTGAAATCCTGTGAACATACAGCAAGCACACCTGAAATCCTGTGACCATATAGCAAGCACACCTGAAATCCTGTGAAGATATAGCAAGCACACCTGAAATCCTGTGAACATATAGTAAGCACACCTGAAATCCTGTGAACATATAGCAAGCCCACCTCAAATGTTGTGAACATATAGCAAGCACACCTGAAATCCTGTGAACATATAGCAAGCACACATGAAATCCTGTGAACATATAGCAAGCACACTTGAAATCCTGTGAACATATAGCAAGCACAACTGAAATCATGTGAACATATAGCAAGCACACCTGAAATCCTGTGAACATATAGCAACACACCTGAAATCCTGTGAACATATAGCAAGCCCACCTGAAATCCTGTGAACATATAGCAAGCACACATGAACTCCTGTGAACATATATCAAGCACACATGAAATCCTGTGAACATATAGCAAGCAAACATGAAATCCCGTGAACATATAGCAAGCACACCTGAAATCCTATGAACATATAGCAAGCACACCTGAACTCCTGTGAACATATAGCAAGCACACATGAAATCCTGTGAACATATAGCAAGCACACCTGAAATCCTGTCACACACACAAAAGAAAATATACGTTGCTGGAGGCTTTTGCGATTGAATGAAACAGTTTGTGTATCTGCCGATGGAGCAACATCAATGCCATATCTCATCTGCTCTGCTCGCATGTTATTTCATGTCATAAAAGCTGATGAGGCCTTTGCTGCAGTAAATGTTGAAGGAAGCATGATAATGGACCATTCCATTTTTAGCTATGCCCCGCCCATCACTAGCTAAGCTCCACCCACACCTCGCCGTGTTTGGATTGATCGATCCCCGAATGCCCTAGCTATCAATTTCCAGAAAACTATACAGGGAAGCTGTTGTATATTTTGTAACTAATTAGACTGGGTGCTGTTGCTGCCATAGGCAGCAACAGCGTCCAGTCAAATTAGTTTCAAAATATTCAACAGAAAATTTATTAAATAGTAAAAGCAAACAATTTGTACAACAGCCCATAGACCGTCTTCAAATATGCGTTCGTGACGTACTTATCGACATCATTCATGATGTCATTCATTATGATGTCATTGCACACATCACGCAGTTCATTATGACGTCATATGATGGATGGGTACTCTGGAAAGGACCATTAAGTCCTCTGACACAGATGTCCTTGTTCTGGCTATGCATTACTTCTCAGTTACAGAAAACACAGCTTCTTTATGTTGAAATGGGTAGAGTAACAACTAGCGGAGATCTCCATAAGTTCATTCCTGTTCACCGACTGTGTCAAGTCGTAAACCCCACCGTTCCACACATTCCTCCAGCATTAGCATGCTTTAACAGGGTGTGGCACGGTATCATCATTCTGTGGCTTCCGCAAAAAAGAATGTTTGGTTAGCAATGGACAGATTTCTAAAGAAAGATTATCTTCCATCCCTCGATGCACCCGGGAACTTGCGAAACATATCAGGCAATACATGAGACCAGGATCAGGCAATACATGAGACCAGGATCAGGCAATACATGAGACCAGGATCAGGCAATACACCAGACCAGGATCAGGCAATACATGAAACCAGGATCAGGCAATACATGAGATCGGGATCAGGCAATACATAAGACCGGGATCAGGCAATACATGAGACCAGGATCAGGCAATACATGAGACCAGGATCAGGCAATACATGAGACAAGGATCAGGCAATACATGAGACCAGGATCAGGCAATACATGAGACCAGGATCAGGCAATACATGAGACCAGGATCAGGCAATACATGAGACCAGGATCAGGCAATGCATGAGACCAGGATCAGGCAATACATGAGACCAGGATCAGGCAATACATGAAACCAGGATCAGGAAATACACGAAATCAGGATCAGGCAATACACGAGACCAGGATCAGGCAATACATGAGATCAGGATCAGGCAATACACGAGACCAGGATCAGGCACTACATGAGACACGGATCAGGCAATACATGCGACCAGGATCAGGCAATACATGAGACCAGGATCAGGCAATACAGGAGACCGGGATCAGGCAATACATGAGACCGGGATCAGGCAATACATGAGACCGGGATCAGGCAATGCATGAGACCGGGATCAGGCAATACATGAGACTAGGATCAGGCAATAAATGAGACCGGGACCAGGCAATACATGAGACCAGGAAATTTGTTGCAGGTCTCTGTGATACAAAAGATGTATACATGGAGGGTCATGGTGATTTTAATGTTTTGCGACTTAAGCTTGTAGATAAAGATATTGTTCTCCATAAACTTTTTACTTCTGCTCATCGTACAGCATGCTAAGCGGGCATGCGTTCAAGCAGGGATTTGGATGATGTGTCACATTAGTAAGCCAAATATACCTTCACCAGACGGAAGTGTTTGGAAAGGGGAGGGTGATGAATTGAGACTGAAATTTTGTGATGGCCCTTCTGCTACTGAAATGTTAGACGCGTTCCTGTGAGCATGCCGTGGGAGTCAACCATGTGTCAATGGATGCAATTGCTCAAGCAATGGCATGGCATGTACAGCACAGTACAGAACAGTGCCTTTGCAATGCCTTTGAAGACTGTATGAATGAGCATAATAATCAGTATGAGGCAAACGTTTGTGAAACAGCTACTGATTACACTTAAGAATTAATTTATGAGTCATTGTTTTTCAGAAAATGAAATGATCCATACTCCATCTAGGCAAGTAACCAGGATGTCTGAGACCAGTTATAATAATTCACATAGTATACTGATAGGAATATCTCAAACAATGAATGATTGATAAATCTACATCAGGGGTGTAGGAATGTGCTTTGGTATTGGTGTGTGTGTGTGCGTGCGTGCGTGCGTGCGTGCGTGCGTGCGTGCGTGCGTGCGTGCGTGCGTGCGTGCGTGCGTGCGGGTGGGCGGGCGGGCGGGCGGGCGGGTGGGCGGGCTGGGTGGGTGAGGGGCAAAACTATGGATGGGGCCAAAAAGTAAGGGGCGCTATGGGGATGCACTGCGGGAAAGGAAAAACCTATGTGTGAGGAAGTGGGGTGGCCCTATAGCCTCCTTGCTCCCCTCCCCACTGTTCATATGCCTATGTAACATATAATTACGCTAACTACTAGAAAATTGATTTGTCTGTTTTTAAACATCGGGTAGATGTTGCCACGTAGTCTGTAATCTTATTACCATAAATATCTACTGACAATGTGTATTTATCTTTGGTTAAAAGAATAGCGATGTTATAAATGCTTTGCTGTTGCTCATGTATACGGATATTGCAAGACTAAATTCATAATTCGCGCACGTGCAACTGTGGAAAACATGCAGACATCATCTTCTGTTAGATCAATTCACCTTTCCAGAGTATCCATGTATCATCTGACCTCGTATGACGTCATAATCAACTCAGCGCATGTATGATGACGTCACAATCATTACGTCACAAAGGGTTCCATATAGACCGTCATCAAACGTCAAATACTCCGACACGTTGTATGAATTGTGTCTTTGTAATTTTTTGCTATTTAAGAAACATGCTGTTGAATATTTTGAAATTAATTTGACTGGGCGCTGTTGCTGCCAGCAACAGCACCCAGTCAAATTAGTTTCAAAATATTCAACAGCTTACTTGTGTATTTATTTTTTAATTGATAGTCATGGTGTTCAGAGATCGATCGATCCCAACACGAGCGAGGTGTGGGTGGAGCTTATCTAGAGAACGGCGGGGCATAGCTAAAACTGGAACGGTCCATTGAGGACATGTTTTATATTTAAGTCAAGTGGGGGAATTAAAGTCCCAAAATATAGCCCCTTTCTGGATTTGGCCATTCGCCTATTACTATTTTATAACCATTATTTTTGAAGATTTTGAAATTAAATTGACTGGGCGCTGTTTTTACGGTAGGCAGCAACAACACCAAGTCAAATTAGTGCCAAATATTCAACAGCTTACCAGTATAGTTTTCTGAAAATTGACATTCAGGTTCAATCGATCGCAACACCAACAAAGCGTGAGTGGAGCTTAGATAAAGATGAGCGAAGGATAGCTAAAACTGCATTCAGCGGTTGTGTAGCAACTACCTGCAAGGTACAGTGACTGATTCTGCTTCCAAATAAAGCGACATGAGTGCACCTGCCACACCATACCAGTAAGCTTAGTACCTGGTGTAGACTTACCACACCATGCCAGTAAGCTTTGTATCTGATGTAGACCTCCTACCGCACCATGCCAGTAAGCTTTGTACCTGATGTAGACCATCTGCCACACCATACCAGTACGCTTTGTACTTGATGTAGACCTCCTACCAACCATACCGGTAAGCTTTGTACCTGATGTAGACCTCCTACCAACCATACCGGTAAGCTTTGTACCTGATAAAGACCTCCTGCCACACCATGCCAGTAAGCTTTGTACCTGATGTGGACCATCTGCTATACCAGTAAGCTTTGTACCTGATGAAGACCTCCTGCCACACACTACCAGTAAGCTTTGTACCTGATGAAGACCTCCTGGCACACCATACCAGTAAGCTTTGTGCCTAATGTAGACCTGCCACACCATGTCAGTAAGCTTTGTACCTGATGAAGACACCCTACCAACCAACCCGGCAATCTTTCTACCTGATGTAGACCTCCTACCTGCCAACCATAACAGTAAGCTTTGCACCTGATGAAGACACCCTACCAACCATACCGATAACCTTTGTACCTGATGTAGACACCCCACCACGCCATACCAGTTAGCTTTACACCTGATGTAGGCCACCTGCCACATCATACCAGTAAACTTTGGACCTAATGTAGACCCCCTACCGACCATACCAGTAAGCTTTGTACCTGATGAAGACCTACCGACCATACCAGTAAGCTTTGTACATGATGAAGACCTACCAACCATATTGGTAAGCTTTGTACCTGATGTAGACCTCCTACCAACCATACCAGTAAGCTTTGTACCTGATATAGACCTCCTACCAACCATACCAGTAAGCTTTGTACCTGATATAGACCTCCTACCAACCATACCAGTAAGCTTTGTACCTGATGTAGACCTCCTACCAACCATACGAGTAAGCTTTGTACCTGATGTAGACACCCCAACACCCCATACCAGTAAGCTTTGTACGTGATGTAGACACCCCAACACACCATACCAATAAGCTTTGTATCTGTTGTAGATAACCCCACCCAAGCACACCATACCAGTAAGCGTTGTACCTGATGAAGACCTCCTACAAACCATACCGGTAAGCTTTGTACCTGATGTAGACCTCCTACCAATCATACCGGTAAGCTTTGTACCAGATGTAGACCTCCTACCACACCATACCAGTAAGCTTTGTACCTGATGTAGACCATCTGCCACACCATACCAGTAAGCTTTGTACCTGATGAGGATAACCAATCGCTGTAGTGACAGATACACCTTCTTTCCAAAAAGAACCGAATCGGCTTTAAAAATCTCCGTGACTTAAAATTGTTGCCACTTTAGAATAATTGGCGTCATATTAAATAGTCTATATATAAGGCTTAGTTAATATCATCTAAGACGCAGAATTACCGGATTGAGTTAAATGTACCGTTCATAACACAATTTCTTCATAATTGTCTTGTCGTTTATGCAAATTGATAAAATTAGGTTTATAAAATTCCGCGCTTCCCAGGGGAGTAATTTGACAGGCCGTACATTCCTCTGTGGTTCCCGTATAAGCAACATCGCCGGTGATTAACTCAGCTAATAAGCCAGATTAAGACGAGTTCCCGAGTGACTACACCTAGGACGTGTTCCCGGTCGCAAAAAGCCACTAATGCAATTGTCCCTGTCAGGTAGAGGCAGATTATTGTCAGATCCTCTGCCAAGGTCCCACGCCTCGAGAGAGGCCATGACATATTCCTAACATCGCTGCCAAGGTGCTACGCCTCGAGAGAGTACATGACATATTCCTAACATCGCGCATTAAATCTCATAGTAAGACTTAGGAGACGTCAGACGCAGAATGAGTTAAAACACTTGAGAACCGAGTCCCACAGAATCTAAGAACCGAATCCCACAGGCTGCAAAATCTATGAACCGAACGTTGAACCAAATGTCGCGGAAACTAATGTTAAATAAATGATACGTTTCCGATCAAGTCTCATATGTTATGTGTAATGTTTCCTGATATTGCTAAGAACGATCATAGAGTGTCGCCCAGTGCTCATTCATGAGCAATCATAGTGTTTCGCCCAGTGCTCATTCATGAGCGATCATAGAGTGCCGCCCAGTGGCCATTCATGAGCGATCATAGAGTGCCGCCCAGTGGACATTCATGAGCGATCATAGAGTGTCGCCCAGTGCTCATTCAAGAGCCATCATAGAGTGTCGCCCACGGCTCATTCAAGAGCGATCATAGAGTGTCGCACAGTGCTCATTCAAAAGCCATCACAGAGTGTCGCCCAGTGCCCATTCATGAGCGATCATAGTGTCGCCCAGTGCGCATTCAAGAGCGATCATAGAGTGTCGCCCACGGCTCATTCAAGAGCGATCATAGAGTGTCGCCCAGGGCTCATTCAAGGGTGATCGTAGAGTGTCGCCCAGTGTTCATTCAAAAGCGATCATAAAGTGTCGTCCAGTGCTCATTCAAGAGCGATCATAGAGTGACGCCAAGTGCTCATTCAAGAGCAATCATAGAGTGCCGCTCACTGCTCATTCATGGGCGATCATAGAGTGTCGCCCAGTGCTCATTGAAGAGCGATCATAGAGTATCGCCCACTGCTCATTCAAGAGAAATAACAGACTGCCGCCCACTGCTAATTCAGGAGCGATCATAGCGTGTCACCCAATGCTCCTTCAAGAGTAATCATAGTGTCGCCCACTGCTCATTCAAGAGCGATCATAGAGTGACGCCTAGTAATCATAGAGTGTCGGCCGGAGCTCAGTCAAGAGCGATCATAGAGTTTCACCCAGTGCTCATTCAAGAACAATCATAGAGTGCCGCCCACT
>CM067369.1:1597500-1655000 GCA_034401795.1 Chaetoderma sp. LZ-2023a
CTCCGGTCATCACTCACCAAGCTTATCACCAAACCACCCGACAAGTCGCCACGATCCAACATCACACACCATGTGAAAACAGCCCTCAAAACATTAGCTAACAACACAAACATAGTCATCAGACCAGCAGACAAAGGCTCCGCAATAGTCATTCTCAACAAAACAGACTACATTGTAGAAGTACACAGACAATTTACAGATGTCGCATACTACACCAAACTCAGTGAAAATCCCACTTTAGAATATAAAGACACCATAGATGCATACATTAACGAACTTCTAATCACCGGAGCCATCACAGTACAGACACACAGATATCTCACCGAATTCAAAGTCAGAACTCCACGCATCTACATTAACCCTAAGATACACAAAGGCAAAATAGCACCACCCGGACGCCCGATTGTATCCAACTGCGATGGCCCCACGTCACGCATTAATGAATTCACAGACCACCTACTAAAAGACACGGAAAATGATATCCCAAATCTACTACAAGACACCACTGCATTCATCCAACATATAGAAAACACTACAGTGGATGCTGGCTCAATCCTATGCACAATGGATGTCAGATCACTATACACAAACATCCCACACGAAGAAGGCATACAGATTATCACAGAACATTACAGACATACACTTGAAAAAACAAACACAAACAACAATAACCACACACCTGCACACATCTACCCAGACGAATTGGCACAAATAATGAGATACATTCTTACAAAAAACAGCTTCCAATTCAATGAAGACTACTACATACAAACACATGGAACAGCCATGGGAGCCAAGTTTGCTGTCAAATATGCTAACATTTACGTGTACACCATAGTAAGCAGAATGTTATCAACATGGATGGGCAGCACGCCATCACACTTAGTTAGATACATAGATGACATATTTTTCATTTGGAAAACCAGTGAGAACGAACTACTTGAATTTCACGCACACGTGAATAAAGAGCATCCCACAATAAAATTTGACTTGGAATATTCAACAGAAAAAATCCCATTTTTGGACACAATAGTATACAAAGAAGATAACAAGCTTAAATTGGACCTATACAGAAAACCTACACTCACTCACTCACTCACTCACTCACTCGCTCGCTCGCTCACTCACTCACTCACTCACTCACACATAGGAGGTTTGATGGAAGTTTGCAGACTGGCAGCTATGCATAGGTAACTATGTAAATACCTGGGTCGGCGTTTTTAAATACCTAGTGCTTATTCAAGAGCAATCATTGTGTCGCACAGTGCTCATACAAGAGTAATCGCAGAATTTCGCCCAGTGCTCATTCAAGAGTGATCATAGAGTGCCGCCCACTGCCTATTCATGAGCGATCATAGTGTCGCCCAGTGTTCATTCAAGAGTAATCATAGAGTGTCGTCGGTGCTCATTCAAGAGCGATCACAGAGTGTCACCCAGTGCTCATTCAAGAGCAATCATAGAGTGCCGCCCACTGTTCATAAAGAGCAATCATAGAGTGCCGCCCACTACTCATTCATGAACGATCATAGAATGTCGCCCAATGCTCATTCAAGAGCAATCATAGAGTGCCACCCACTGCTCATTCAAGAGTAATCATAGAGTGTCGCCCAGCGCTCATTAAAGAGGAATCATAGAGTGTCGCCCACTGCTCATTCATGATGAATCATAGAGTGCCGCCCAGTGCTCATTCAAGAGCGATCATAGAGTGACGCCTAGTGCTCATTCAAGAGAAATCACAGAGTGTCGCCCAGTGCTCATTCAAGAGTAATCATATAGAGTGTCGCCCAGTGCTCATTAAAGAGCAATCATAGAGTGTCACCCACTGCTCATTCAAGAGTATTCATAGAGTGTCACCCACTGCTCATTCAAGAGTAATCATAGAGCGTCGCCCAGTGCTCATTCAAGAACAATCACAGAGTGTCGCCCAGTGCTCATTCATGACCGATCATAGAGTGTCGCCCAATGCTTATTCATGAGCAATCATAGATTGTCGCCCAATGCTCATTCATGAGCGATCATAGAGTGTCGCACCGTGCTCATTCATGACCGATCATAGAGTGTCGCCCAATGCTTATTCATGAGCAATCATAGAGCGTCGCCCAGTTCTCATTCATGAGCAATCATAGATTGTCGCCCAGTGCTTATTCATGAGCGATCATAGAGTGTCGCACAGTGCTCATTCAAGAGTAATCATAGAGTGTCGCCCACTGCTCATTCATGATCATAATAGAGTGCCGCCCACTGCTCATTCAAGCGCGATAATAGAGTGACGCGTAGTGCTCATTCAAGAACAATCACAGAGTGTCGCCCAGTGCTCTTTCATGACCGATCATAGAGTGTCGCCCAATGCTTATTCATGAGCAATCATAGAGCGTCGCCCAGTTCTCATTCATGAGCAATCATAGAGTGTCGCCCAGTCTTCATTCAAAAGCGATCATAAAATGTCGTTCAGTGCTCATTCAAGAGCGATCATAGACTGTCACCCACTGCTCATTCAAGAGTAATCATAGAGTGTCGCCCAGTGCTCATACAAGAGCAGTCATAGAGTGCCGCCCACTACTCATTCATGAGCGATCATAGAGTGTCGCCCAGTGCTCATCCAAGAGCAATCATAGACTGTCACCCACTGCTCATTCAAGAGTAATCATAGAGTGTCGCCCAGTGCTCATACAAGAGCAATCATAGAGTCGCCCAGTGCTCATACAAGAGCAATCATAGAGTCGCCCAGTGCTCATACAAGAGTAATCACAGTGTCGCCCAGTGCTCATTCAAGAGCGACCATAGGGTGTCGCTTATCTCTCCTTCAAGAGGGATCATAGAGTGCCGCCCAGTACTCATACAAGGGCAATCATAGAGTGTCGCCCAGTGCTCATTCAAGAGCCATCATTGAGTGTCGCCCAGTGCTCATTTAAGAGCGATCATAGAGTGTTGCCCAGTGCTCATTCAAGTGTCATCATAGAGTGTCGCTCATTGGCCATTCAAGAGCAATCATAGAGTGTCGCCCAGTGCCCATTCAATAGCAATCATAGAGTGTCAACCAGTGCTCATTCAAGAGCGATCATAGAGTGTCGCCCAGTGCTCATTCAGTAGCAATCATAGCGTGTCGCCCACTGCTCATTCAAGGGCAATTAGAGGGTGTCGCCAGTGCTCATTCAAGAGAGATCATAGAGTGTCGCTCATTGCTCTTTCAAGAGCAATTGGAGAGTGCCGCCATGATGCATGGAGAAAGTCATGCTCAGACAGACAGGAGGATGGACGAACAGACAGACAGGATGATGGACGAACAGATGGATAGGAGGATGGACGAACAGACAAAGAGGAGGATGGGCGAACAGACAGACAGGAGTATGGACGAACACACAGACAGGAGGATGCACGCACAGATGGAGAAACGAATGGTCTAAATGTATGCATGGATGGATGGATGGACGTAAAGACGGATATATGGACGGACAGATGGATGGGTGTGCGGGGAAGCAGGGGGATTGGGTGGGGGCAGGCGAGCGGGCAGGCGGGTGGGCGAACGGGCCGACGGGTGGGACGGATGTGTGGGATGGGCTGGTGGATGTTTTAGCTCATAATTTTGACTCTGCCCTAGCAATCATATGGTATTTAGTCGTGTATTGGAGATACAGACTAAAGACGCATCATAGGCGTGGGAACAGTGGTGGGGATGGGTGGTGGTCGTGGTCGTGGTCGTGGTCGTGGTCGTGGTCGTGGTCGTGGTCGTGGTCGTGGTATGTGCGTGCGAGCGTGCGTGCGTGCGTGCGTGCGTGCGTGCGTGCGTGCGTGCGTGCGTGCGTGCGTGCGTGCGTGCGTGCGTGCGTGCGTGCGTGCGTGCGTGCGTGCGTGCGTGCGTGCGTGCGTGCGTGCGTGCGTGCGTGCGTGCCTGCGTACCTGCGTACCTGCGTGCGTGCGTGCCTGCGTATCTGCGCGCCTGCGCGTGAGTGTGGAAAGAGCGATAGCCCCCAGGTCTTCCTCCCCTATAGTGCATCCCAATAGTACCACCTAGGTTTTGGGATAATAATAATAATAATAATAATAATAATAATAATAATAATAATAATAATAATAATAATAATAGTAATAATAATAATAATAAATTATAATAATAATAATAATAATAATAATAATAATAATAATAATGATATTCTTTATTTTGCGAGGGTAAATCGTCAGTTGCCTGATGTTAACGAGGCCCTCAAACATATATACACTATGTACAATAATATATAATATACACTGAATGTTTGTACAAATGTCGAAATATACAAAATACAAAAATTGCTGCAAGATTAATAATAAGAAGAAGAATAGCATTATTATATTTTATATTATGATTGCCTACTTATAACTTGCGCACCTACACTCATATAGACACACATTAACGCACACATCTACGGACTTACCTGCAGACACTTACGCACACAATTACGCGACCATGGACGTACGCACACATACACAACGGACAGACATGTAGACAAACAATCTACCTCAAACGCATTCTTTCTTCAAGGCAATTTTACGGTTACGGTGTTCAATATTTTGAAACTAATTTGTCCAGACTGCTGCTGTTGCGTATGACAGCGTAGGCCGTGTTCTTAGTGGATAATCAATCAGGAATAACGTCTTACTGATGTATGGTGTTATTCCTGATTGGCTCCAGCGTGAACACGACCTTAAGATATAAGGAACTATTCCTACATTTGGCGGGGACTTGTTCATTGTTCATGAAGGCGCTAGATACGTCCTTTTATGAATTGATTTGAATGTGACGCCAGACTACAAGTGACTTACGCACACCTGCATGCCCTTATGCACACATGTGGGTACCCATTTATGTACAATTAAATAAGTGTTAGCTAAGCTCTATCCAACATTAGCCTGAGTTGGGATCGATCGAATAGGTAGGGCCCTTAACTCCGTAAATATATTTCTTTATTTACATAAATATATACCTTTATTGTGGTGTAGGTATGTTGACTGAATAATTCGAAACCAATTTGACGGGATGCATTTTCTGCCCATGGTAGTAGTTGCGCCTAGTCAAATTGGCTACAAATTATCCAACACAGTTTATTAACAGTAAATACATACACTTCGTATAGTCTGACCGACTATTTAGCGTTCTGGACTGACTAAGACGCCATTCATTGCTTAGTTTGTTGTAACGTCAACCTGGATGTGACGACATTGATTATGACGTCATATATTTGATTAATACATTGGATCGTAATTGATTATGATGTCATATATGTGATTAATACATTGGATTCATTAATTGGACGAAATTGATTATGACGTCATATATTTGATCAACACATTGGATCGAAATTGATTATGACGTCATATATGTGATTAATACATTGGATTGGATTCATTAATGGTATAAGAATTATTTAGCGGTTCCAAAATGGTTCAGTGATACATCATATAAGAAATAGACATAATTCTATTTTGAAAATTCCAACAATTAATTATAAACTAAAGAGAGAGAGAGAGAGAGAGAGAGAGAGAGAGAGAGAGAGAGAGAGAGAGAGAGAGAGAGAGATGGAGGGAGGGAGGGAGCCTCAGCCATGGTTTAGATCCCCCAGGTTCCTACACCCCTGCGAATATCAGTGTATACGGCGGTGCAACCTTCCGGCAATGTTTGGTAACGTGGGTATGTTTAGATTTCAAAGATATAGCGGCTGACCAGCTGGTGTCTTTCCTAGGATGGATGTGCATCGATGACCACGCAGTTTTACAATGATACACCATTTAGAGGCGGAGATGCCGCTTTGTAGATGACGAAAAAGGTTTGCCGATAGCGCACATTGGCGTATCCGATACTGATCTAGGGGAGATTTTGATGCAGAGGAGGGGGGAGTGAGGGAGGTGTGGGAGAGAGGGACAAATAGATTCTAATGAACATTATTATTATTATTATTATTATTATTATTATTATTATTATTATTATTATTATTATTATTATTATTATTATTATTATTATTATTATTATTATTATTATTATTATTAGCTCTCCTGGTCTGAAGGACCATGTGAGCCTAAGTAAGGGCGATCGTCCGTTGTCCATCTTTCGTTCGTCCGTCCGTCGCCTGTCGTGCATCAAATTTTGCTTTAGCCCTTTAGTGACTAAATTTGTTCCTGAAAATTAGCATATTTGCTTTTTGAATGCCCATTTGCGGGACGGGGCACGACTGGTTTTGGGAGTTTGCGACTGGAAGGACTGGTCCGGTTATCGGGTCAGTCATTTCAGTTGTAGATTTTTAGGATTAGTCTTCTCCTGGTCTACAACTGGGCACTCCTCTAGACCACTAAGATGGCCAGCCTTGGCCGGTGTCGACACTAAAGGGTAAAATTTCTACTCCTCCTAAACGCCTTGGCGGATCTCACCCAATTTTTGGTGGAAAGGCACTATCGTGGATAGCCCATAAATAAATACCTGTCTGAGTGAAAATCTTAGAAAATCTTAGTTTTTTTCATTAAAAAATCGTCCGGAGATTGCCAAAATGATACTCCTCTCAAACGACTGGCCCTTGGGCGTTTTGTTATGGTGGTCATCATGAAAATATTACTGTTGGGAAAAATTATTGACCTCTCTCTCTCGCTCTCTCTCTCTCTCTCTCTCTCTCTCTCTCTCTCTCTCTCTCTCTCTCTCTCTCTCTCTCTCTCTCTCTCCTCTCTCTCTCTCTCTCTCTCTCTCTCTCATATAAATACTCAATATGATGTACATGTATTTTAATACTTAATCTGTTTATACGTTTACGTTGTTATTTTGTGTATATATTTGTTTGCCGCCTATACATTTTTTCTGTAGGGAGAGGGCTTTTCTAAGTTTCGAACAACGTGTGCCCAATCCCATTGTAATATATGGAATAAAATATGTTTAAAAAAAAGAAAATGAGAGGGAGGGAGGGAGAATGAGGAGACCCAACGTTTGATATGATGTAGGAATAGTCCGTATTTTTATTGTCATGGTTACATGGTTATGATACAAATGACTCTATAGATATGCTATATACTTTAATCCTTTACCGCCGCTGTCGTTACTGTGTATATAGTTCTTCTATTACTCACAATTAATGTATTACTCTCCTATTGCTCTTCGGGTCATCCACGATAATGCGATGCCGCAGACAGCGACGATGACGACGACGAAGACGACGACGAGGACGACGACGATGATCATGACAGGAGAGGGGATGATGGGATGCAATAAAGGCTCGCTAAACCGTTAATCTCCTCAAGTTATGCGGGGTCGGAGGTGACTGGGTCTCATTTCTCGTTTCTCTTTCGTGTTGTTTCGTGTAAGAAACGAGAAGAGAAGACCTGGTGAAAGCATGGTGGGAGTTGAGAGGAAGGGTTGGGGTGGGTAAATGGGGTTAAATGACGATGGTATGGAATAATCATGAATATGTTCTGTTAATTCATGTATTCGTGTTGTTTAATCTATTATATTAATGGCTAACTGCTATCTGACAAGAAAGTGTTTGAATGAGCTGTTCTTTTCTTTCCTATTCTTTTCTAATCTGTTTACATCATCTTTTCCCCCCACATCTCTCTCTCTCTCTCTCTCTCTCTCTCTCTCTCTCTCTCTCTCTCACCTCTTAATTTATTGTCTACTTTAGTGTTCTCAATCATTGGCTGCTTATACTAATTCTGTAGGGAGAGGGCAAATCTAAGTTGTAAGAACTTGTGCCCGATCCCATTGTGCAAATGTTACAATAAAATATATTTAAATAAAAAACCAAGGGGCGCAGGGAGGGGCTGGGGTGCGGGATGGGTGGAGGACGGAATTACAATGGATTCGCTACATTGTATTCTGAATGACATAGGCCTAATATACATAGTTTATTTTCTTTCCTTATTATGCTGATCAAATTAAGTTTACTGACAATCGTTAAATGGAACATTTTTTATCAGAATTATTGGTTTAATTATTCAGTTATGTGAATTTATAGCTATAAAGCGACTAGGGTCGCGATTGTCTTGCAATAGCCATAAAATCTTGCCATAATGTTCGCGATATGAGGTCGCTGTTTCTCACATTAAGAAGTCAAGTGTGCCTGGAAGCAAGAAAGAGGCAATTGTCTCGCGAAAAACGTCCGTTTTTGTGTGAAAACTCTCGATTTCTGTGTGTTTTAAGGTGACTAGCGACACTCGGTGTTTAAGGATTAAACAAATAGGCTGATTTACAGTCTGTAGAAGTGTGGTGGGTTGATTTGAATGCATTTAGAACGCGCTCAGCGTCCCAAGCTAGCCTCCTCCAGGGAGCCATAGCGAGCGCAAAGCACGCTCGACGCTTAACTCGGTAATTGACAATTTGGCCTGGCCCGTAATTAGCTGGAATAGAACACATCTTTCTGAATAGTGGCATGTCACACGAAGTCACGGACACGATTTGTAGGCAATCTGGGATTGTGTAAAAACCCTTACTCCCGCATAATGGTAACTGGTTGTTGTCAGCCGGTCTGGCGAAACTATGGCAATAAAAGACAGCTTTTAATCGTTATGGTTGCAGGATTTCTAAAGGCAAGTTAGTAACCGCTTTTCTCGTCTTTTCTCCAGTTCCGGAATTAGGAGTTCGTAAATCCCAAGCACCAACACTTTGCCTGTCGAAAGTGATTGTTTCAGAGGCTAATACTAGGACGCCAGAAACAAATGGTTTTGTCAGCTTAACTGCCGGGAAAGTAGATTTGTCATTTGAAAATGACCCAATGCAACACGACCAGACAATGTGGAGCGTGACCGGAGCCACAATAAGCTCTTGTCGGCGATTCGATCTTCATTAATAAAACAGGTAAAGTGCAGCTGACGTCACTTGGCTACAGCTGACGTCACATGGCGTCAACTGACGTCACATGGCTAAAGCTGACGTCATATGGCTACAGTTGAAGTCACATGGCTACAGCTGACGCCACATGATTGATTGATTGGTTGATTGATTGATTATATATATAGGCTACAGCTGACTTCACATGGCAAGAACTGACATCACATGGCTACAGCTGATGTCACATGCATATAGCTGACGTCATATGACTACAACTGAGTTCATGTGGCTACAGTTGACGTCACGTGGCTAGAGCTGAAGTCACATGGCTACACCTGGAGTGAGTTCAGGAAGGCGAATGCTCAGCGAATGTTCGCGTTCTTCGTGGGAGAGTGTTCAGTTAATGTGTCGTCTACATTACTAAACTGATGTATATAGTGAGTATACGACACATTATTGAACACTGTTACGTAACGGAAAACGTTTTTCGCGCTCCTGAACGCACCCCTGATTTGACATGGCTACAACTGACGTCACATGGCTACAGAGGTGACATAGTTAGCTTCTGTGCCATAAAATCTCATGGTGATTAAATTGTCATGGCATATTGGGATATGGCGAGTGGTGTTGCTGCTTCTTTATTCAGTGATCCTGACGTCGGTTTCAGGCAACAGTCAGTGAAGTTTCCACTGTAACTAATGCATAGCACCTTAGTTATTGTCAACTGTATATCGTAATCTTTTCGTGCTATGTGGCTACAGCTGACGTCACATGGCTACAGCTAACGCCATATGCTTCAAGTTCGAATCACTAGCCATAGTTAGCTACAGCTAACTAGATCCCAGTTGAACTTGAAATAGTTAACTAGCTAATCAACTATAGTCGACCGAGCACCCGAGCTCGGTTGCAAATGGCAAGTACGAAATTGCAGTAAATTGGTGGTTAGGTTTCGCTTGCCACAGTTAAATGCACATAAACATGTTAATATTTCCCTAATATGTGTAAGTTTGCCGGATGAAATTATGTTGTACTATGGTAAATCAATGTTGCCAAGTCCTATTCATTCCCACTTTATATTATAGGGAGGCTTTTTTAACATCGCAGCAGACAAAAGTAACCCATTTTCCTGGGCCATCAAAACAGACAGCAGGAAGCGAGGGTTAATTAAGACTGGTACCGGTCTCCAAATTCTCTGCGATAGTAATTTAATGGGGGTGGGGGGGGGGGAGGGGGGGGGGTCTGGTACCAACGAACTATAGTTAACTATCCATTGACTGGGCATATCAACTGCGCATGTTCAGTAAATCAGCAAACTTACTATGGTTAATAAAATAAAACCAATTGAGCAGAGGATCTATGGAATTTGCAAAACTGGCAGTAAGGAAGATGAAAAATATTTTCTTCTCTACTGCCAGTCCTGTGATATTGAAAGACAGTTCTTATTTAATACTCTAGATACATTCACCAACTTCTCGTCTCTGAATGATGACGACAAGTTTTATTGTCTAATATCTTGTAACGATGGTGACGTAGAAATATCCAATTACATATTCAATTTTGTCGAGAAATGTTTCTCAAAGCGGTATTCTACCAGCCGTATAAATTGATAGAGTAGCCTACTATTAACTTAGATCCTACTTATGCCTCTATGACTGTGAATGTATCTAACTGGTGCACTGATACCGCTGACTATAGCCGACTCTACAGTTCTACACATGATGTTCAGACTAGCTGGTCACGTCACAATGTGTTGAACTTTGTTGGGTTAACGGCTATGGTTGATTTATTCCATACAGTTGAAGGCACTCAGACAAATAAAAAAATCCCTTATATTGTTGTACATCACCATTTCATACATGTTTTTAGATAATATAAATAAATGTATATATAACGTATTCTTAATATTCATTATAACTTTAGTTTAATTCTTTTAATGTTATTTTATGCATTGCCATCGTGTGATTTTAAGGTGTTTGTTCTATCGTCTTGTATGCGTACACCATAATGTTTGGTATTTTATCGCAATAAATTGATTGATTGATTGATTGATTGATTGGCCAGTCGAACATGAGACATGGCTACAGCTGCAGTCACATGGCTACAGCTGACGTCACATGGCTACACCCGACGCCACCGACCTCTACAGATCATGTTTGTGGTTGACAGAGATATTGGTGAGGACTGTGAGACTGAGGTCACTAAACTTTACAGATGCTCTCTCAGAGAAAACATGCCTCAAATATCAGTCAAATGATCTATCTAATTCACTTCACAAGCCTGTAAATGCAAAATCCACAAGCGCTTTCAAAAGTAGCATTGATAAGTACTGGGGGGAATTATAAAGAAAATCGGACTGTGGGTAAAATGGACATTTAATACGCTTATTAGCTTCATTCCGTCCTTAAATTTTAACTCGACGGAAGGGCGAGGGAGGGAGGGAGTGAGGGGGGATGAGCGAGCGACGAGGGAGGAAGGGAGGGAAAGAGACAGGGAGGCGGGAGGGATGGGGGAGAGGGAGAGAGAGGCAGGGAGGGAGAGGGGGGCACTGAGCAGGAGGGATTGAGGGGGAGATGGAGGGCTGGGGGATAGGATGCAAGGGAGGAGAGAGAGAGAGAGAGAGAGAGAGAGAGAGAGAGAGAGAGAGAGAGAGAGAGAGAGAGAGAGAGAGAGAGAGAGAGAGAGAGAGAGAGAGAGCGAGAAAGAGAGAGAGAGAGAAAGAGAGGGGGGCACTGAGCAGGAGGGATTGAGGGGGGAGATGGAGGGCTGGGGGGATAGGATGCAAGGGAGGAGTGAGGGAGGGAGCGAGAGGGGTGGAGTGAGGGAGGAAGAGAGAGGCATGGAGGGAGAGAGAGAGGGAGCGAGATAGAGGCAGGAAGGGAGAGAGAGGGAGGGCTATGGGGAGGGGTGTGGTGGGGTGGTGGTGGTGGTTGGGTGGGGATGGGTGGTGGTGGTGGGGGGGGGGGGGGGTTAATATGAAAGCATTCGCTTAAGAATCATATTATGATATTATAAGAAATGACACCCCGTTATATTTGTGCACACCATGTGGTCGGCGGCGGTCTCACTTCTTCTTCCTCCTCTTCCTCTTCCTTTTCCTCCTCCTCCGCCTCCCCCTCCTCTTCTTCTTCTTCTTCTTACAGTACAGCGACCTTGAAAATGGGATTGTGAGTATTCATGGTTCAAAGTATATAAATAAATCCCAATGCGCGCAAAACGTGGGCGGAGCATCGCTGGAAATGGGCGGGGCATAGCTAGAACCGCACCCTTCTATTCGAATAAGTCGTTAGTAGTAAGCTTACAGAAATCTCTTCCAGAAACAAAGTCTGTAGGCTCGGATTAGCATATAAATCAGAGTCGGTTGTAAATGTAGTGCTTATGATCGGCATGTTGCGCTGGGACTGAGACTATCACGCATTCTATATGTCCTCGTCTCGTGATCCGGCTCATTGCGCGACAAATCCACAAGAATAATTATACATTCTGGTTAAGCATGCGAATAGCCCCGCCACTTTACAGCCCGACCAGCCTTATAGACTGAAGAGAACTGGACTAGAGACCGAATTTACGATTGCCGTAAAACCGGATGTTTGAACTGTCAGCGGGCTTAGGTCTCCCCAAGGAGCCAATGAAATGTGAGATTACAGCGCCGTCTGTCGGCGCGAAGTTGTTACAAGCGCTTAAATACAGCTAGTGTTGGACTGTGAGTGGAAGGCTGATCCAGTATGTTACCCTAGGGGGTAGGCCTCAGTCTCACTTTATAGTATCCCTAATACTCGGATCTAAAAGGCGGCATTTTACACCTTATTCTTGAGAAATAAAATAATTTATTTTTTTTCTCGCAAATAACATCATAAAACACGTTCGTGTCAAGACCAAGTGGCACAATGCACTCTGGGATACTTAAAGATACCGGTACAAAGTCATTTTACGTTATCTAGAATTTTAAAGCCAACTTATTATAGATTTAGTTTCTCCCCGCCGCACGGTATATCCACCGATTGTAACGCGGAAATACCTAGACAGGTAACAAAAACAAATTCACAATTATACATATCGCAAAGTGAGTTAATAGAAAATTATATACCGTATACAGGCTATGTGCAGACATAATGTATACACGGTTGATATTATTTCCATTGCTGTGCCCCACACCAGCAAAACATAACATTATTAGAGGCCTTGAATCCTAACACACCAGCAAAACATGGCATTATTATGACACCCTGAACCCTAACACACCAGTAAAACATGACATTATTATGACGCCTTGAACCCTAAAACACCAGCAAAACATGACATTATTATGACGCCATGAACCCTAATACACCAGCAAACATGACATTATTATGACGCCCTGAACCCTACCACACCAGCAAAACATGACATTATCATGATGCCTTGAATCCCAACACACCAGCAAAACATGACATTATCATGATGCCTTGAATCTTAACACACCAGCAAAACATGACATCATTATGACGCCTTGAACCCTAACACCAGCAAAACATGACATTATTATGACGCCTTGAACCCTAACACACCAGCAAAACATGACATTATCATGATGCCTTGAATCCTAACACACCAGCAAAACATGACATCATTATGACGCCTTGAACCCTAACACCAGCAAAACATGACATTATTATGACGCCTTGAATCCTAACACCAGCAAAACATGACATTATTATGACGCCTTGAACCCTAACACACCAGCAAAACATGACATTATCATGATGCCTTGAATCCTAACACACCAGCAAAACATGGCATTATTATGACGCATTGAGCCCTAACACCCCAGCAAAACATGACATTATCATGACGCCTTGAACCCTAACACACCAGCAAAACATGACATTATTATGACGCATTGAACCCTAACACACCAGCAAAACACGACATTATTATGACGCCTTGAGCCCTAACACACCAGCAAAACATGACATTAGTATGACGCCTTGAACCCTAACACCCAAGCAAAACATGAAATTATTATGACGCCTTGAACCCTAACACACCAGCAAAACATAATATTATTATGACGCCTTGAACCCTAACACACCAGCAAACATGACATTACTATGACGCCTTGAACCCTAACACCCCAGCAAAACATGACATTACTATGACGCCTTGAACCCTAACACACCAGCAAAACATGACATCATTATGCCGTCTTGGACCCTAACATATCAGCCAAACATGACTTTATTATGACGCATTGAACCCTAACACACCAGCAAAACATAATATCATTATGACGCCTTGAACCCTAACACACCAGCAAACATGACATTATTATGACGCCTTGAACCCTAACAGCCCAGCAAAACATGACATTACTATGACGCCTTGAACCCTAACACACCAGCAAAACATGACATCATTATGCCGTCTTGGACCCTAACACATCAGCCAAACATGACTTTATTATGACGCATTGAGCCCTAAATATCAGCCAAACATGACATTATCATGAAGGCTTCGACTCTAACACGTCAGCCAAACATGACATTATCATGAAGGCTTCGACTCTAACACGTCAGCCACACATGACATTATTATGAAGCCTTGAACCCCAAAACATCAGCCAAACATGCGCTTATCATGAATGCTTGGACCCTAACACGCCAATCAAACATGGTATTATTATGAAGCCTTGGACCCTAACACGTCAGTCAAACATGACATTATTATGAAGCTTTGGACCCTAACACATCAGCCAAACATAACATTATTATGAAGCCTTGGACCCTAGCACGTCAGCCAAACATGATATTATTATGAAGCCTTGGACCCTAACACACCAGCAAACATGACATTATTATGACGCCTTGAACCCTAACAGCCCAGCAAAACATGACATTACTATGACGCCTTGAACCCTAACACACCAGCAAAACATGACATCATTATGCCGTCTTGGACCCTAACACATCAGCCAAACATGACATTATTATGACGCATTGAGCCCTAAATATCAGCCAAACATGACATTATCATGAAGGCTTCGACTCTAACACGTCAGCCAAACATGACATTATCATGAAGGCTTCGACTCTAACACGTCAGCCAAACATGACATTATTATGAAGCCTTGAACCCCAAAACATCAGCCAAACATGCGCTTATCATGAATGCTTGGACCCTAAAACGCCAATCAAACATGGTATTATTATGAAGCCTTGGACCCTAACACGTCAGTCAAACATGACATTATTATGAAGCCTTGGACCCTAGCACGTCAGCCAAACATGATATTATTATGAAGCCTTGGACCCTAACACGCCAATCAAACATGAGCTTATCATGAATGCTTGGACCCTAACACGCCAATCAAACATGGTATTATTATGAAGCCTTGGACCCTAACACGTCAGCCAAACATGATATTATTATGGAGCAATGAACCCTAAAACATGTTGTTATTATTATTCATTATTATGAAGCCTTGAACCATAAAATCTGTTCAGGAAAATCTAAATTACCGCAAAGAAAATGTCCATTTGCAGATCAAGAGAAGATTATTTTTGAAACTCTATCACTGGAATGACGGGCTCGTTTATCGAACCAGTCCTCCCGGTGGTAAATTTCAGAAATAGTACATGGATAATCAACATGATCAGCGCAGAAGCAGCTTTTGGCCGGCTCATGTGTTAAAACGTTACATGCACGCTTTATTATCAGCACTGCTTTATCTAACAATGGATCTTTAGATTTTTAACCCTGCCCCGCCCACCTCTGGCTAAGCTCCACCCACACCTCTCTCGCGTTGGGATCGATCGATCTCTGAAACTCCCTGACTATCATTTTCCAGAAAACTATACACGTAAGCTATTAAATATTTTGGTACTAATTTGACTGGGCGCTGTAGCTGCATATGGCAGCAACGACGTCCAGTCAAATTAGTTTCAAAATATTCAACAGAATGTTTATTAAATAGTAGAGACATACAATTCGTACAGCGTGTCGGACTATTAAGACTGAGTTAAATATTTGTCATCTGATGCTGGCTAAGAATTGTTTGCACCCAGCACTGAAAATTATCTCAATGACTCCTGAGCGAGCTTAGTCTCTGACATTCTGGACTAATAGACCGGCAGCCCAGCGCATTTTGACCAAACGAACGAGGTACCAAGATCTGAACACAGGAGCGTTCATGGTGTAACCTAACATATGCAGATATGGATGTCTGCCGGGGAGCCCCTGCTGTATGTGGCCCCTGGGGACCTCACACAGAGCGCCCAAAATGCACTCGATCAAACATTGGAGGTACCACCTCAAACCAATTTGAACTGTACAGCTACATCACACATAGTTCGGAATGGCCCCTGCCAGACAAATTTTCTGCTGCAAAGGGCCCGGCAGACACCCCCCAAAGAGCCCCAAAATTGGAGCTGGATCAAACATTGGAGGTACCACATAAAACTAATTTCAAATGAATTGTTGCATCCCCTGGAATACAGAATGGCCCATGCAAGATAAATTTTCCTCTGCATAGGGCCAGCCAGACGCCCCCAAATGTGGCTCCTAGACCCCCTAGATGCTCCTATCTTAGAATTGACCTAGAGTAAATGTTGAACGTATCAGCTGCAACTACTTTTGAATAATCAGGTACATCCCAAAGAGTACGGAGATACCCTGCCAGACAAATTGCTGTTTAAGGCCCACCAGCCACCAAACAGAGTCTCCAAATTTGGCTCAAACATTGTAAGTACCACATGAAACCTCTAGCATCCATTGATGCAATAAGATACGATAAAAAAACCCAATTTGTCCGTTCGACAGGATCGATTTCATACGCATATGCTATCCTGGCGTATTCGACAGGATCGATTTCATACGCATATGCTATCCTGGCGTATTCGACAGGATCGATTTCATACGCATATGCTATCCTGGCGTATTCGAAAGGATCGATTTCATACGCATATGCTAGCCTGGCGTATTCGAAAGGATCGATTTCATACGCATATGCTATCCTGGCGTATTCGAAAGGATCGATATTGATATTCCGTTAAAAAGCTATTTCGTATTCTCGCGCATATTCTGCTGACGTCGAGCCTCCAGTCGGTGTCTCTCAAGACGGAATCTCCAGAAAAAGAAGAACAAGAAGAAGAAAAAGCTTGTAAAACGTGTAAGTAGAAACCCCGTTTAAAACCCAACTAAATTACAGGCTTTTGGACGGACCAATGAATTAAAATATTCCAGTAGTGTGAAGAGTTGCAACGTCTTATTTATGGAATTTGACATGCATATTACTACGAATAAACAGCCAGAACTGAAAGCCTTTATGACGTCATTAATCAATAACACAAGAGAGGCTATGGCGACATTAAATTTTGTATCATTTTCTCACACAAGCGTATTATACTTTATTAGTTAGACGATCTTTTGGACATAGTCATGGGCATGTTAAGTCAGGCGGACTTGCGCGTTTCGTGTAATACCGACTTATTAGAATTGCGCGTTTCGTGTAATACCGACTTATTAGATAACTCATTAGTAGATATCTGCCGTAATTTCCGTCGTAGACCTAAAGCTATTTTGGTTTGTTCAAATTCAACCACAAAGACTACCGGTACTAAATATTCGCAGCTTGCTATACCCAAGATCAGGTAACAATATGCATGCCATTGGATCTCAGACAGCAGGGGCGGGTCCAGAAGGTCAACTGCCGAGAGGGGTCCACAGTATGGTGGTGGAGGTATGCACACAAGCACCTATGCGCACGCACGTACGCACGTATGCACATATGTACATACAACCACACACACGTACGAACACACGCACACATACACGCATGTACGGCACACGCACGCTCGTAGGCCTACATACATACGTACTGACACACACACACACGCATATACAACCGCACAGTCGCGCACACGCATGCATAAGGAGGTTTTATCAGAATGTCTGAGACAATTCTTTCCTGATATTAGAATATTATTGTATTAACCCCTCTGGTGCCAACAGTGTTTCGTAAACCAGTTAATAATCAATTATTTCATGAAAACTGTTGCAGGACAAAGAGGACCTAGCTAAAATCCAATTGAAGAATATGTTTGAGAATTTATCACTGGAATGGCTGCCCTGATTACCGAGCCAGTCATTCCAGTGGTAACTGTTCAAAAGTAGTCTTCTCTTGTCCTGCAAATGGACATTTTCTAACACCACGGTGGTTACCGTTTTGACCCGCCAATCTATATCTAATCTCCACCCACACCTCGCTCGTGTTGTTACTCCATCAATCAAGTTTCATAAAAAGACATCCCTGCCGTGGGGGCACGTTGGTACGTGGTATAGTTATACTGTACACGTATAGCTTTATTATGGGCATAGACATAATACTAATAAATGCTGTCATTCATTTTCCGGTTACAGACACACCCACAATGGATGATGACAACACAAGTGACACCATTCATATTTCTGAAGCTAATAAGGTACGCATAGATCAGTTTTCAAATGGACTTGCTTTATTCACTTCAAACCACAAACAGTACTAGACATGTGTATGCTGGTTTAATTTCAATACACAGGAGCAAGTAATATGCGTGCAATTGTCAGCCCTAGTGACCTTGATAATCACTCTGAAGCTTCTAATTAGGTATCCAGCATTGTTAAAGGGGTGCACTTCTTTTTCATCTTAATTAAGAGTCATCAACAAAAACTGTTTTGTATGCATAAACTGTACTGAGACATAATACTAATGTTGTGAAATAATACTAATACATGTCATTAATGTTCAGGATACAGACGCGTCCGCAATGGATGGTGATAACCCCACTGACAACATTCATAACCCGGAAGCATCCAATCAGGTACGCATTGAGCATTTTTCAATTCAATTAAAATTCAACTGGAAAAACGTATAGCTATTTTGTCCATCGTCTGTCAAATAACTTCTTTTTAAAAATGATATATGAAAGTTGTTGATTAATTTTACATTGATATGGTAATTTCGAAATTAATATGATTGGATGTCCCTGCTGCCTAAGTGAATGAAAAGGAAAGTATTTCTATCCCTGGCTCTTCTTCATTTTCTATTCTTTCTTTGCCAACCCCACCCCTTTCTGAGAGGATCAGTAGCTCACCACTCCAGTTTCTAGCTACACAACTAGCAATTGTTTCACTCAAATTGGTTAAAAAAATATTTGACAGAAAGCTTCTTTGACCACAAAACATATGAATTGAAGCCGCTATAGCTACTTTGGTTATGAGAGATGTGATGAATTATTGTTCTAGGCAAGCCATTTAATTATAACATCAATTGAAATAAAGTGACATCAATCATTGCATAACATAGCAAAAATGATGTCATAGGATGACAGCATAGATCCATGAATTCTCGGTTCCTATTGGATAAGAGAACTGTCATGGCATGCTATGCACAGGAGCCACTAATACCCATATGGTTTATGTTGTATCGATCATGATAATCAGGAAGCATATATTAACCATGTGTCCACCATTAATCAAGTATCCATGCACCTGAGACGTAATTGTGTCATTTCAATTGAAATCCACCAACAATAACTGATGCATGCGGAGCATCGCTATATCCACGTTACATAATAATTTCGTTTTTTGTCTCGTCTCTGCGAAGAAGAACAAGCGAGACATAGGTATCACTTTTCTGTCGACGACGACAGCGTCAGCAATTGATGTGTGTGTGTGCTTAGCAAAGCTTCTCGGCTTATATCTCAAAATTGGTTAATCCTAGTTGAACCAAACTTGGGCACATGGTTACCTATTATGTTAGTAAGCAATATCATGGTTATGGGGTCACATGGTCAAAGGTCAAGGTCACTTTGACCTTAATACAGAACTCTGTTTTTCAACATTAAGTTTTTGCGTTTGGCAAATCGTCTCAGCTTATATCTCAAGATTGTTTAAGTCTATTCCGACCAAACTTGGGCACATGGTTGCCTATGATGTTAGGAAGCAGCATGATGGTTATGTTCTAGGGTCAAAGGTCAAAGCCACTTTGAGCTTGATACAAAACTCTGTTTTTTCAACTTTAAGTTTTAGCGTTTAACATCCTATTGAAACTAAATTTGGCTACATGTCAAGCAATATAGTTAAGAAACATCATTATGACATTAAAGTCACAAGGCCAAAGGTCACGGTCACTGAAAAAGCTGCGATAGACGAGACATTTAATTCCGCAGAATTCTGATTTATTTCAGGAAACAAACGCACGCGAAGCAGCTGATCAAGTGTGTATCATTTGCAAGTTAAGGGAACGTGACACGCTGAAAATATGTGTGGACACAACGTGGCGTACGTTCAAGACGGCAGCAGAATGTAGACTTTTACTGAAGACTACAGAGATATAACCACAGACGTAAATCTGAAGCAAGACATGGGCAATACAAGGTACCATTCTCAATGCTACAGAAATTTCATGCTGTGAAACGACCATCAACAGATTCACATATCGACCCTCCTTCAAAGAAAACAGTGACTCGGCGGAGAAGTCCAATGCCACCATCAGATGCAAAGGGTTTATTAAGGGGCTCCTGTATCTTTTGCCCTGTACAGCGGAAGACCGTCAACAGGAAGGTTGAACCCTTGTCAGATTGTCTCACCAAAGATGGATGTGATGCCATAATTGCAGCTGCTCCAAGAAGCAGCAACGAGCGGGTAAAGTCTTTAGTTACCAGTGGAGTTGAGCTTATAGCAAAGGAGGCACAATATCACAAATCATGTCGTCGTGAATTTTTCTAAGAAGTTGAGGCTGTACCAAAGACTGCAGACATGTCAAATGGACGTATACATTCAACCACGTTTGGAACAATATCAGAGATCTAATCGAGATGGAGGTAATTGGAAATGGTAGGGCAATGCTTTCCACGTCAATTATGGAATTATACAGGACTGAATTTCAGAGTGTAGGAGGTACAATAGAAAATATCGAAAGTTATACAGTACATGCTTTAGTGAAAAAGATCGAAGACAAATTTGGAGAGGAAATCTCAATATCTACTTATGACTATCGGAAGGGTAATTTTGTGTATAGTTCTGGTATGTCTGAAGGTGATGCTAGAGCAAGCATTCATAATGATGTTGAGAAGCATCTCCATGTGATACGAACTGCAGCACTTTATCTTCGAGCCGTGATACAGGCGATGCCCAAATGGAAAACGCCGACTCCGACATCTGTGGCGACACTCAGGCATGTTCACCTGAATTACCAGAAGAAATGTTGCTGTTTTACAAAAGAAAACTCATTTGTGGCCTTCGTGAGCCTGCTGGCAATGACAACAGAGATGCAGTGGATAGAAAAGTGACAGCCATGTCATCAGATGCTGTGTACAACTCATCAAGAGTTGCTGTACAGCCTGGGAAACACGCCGTTATTGGATTGGGACTTGGGACATTGACTGGTTCTAAATTGATCTTACGCATCCTGAATCGCCTGGGAAACTCACTGAGTTATGATGAGGTCAAGGCGTTAGAGACTGAATTTGCATATTCAGTTGAAGAAAATGATCGAGATAGTCTTGGTGGTGTTGAATTTAATGCTAACCAAGGCACAGGGCTCGCATGGGATAACTATGACATTAATATGGATACTATTGATGGAAAGGACACCTTGCATGCTACTGTTGGGATCTGTTACCAGAATATGCAAGATGCCAGAAGCGCAAACAAACTTGTCAATGATGAGCCTATTGTCACTAGTATCCGTGGTGGGAGGAACAGACGACAGTTTGATGGGAAAGAACGTGAAATTGTACCCTACCACAAACAGCTTAAGAAAGCCAGCTTTGATCTATCAGCACTAAATGAAAATCAGGAAGCAGAAAAAGTACCAACTGTACGTGTAATTGATTTTTACTGGTTACTCCTTTCAGAACTTACGAAGCCATTGCCCCTATTTCCTGGATTTTACTCCAAATTCACCACAGATCATCTGCCACAACAAAAAATCTGGTATATGGATCCGATATCTGCCCCGCCAACAAGAAATGATGTCGTCCGTGAAACCATGAAAAGAACAATGAATGTGGCCATTGAGACTTCCCAGGAATATGGCGATGTCACATATGACCTGGCAGTAGCTCTCAAAGCATACTCTATCCAAGCACGAGGTGCACCCCTGTTTCACAAGCTCCTCGTCATGCTTGGAAACTTCCACTTCGAGTTAGCCTTCTATGGTGCCATTGGTACATTCATCAATGAGAGTGGTGCGCAACACCTGCTAACGGAATCCGGAATACTGGCTGAGGGGTCACTGATGGGTTTCATCCGTGGTAGATACTATAATCAGTGTGCCCGGATCCATGACATCCTTGCTCTTGCCATGGAGAGAAAGATTTATGACAGCTTCAAGTCAACTCTTACACAGGAGAGGCAAGATGCCACCAATGACCTGCTTGCGGATGTTCCTCAAGATGCCAATGCCCAGGAACAGTTCCTTAATACGCACCCACTTTTCAAAGACCATATGGACAACTATGAGCTGTTCTTCAAAGAGGTGATGAATGGAAAACTCGGACCAACTGCCCAATACTGAAGCATGTATGTCTTCATGATTAATCGAGTTTACAGAGATCTCATGCGTGCACTCCGTACAAATGACGTTGATTCCTACATCACCACACTGCCGGCTATAATTGATATCTTCTTTGAATCGACCCAACTATGCCCGTTGGGGTGTGCACTTTCTCAACCAGCTCATGACGGCAGCACCACAGAGTCGAATGGTTCTAATGTCAGGGGCCTTTTCCATTAGACGAACTGGAAAAAATTTCGCCAGATCAGCAATTGACTTAACCCTGGAGCAGACTGTGAATAGAGATGCGGCATCACCCATGAGGGAAATTGTAGGATTCCACTATTCACGCAACGCAATAAGAAGATGGTGCATCACATCAACTCATAGGGGTATGTCCGTGACGGAGCTGTGGCGTATGGCAGGATTAGAGGCAGTGGAGCAACCTGCAACGCAGCTACGGGCCAGCAGAATTGAGGACAGTCGTCAAAGAGATGTCTTAATCAATGCAATCACAGAATCGTGTGACCCATTCTCTTCACCAGCATCAACGTCTGCTTGCCTACTGAACATAGTTACCGGCAAAGCAGCATCCCAGGAAACGCAAGCGTATCTGACCGGAAGCCTTGTTGCTGGGCACACTCTTCGTGTGAACTTCCAAGAAGAATGTGCATCAAATGAGCAAAGATTCCTAAAGCCCATCAAAAGGAGAAGAGTGTCCAATTTCGCGCAGGAAAACTTGCAGAAGAGGCGTCCCATTGCCAAAGGAAAATCTGCAGTTGAGAGTCTGAGAGATGTTTTCATTCGCATCCTTGTCATCATTTCAGAGAAGACGACCTTTACCCTCAGACACATCACGACCTTCCCAATTACAGAGTACCCGCTGTCTATCACACACTCCGATGGATCAGGCCTCAAGACAGACAAGAGCAAGCTGCTCGGGAAACTAGAGGAATTACAGGCCAGATTCACTGGAACACCACCACCGCCGATCGATGTGACCTTGATCGATGGTGGCCTCTTGATCCACTCCTTTTTATCTGCTATTGGAAACATCACATCATATGGACACCTCGCCAGGACTCTTCTCGCATATGTATGTATCAGCCAGGGGAATGAGATTCACGTTCTATTTGATACTTATCGGCTCATGTCCCTGAAGGAGAGTGAGAGAAAACTATGCGGAGCAGATGATCGCGAATTCGTTATTACCAGTCCAGAGCAAGCACCCAGACAGAACTGTCAGAAGTTATTGCAAAATGGGATTTTTAAAAGATCAGTTGGCGATGTTTCTTCTCAAAGAATGGCGAGAAGTCCGGAATGGACCAATCCTAGCCAAAAAGACTCTAATAATCTCCTACGGTGGCAACTGTACCCGCCTGGTTTTCAATGAGCTTGATTGCAAGATGACAGTTGAACATCCAGCCCATCTCCAGGGGTAGTCATGAGGAAGCCGACACTCTCCTCGCATTTCATGCAGCCAGCGCTATTGGAAATGTAGTGGCAAGAGCCTCCGATACTGATGTCATTTTTATTCTCCTCGGAATGCTAGGAAAGCACATGAAAAGTCACGTGAAAACATCATACAATCGCATTATTATGGAAATTGGATCGGGAAATAACCATAGACATATTGATGTCAGCAGCATTGCCACCGCCCTTGAGTCAACGCAGAAAGGACTAGCTGCAGCAGTGCCAGGTCTTCACGCATTTAACATACCCCCACTCTTCGAGCTAAAGTACAGGAGCCTCGCATTGTGCCGGATATCTGGTGATATCTCACAGGTGTACTTCTGAAAGACGCTGAAGACAGTGATCTGGGTGTGCGAATGCGTCTAGTGACGTTGCTGAGGTATGTGAATGTCTTCTGGTCCATTTCAGGGTCGTCGATAACTAGAACAAGTGGTTTAGTTAGTCGAGTAGCTTCTCCATCAGTGCTTGCAAGTTTTGCGTCTTGATGATTGGACCATTATACCACTGATCATTATTGTCGACTGCCTCAGCGGTGGAGTCGGACACCAGGAGGATGTATCGAGATTGTTGATGTTCAGTGAGCAGGGCCCGCAGCAAGATGTTTTTCCCATGTCCATTTGGTCTACTACTGTATGGCACTGACATGTTGCACGTGCACATGAAGGATTATTCACAGCGCTTCAGCCGTAGCCTCATCTATATCTGGGAGATTAAATGGCAGTACTTTCTGTACCAGCTTTTTTTCCTGCTGTGTGGGTAGCGTTGTACCGCGGGCGGATATGACGGATGCGATAGGGGCATCAAGCATGAAATCCCAACAACAGCTGAGAAGGTAATGCAGAGGGCCTGTGTCAGTACCCGCAGTGTCGTATCAGTATGCTGCAAGCTAGAGCAGCCATGCTATTATGTGGGCTTAAATGGTAGGCCAAGGAATCCCGACTTCTTCACCTCCGGTAGTTGGAGCTTTGCTGTTGCATTCACTTGGCCATCTACCGTGATATGGATTAGGCCGATGGTGCCTACCTTGAGATTCTCCCCATCTTGTTGGAATGAGCTCCATGGTTTCAGGAGATCCTTAACCAGGTCCTGTATGTAGGACTCTGACATAACCTTGATGGCACCAGCCTCGTCGACTCCGAGCATACCTCGCATCACTGCCCTGTCTTTGATGCCCATTCCCTTGTATGCAGTCTTGGCCTTGTTGATGGCTGGTTGTCCTACCATGCCAGTGTTTCCGATGAGATCTCTGGCTGGGATGGTACCTCGGATCTCTCGAGGTTCTCCCTTCTCATCGAAGTCTAGGAAGGAGATAGGGGCAACAGTGTCTTCTGAACAGAGGCGTGCCTCACCCAACCAAGCGAGATCACCTAGCTCTTTGCTCTCTAGGTCTGTGAGTGACAGAGACATTGTTGTGGTGTACAATATATTGCTATACATAGCAGTTAAAACCTTCGGCCATAGCACTCGTCACTAGCCCTAGAACCGCGGCTTCCATTAGAGGGACGTGTTCGCCCATCATCTTGGCGGCAACAGTATAGGAGGCGCCACTGATGGCGATCTTTGTGATGGGATGTGTTATTCCTAGACAGTGGTCGACAACCATACTCACTACAGTGGCGAGGACAGTGGCTTCAGCAGCAGGAATAATAATACCACCTGTCTTCTTCACCACGGCCACATTCGCGGCCACGTTGCTGGCGACATGAATGGCTAGGGGCTTAGCCTGTGTCAGTAGCTTCTGGGTCTTGCTTTTGAGCAGCTTCTCCACCTTCTGGAGACTCGCCTGACTCTCCACGATTTGCTTTACAATCTGTACCGACGTCATTGTTTAATCTGTCTCTATAAAGACAAGTATATAATGCATTTAAACGTGTATGTTCTACCTCAAGAGCGCTAAGCAGATCTGACCAGTCTGCATCTGTTAGCTGATTAGATTGGTACTCGGGAATATTCATATATATATAGTAGAGCAGCTCCTGCATACTAAGGGATTCTACAAGGATTGGGAGTATCTGTCAGACATGTTCCAGCAGTTGGAGGCATCCATGGCATCCCCTGACTCTGAGTTGAATAAGGTTCTGCACTACTACAAGCTGGAAAAAGGCTGTACCACCGAACCATACAGTCCAAAATATCTATGACCGATTTCACCCACATGAACAAAGTGAGTCAACCTGCCACTTCTATAGTGTAGAAAGGGTAGGGCGGGGTTGTCTGCTCCCGCATATGTCGTCCCGACAGCTGGAACACCAGCTTCTCTGTGTCACATGTGAGCATGCTAGAGTCTGCGGAGGTGCAGATGGTAGGCACTTTAGCATTCTGCCAAGTGAGCATTGCCAAGGCAGCTGGAAGGGCCTGTGGGTAATCCCCTCATGTCAATGTGATACTGGTCATGACTACGTGTTTGTGTGATTCAGTTTGATTCAATATCGAGACAGTCGTGGCATGTATTTGTGATCCAGCATTATGTATATAATCATCAACATCATCAATCAACAATCATAATCATCATCATAATCATCATAATCAACATCATAATCATAATCATAATCATAATCATCATCATAATCATAATCAACTTCTTCATCAACTTCATCAACTTCTTCATCAACTTCATCAACTTCTTCATCAACTTCTTCATCTTCTTCATCAACTTCATCAACATTATCATAATTCATCAAAATTATTCATCAACATTATCATCATTCATCAACATCATTCATCAACATCATCAACATTATCATTATAATCACCAATTTGTCAAGGGTGGTCTACTATCTGCAATAACATTTACTAATAACACATAGCAAGATTTGAACCCGCGATTTTAAGTGTAATTCGACATATAATTCAACACATTAGCTTTCTAAACTATGTATATATATATTTTTTTTAATGACCTAGATTTAGCTGATAACCTGTTATGCATTGTCTATGATATGAATAGGGAAAGTCTGTGCACATGTATATCGGCTAGGTCTATATCTTTTGTAGCAGTATTGTCGTCTGTAGGTGTTTTATGATGATAGTATTAATCTTTACATGATTGGGAATAATATTTCACTAATAACATATAGCGAGATTTTAACCAGCAATTTTCAAGTGTGATCCAACATATAAACCAATGTATTAGCTATCTCAGCTATGTGTATATTTATTTTTTTTTAAACAAACCCTAGATTTAGCTGATAACTGATTATCTAATATTCTAATATGTACACACATCGGCTGTAACTTTGTATTGTCAATTTAATGGCGATAATTGAACCTGCGATTTTTAAAGTGTAATTCAACATATAATATGTGTGTATGTATGTATGTATGCATTTATATAGCGCCAATTCCAATTGAAGCTCAAAGGCGCTTTAAAGATTATATAAAATTACACAATTATGTACAAAAACTTAAATTGAAAATAAATATGTTTTGAGAGCAGATTTGAAAGGTTCAATTTTACGGCAATTTTGTATATGTGGTGGAAGACTGTTCCAAAGCTTGGGGCCAGCTCTAGGGAACGCGCGTTGGCCGATTAGTAGATTGGATGGTGGCACTACACAGAGTAAACGACTACTTGATCGGAGAGCCCTTGGCGCTGTCTTCTGTACGATCAACGATGTTAGATATGGCGGGGCAAGATTATTAAGACATTTGAAAACCAGTAGTGCATGTTTGTAATTTATGCGCTGTTTAACTGGTAGCCAATGAAGATCTTTCAAAACAGGTGTAATGTGTTCATATGGCTTAGTCCGTGATAGTAATCTGGCCGCAGTGTTCTGAGCCCTCTGAAGACTGGTAAGCTGTTCTGTTGATATGCCAGCTAGCAAAGAATTCCCGTAATCCAGTCTCGAAGTTATGGTCGCGTGTACAAGCGTTTTTATAGCATTATCATCCAATAGCTTTCTGATCTTGTTAATGTTCCGTAAGTTAAAATAAACAGATTTACATATAGAGGTTACTTGATTTTTCATTGACATGGTGTCATCAAAGATTATGCCGATGTTACGGGCAGTTGAGCTAAATGAAATATTGTCCTCGCCAATCTGAAGAGATTCTATTTTAAGCTGAGGTCGCAGGTGACGTGATGTGATTGCCAGTATCTCTGTCTTCTTATCGTAAAGCTGTAGGAGGTTGTTTAGCATCCCCAACTTAACTTCATGAATGACATGTTCTAAAGTTTCACTCGCGTTTAATTGATCAGATGGATAAAAGGCAAGGTATAGTTGCGTATCATCTGCGTAGAAGTGGTACTCGACTCCAAGCGAGCGTAACAACTGACCTAACGGCGCTGTGTATATGGTGAACAACAATGGGCCCAAGACGGATCCCTGTGGTACCCCCCGAGTGTAAACTGCGCTCAGGTGACCTGGAATTGTTGATGATGACGGTCTGATGACGACACGTGAGGTACGACTTGAACCAAGCAAGAGCTGTGCCGGATATACCCAGTTCTTGCAGCCGTAATAACATGATGTTGTGGTCGATCGTATCAAACGCAGCAGACAGGTCGAGAAGCACCAGTAGAACACACATGCGGTTATCCATAGGGCAGAGGATGTCGTTTTGCACTCGGAGTAACGCAGTTTCCGTACTATGAACCTTCCGATATGCACTTTGATATGGTTCAATCAGATTATTAATATCAAGGTAGTGAGTAAGGCGGTCAGCGACGGTCTTTTCTAGTAGCTTCGAGATGTAAGATAGGTTAGAAACGGGTCGATAGTTACCAAGCACGTTCTGATCTAGGGACGGTTTCTTTAACAATGGCATTACGTATGCAAATTTAAAACTATCAGGCACGGATCCGGATTCTAACGAGATGTTGATGATTTTGGTCATTATGGGTAATACCGCGTGGATGCATTCCTTCAGCAAATGATTTGGAAGTGGATCAAGGCTACACGATTTGGATGGTAGTCTATGGACTGCTGCTAAGACTTCTTCAGGGGATGTTGGTCTAAACTCTGTGAGGGAACAGTCTGATATTGGTGTAATTTTCTCACTATGTACTACGTAATCTGTATGAGACAAAATATTACTGCGGATTGATTCAATTTTAGATAGGAAGAAATCAGCAAACCTTCCAGCTAGTTCCACTGGATCATCATGTTGTGGTAAACTATTCATTCCCCTGTCCTTGTGGAGCAAACGGTTAAAAATATAACCAATTAACTATCTCGGATGTCAGTAAGTATACATATATTATAGACTGTTGTCAATAATTTTGTAGTTATCAGTAGTTATCAGTGTGTTATCAGTCCAATTGATCTGTTTGCTATTATTACACAACAATTCATAGAAGATAAATATCATTATTTGTAACCTAATTGTCGGTTCCCCGTTGGCTCAATTGATAATAGCGCTGAATTCTGATAAAAACCATGGTTCAAATCTCTTAAAAGACCTCAGCTAGATGGTACAGAAATAGGAGCAACGAGGGATTCCCCCACTGCGGGGTCAAGCAGTAAAAGAAAACCCCCAGCAGAAAGAGAGGAGAGAGAGAGAGAGGGAGGAGGAGAGAGAGAGAGAGAGAGAGAGGCCGGCCAGCCACGCCTCCGCCATAGTCCCCAGGAGGAAGTGGTCCAGGATTCCGACGCTCCTGTGGGAGGCATAGCCGCGTCCGCCATAGTCCCCAGGAGGAAGTGGTCCAGGATTCCGACGCTCCTGTGGGAGGCATAGCCGCCTCCGCCATAGTCCCCAGGAGGAAGTGGTCCAGGATTCCGACGCTCCTGTGGGAGGCATAGCCGCCTCCGCCATAGTCCCCAGGAGGAAGTGGTCCAGGATTCCGACGCTCCTGTGGGAGGCATAGCCGCCTCCGCCATAGTCCCCAGGAGGAAGTGGTCCAGGATTCCGACGCTCCTGTGGGAGGCATAGCCGCCTCCGCCATAGTCCCCAGGAGGAAGTGGTCCAGAACTGCTATTTTACTACTTTCCTGGAACAAACTTGGTTAAGCTCTTGACCTAGATGATATTTCATAAGCATTGAATCAATGTCCCAAGATGTTTCTAAAAACAGACCAAAATCCAAGATGGCCGCTGACCAAATTGGCTTTAATATGGGAGTTTTTGGCGGGAATGATCCAAGTTGGACGCCAAACCATTTATCCGACAGTTTCAAAGATGGCAAATTGGAAATCAGAATACACATACACCTATACAAAACCAATTTCGGTTTCAAAATCTTTCAATTAGAAAAATCAAATATGGCCGCCAAACATGTCACATTTTGATTGGTCCATGACGGCCATGTTTTTTATGCATCAATTTCCTTTGACAAAATTTAATGGGCTTTAGGCCCTAATAATATCTCATAAATTTGTGCCCACTCCATTCAATGGTTCTGGAGAGGAAGACGTTTTCGCAAAAACTAGGTAATCCAATATGGCCACTGAACAATTTATCCAATCACGTTCCCTTGAACAAAGTTGGTTCAGTGCTTGTCCTAGATCATATTGCACGAGGTTTGAATCTCTCGCTCAAATGGTTTCAAAGAAGATTTCAAAATACGTTTCTCAAAGTCGGCAGAAATTCAAGATGGCCGCTGGCCAATTTTTCCGATCGGCTTCATTCGAACAACCGTATATCTCTATGCCCTAAGGATGATTCCTGCCAATTATACTTGAAATCGGCCCAGAGGTTCTCGAGAAGAAACCAATTTAAATTTTTCATTGCTTTAGTATGGGAGCTTTTGGTGGGAAAATGATCCAACATAGCGGTCAAACCGTTTGTCTGACAGTTTCGAAAATACCAAATTTGAGATCAGAATAGACAAAAACATATATAAAACCAATTTCAAATTAAAAAATCCAATATGACCGCTAAACACGCTACTCCTTGATTGGCCCACGGCGGCCAAGTTTTTGACGGATCAACTTCCCTTGAAGAAACTGCAATGGCCGTTAGTCCATAATCATATCTCCCAAATTTCGTCCCGATCCCTTCATTAGTTCTGGAGAAGAAGTCGTTTTCACGAAAACTACGTCATCCAAGATGGCCTCCAAACCATTTGGTAAATCAAGTTCTCTTGAACAAACTTGGATTACCTCTTGCCCTAGATGATGTTTCGTGAGTTTTGAATCGATTCCCCTAGCAGTTTCGGAGGAGAATATTTTTTTAAACATTTCTAAAGATCGGACGAAATACAAGATGGCCGCCGACCAAATTGGCCCATGGGCTTCGTTTGAACAAAGTTGGATCTCTATACCTTACGGATACTTCCTGCCAAATATAATTGAAATCGGCCCAGTGGGTCTCGAGAAGAAGACATTTTAAATTTCCAATTGCTTTACTATGGGAGTTTTTGGCGGGAAAGCAATCCCAGATGGCCACCAAACCTTTGATCCGATTGCTTCGAAAGAGGCAAATTTGAGATCAGTATACACAAAAACCTATACAAAGCAAATTTAGGCATCAAAACCTCCCAAATAAAAGAATCCAATATGGCCGCCAAACACGCTACATTTTGATTGGTCCACGGCGGCCATGTTTTATTGCGTATCAACTTTTCTTGAGCAAATTTTAATGGGCATTAGTATCTAGTATTATTTCCAAAATTTGGGCCCAATCTGTTCAGCGGTTCTAGAGAAGAAGCCATTTTCGCAAAAATTAGGTTATCCAAGATGGCCGCCGAACCATATGGCCAATCAAGTTCCCTTGAACAAACTAGGTTCAGTTATGCCCCTAGATGCTGCTTCATCAGTTCTCACTCAATCAGCCAACCGGTTTTGGAGAAGAATATTTTAAAATACATTTTCTAAAATCGGCCAAAATCTAAGCTCACCATCGGCCAAACAATTGAAATCGTCCCATTGGTTCTTGAGAAGAAGTCGGTTAAAGAAAAAGTTGATAGACGAACGGACCACGGATGGAGAATGGATGGTCGCTACGGCATAAGAGCACTTGGTCGTTCTGGCCAGGTGAGCTAATAACCAATTTTATGATATCTGGTAACAAACTCTCAAAATTGTCGAATTAGTATGAATGAATCCGAATTTGAAAGAATAAATGTCAAAAACTTTATATTGGTGACCAATTAAATTGGAATGATCACATTTAAATGATCAAAGAAAACGTATAAAAAATATAGCGATAATATATAGAGTTAACAACATCTGCATTATGCTCACTATATACTTCACTAGTTGTACCATATTTAAGTTATCGCTGTATAATTTGGGGCAACACATACCGCACCAATATAATGCCCATATTTAAATTACAAAATAAAGCAATTAGAATAGTAAATAAAGCAGAATACAACGCACATACAAAGCCACTCTTTATAAAACACCAAACTCTCACATTATTTGATATGATTGAACTCAGCAAACTGATTATAATGTTTATGGCAAAAATAACATGTTACCAATAGACTTGCAAAGCTACTTTCAATTAACAGAAACAGCTCATCAACACCATACACGACAAACAGATAACTTTAAATATAGACATAGTCGTACCACTCAAAAAGCAATGTGTGTTTCTGGCAAAGGCCTTAACTTATGGAACAATTTAGATAACAATGTAAAATGCAGTGAAACAATCTACAAATTCAAAAGAAAATGCAAAGAATTTCTTTTCATAAACCATATGCAAGACCAATAACCATTTAAAATAATACCCTGAACACTGTTGTGAAAGGGACCTGATTACCCCTCAATACATTTTGTACCTATATAGTACCTTATGTTATATATAGCACTTGCTCAATACTGCGCAATTATATCGCTATGTATCTCTACCTGCAGCCTCTCTTCTCTCTCAGACTCTTGCAAACTGTATAAATGCAAACGAAATATAAAGACCTTCTCATTCCGTACACAACGAAGACAATATGACCTCAATAATAAATAGTATGTAATGTATGTACCTCTGGTTAGTTAACACTATAATAATTAAAATCTACCCTTACCTCAATCAGCCTGAAAATAAATAAGTGTGCGACCGGCTGACTGACCATGGCTGCCTGAACATGGCTGACTGACCATGGCTGACTGAACATGGCTGACTGACTATGGCTGACTGAACATGGCTGACTGAACATGGCTGACTGACCATGACTGACTGAACATGGCTGACTGACCATGGCTGACTGAACATGGCTGCTTATTGTCCGCCATACGTATGGCTGTCAGTAGACGGAACAGGTCAGCCAGTAAAATATATACTTAGCATATAAAGGTACACAAGATGAATGCAGCTCAAAAGCATTAAGCTCCATGCATTTATCTTCAACATCATTTTTCTTCAACATAATAAATAATGAATAAATCTGTTATATCAACATTAATGTAATAAAGGGTGTATACGGATGTATGCGGATGTATGCATTCGGAATCGAAAGTCTTATGTGAATGATAAAATATCGATGTAAGTAAAAGGGATCTCAAGCATAAAAATGGTTTTACTCTCATGGACAAATTGTTGTTTCTCAGTCAAGTTTTTGGAATCACATAGTTCAATTCTCACATTCACACCATGATACGTCAGTGCCCGGGACATTGAATTATACCAGATTCTATTTCATTGTCATAAATATTTTCTACTAACGGTTCATCCTTAGACACTACACTACTCAAGTTCGTTGAATCAAATATTTTATCTCAATTGGTTGGCAACTTTGTTAGACAACATTCTATGTCTGCTTCAGTCCTTAAATTAATACACATATCCTTAACCAGGAAGACATCACACATGTTGTTGTGCTGTCGACCAGCAGCAAAGTTCATATCTTGCAAAGGTACAGCAACATTGTGTCCACGTATATTTATTCGAAGATCAAGCTTCTGATAGTCAACAATAACACCGAGTGTGTATAGAATATCGTTACCAAGGATGGCCTCATAATAATGACAGTGTTTGATTATTATTGCTGTGTGACGAATCGTCCTCCAAGATAACAAAAAAGTAGGCTTATCTTTCCATCTTTCCAGATACTGGCATTGCTGCGCCAGTAATTCCACGAGCAGTAGAGATTATGTTGACATAGGACAGATCAAAGCATCTCTTGTCAGCCAATGATAACGTAATGGACCTTTCCGGTTTTAGCTATACCCCGCCCTTCTCTAGATAAGCTCCACCCACACCTCGCTCGTGTTGGGATCGATCGACCTCTGAACTTCCTGGTACCAGGCACGCCTCCATATTTAGGGGTTACATGATTTATAATCAGTCAGTCGGTCGGTCGGTCGGTCGGTCGGTCGGTCGGTCGGTCGGTCGGTCGGTCGGTCGGTCGGTCGGTCGGTCGGTCGGTCGGTCGGTCGGTCGGTCGGTCGGTCGGTCGGTCGGTCGGTCGGTCGGTCGGTCTGTCTGTCTGTATGTCTGTCTGTCTGTCTGTCTGTCGGTCTGTCGGTCTGTCTGTATGTCTGTATGTCTGTCTGTCGACAAAAACAGATGCAACGTAAACAACTATATTGCAAACCAACAAACATTCCTGAGCTTTCAAACTAAAAATGAGTATCATATCCGAACAAATATGCATTGTGATTCGAGAATGTAGTTTATTTGATCAATTCTGCCCTTTGCCAGAAACAGTATGTTGGTGAAACAAAGAATGCATTTAGAGTGCGTGCTAGACGGCACGTTTCTGATATTAACACCTCGGCAGATACGCCAATTGCTCAACATTTACAACTTCCTGATCATTCAGTTGAGCATCATTGTGAAATCATGCCAATAGATCAGATTCCGACTTTCGATTGTGAAGATGAAACGAGTTCGTTTCGCAAAATACGAGAAGGTCATTGGATTAGAACACTCCAAACAAAAGCACCATTTGGAATAAATGTAGATTCTGGAATATCACAAAAGAACAAAATTATCCCATTTCAGCTCGTATACAATAGACGTTATGTTGAATTAGCGAAAACCATGAAAGATGAATATTCACAGTTGCAATCTAAATTAAAGGACCCGATCAACGCACGACCAGTAGGCCCTAAAATCGAAACCTGAAAGATTTGCGAGTAAGATCAACGTTAGACCGTATAGTTCCTGATAACAATGACACGGTTTCACCCTTTCCTACCTATTCTTAAATAAATCTAATCCCAACCAAAATCATTGCGTGCGTGTGTGTGTGTGTGTGTGTGTGCGTGCGTGCGTGCGTGCGTGCGTGCGTGCGTGCGTGCGTGCGTGCGTGCGTGCGTGCGTGCGTGCGTGCGTGCGTGCGTGCGTGCGTGCGTGCGTGCGTGCGTGCGTGCGTGAGTGCGTGCGGGCGTGCGTGCGTGCGTGCGTGCGTGTGTGTGTGCGCGTGTTCGTGCGTGCGTGCGGTAGTGCGTGTGTGCGTGCTTGCGTGCGCGCGCATTCATTCGTGCATGCGTTCGTGCATGCATTATTGCATGCATTCGTGCATGTATTATTGTGCGCATATATTATTGTGTGCATTCGAGAATTCATTCAGGTGTGTGTGCGTGTGCGTGTGCGTGTGCGCGTGTGTGTACGTGTATGTGCATTCGTGTGTGCGGTTTCTCTATAATGAAGGGTCAATCCCAGCCTTTCCCTGTTGAAGCGACCTACTGCTTAGTACACTTTACCCCAACTAATCTCAAGGGGAGGCCACTCTAAGTAAATCTAAACCTGGTCTCAACAGGACAAATTTAGGTAAAGAAATTTTAAATTAAATTCCTGTGCCAATGCGGGTATTTTTCAGTGTAAAGACAGACAGACAAACAGACAGACAGACAGACAGGCAGGCAGGCAGGCAGGCAGGCAGGCAGGCAGGCAGGCAGGCAGGCAGGCAGGCAGGCAGGCAGGCAGGCAGGCAGGCAGGCAGGCAGGCAGGCAGAGCGACAGTCAGAGAGACAGACAAGCGGGCATTCAGGCAGGCAGGCCGGCTGGCTGGCAGGCAGACAGACAGGCAGGCAGGCAGCCAGCCAGCCAGCCAGCCAGCCAGCCAGCCAGCCAGCCAGCCAGCCAGCCAGCCAGCCAGCCAGCCAGAGTTACCTGACAGATTGCCTGCCTGCTTGCCTGCTGAATTTCCGCAGTCTACCTTTTCCATGGGATTTCAATCTGAATATGTTAAATATTTTGAAAACATTTGACTGAAAGTTGTTGGTGACTTAGCCACCAACAACTTTCAGTCAAATTGTTTCCAAAATATTCAGCATATCCAGAGTTATTGCCCGTTGAATTTATTATCTGGTGGCTTGTAGCAGTGGGACAGTTAACACCATCAGAGGTACCATTTCTCTGGCAGTAGAATCGCGCTAATAAGCCCTATATAGGATTGCCGTGTATCAGGCCGCTTATCTTCGCGCTCAGCAAGATTAGCGTCATAAAGAGACCTGGGGCGAACGGACGAGCTAAATGATTAATCTCGACTCAATAATAACCATATCACTACCCTCTCGCGAGACACGCCCTCCTGAGACACGCCCATAATCGTCCTGCCCCGCTCGCTATATGTTTAGAACTGTCGTTAACGGACACTTGTTTTTGGGAGTCAAACGATAGTGGTTCTTTAGAAACGTCGGTCAAAACCACCAGTTTTAATGAATCGATATCTTGCGACCACCAAAAAGCCATCAACTGTATGAAATGGCTTGCGTAAAGCAACCACCTGCGATTAATACCCACCCCTTGATGGCCCCCAGGCTTCACGTTATTGGCAGATTTATCCGTGTTTACTGTCTAGAGAGTCGCGCGCTAACATCGTTGATGGACGTCAATGTTTTCGTTGACTGCCTCTCCGTGATGAACGTGGCATCCCTCTGGCATCGCGCGTTGTCTGTTTAGTGACGATGACAGTCGAGAGAGCCTACACAGCAACAAGAAATTATGTTAAATTCTACATCAAACGTCTAAACTCCACCAGCGAATAGACGCAGCCGACGACCGTAGCAGACGACCGTATCAGCCAATTTCATGCCACGTTTGCGACAGAAACTTCATGACTGCTGCAAGTCAATAGACAATATTTTCCAAAAACAAAATTCTTGACTTACTGAATATTATGAAGTCAATTTAACTGAAAGTTGTTGGTGACATTTCAGTCAAATTCTTTTCAAAATATGTTGCAGATCCCGAGATATGACCTTTGGAATATATCGTCTGTAAAAACTCAGCAGCCAGACGTTTAAAGGTGTTCTTTTTCCAATTTCGATCTTGGTGACTTAAGACGTGATTTGACTTCCGCATTGATCAACTAATCGCGCTCTATTCCCATTCTTTTAGGAAATAGTTTGTCTTGAAATAATCTTCAGATTGCAATTACTCCCGCGCGCAGTACCTCTTGGGGGCAGGGCAATGTTTGCGTAAGCTCCATTGACTCCCTAAACACTCAATTTTCTGAATTTGACTTCACGTGTGAATTAGTGTGATCGCTAAATGACAGTACACTAGCGCATCAATCATCTCCCAACGAAGACACACACCTCTTTTACACCTTTGTCAATCAAGAACGGCTTCTGCAGTGGTCCTGAGGAATGCTCATTTGTGGCCCAGAGAGTATTATTTTTGAAAATTTGCCACTGAAATGACTGGCTCGATCACCGAGCCAGTCATTCCAGTGGTAAATTGTAAAAATAGTTTTCTCTCGGCCTGAAAATGACCAAACCACTAAGCAGACATTTTCCTATTGATGACATATACTACGCGGTGTGATCCCATGTCGTACATGTATACCCGCAATAGGTACATTGTATAAAAACAAAACACGACATCTTACCAGCACACATCTATCATCAGTAACACACCTTTTCACTTTATCACCCATCCTATGACATCATAATCAACTGCGTGACGTGTAGAATGACTTCATAATGATTGACGTCATTATGACGTCATGAATAGCGTAGATAAGTACGTCACAAACGCATTTTGAAGACGGACTATGCGTTGTTGTAGGAATTGTATGTCTTTACTATTTAATAAATATTCTGTTGAATATTTTGAAACTAATTTAGATGGGCCCTGTTGCTGCCATAGGTAGCAACAGCACCCAGTCAAATTAGTTACAAAATATTCAACAGCTTACCTGTAATCCCAACATGGCGAGGTGTAGGTGGAGCTTATCTAGAGATGGGCGAGGCATAGCTAAAACTGGAAAGGGCTATTGACACTTGAATGAGCTTAGAGGCAATAACGGAGGCTATTCAGTCATAGCGGAGAGGTTACTTTTGTATGGCTGAGATAATTAATGGTTAAAATTCTATCTGGTGCTGAACGTCAGGTGGTCTTTAAGCATAAACGGTAGTTGAATTGTAAATATATACTGGCCTGGTTTCCATGTACGCGATATATCGCGCGTGTAGACGCGCACGTTAAATGTAAAATATGAGGACATCTATAGCTTATGGTATAGCTGGAGTAGTTCGCGGTGATGGCGTTGTCGTTGCGTTTGAGTAGATTTCAGCAATATTTTTTGGTCAGCTACGGTAAAGAAGAATTGATAGAACAAAACTGCAGATCGTGTTCTGCAAATGTGGAAGAGAACCATAAAGAAATTTAATTACGTTAAAAGTACACATTGTGTTCGGGTATCTTAGTATATTAGGATTAACATTTTAAACGATTTCCTAAATATATTTAGAAATCCGAGATAGCCTCAGACACACAAACACACACCTTAGAATGTAACAATCCAAATTTCCTATATAAATCTTGAATCCTACCACAGCATGCTTGTTCCACCTAAATTTCGTTGAAATCATGTCTTTGATTAAGTGTCGTTTTAAATGATTTCTGGAAAATTTTCAGAATAAATTTAAGCATATTTAAAGTATATACATAACCTTACTTTTCTCCTTACGTTCTACTGGCATTAGAGTTATGGACACCCTGGCGTAATAGCAAACCAAAACTGTCCACACCGCGACCATATAAAAGATAACAACCATTACCTCTTTATATGTAATCATTACAATAATCCAAGACGCAAGCTCTTAAAACGCTCTAAGACCTCTTTCTCCACACGACCTGTCAGTGAATCTACTACTAAACGGAGATGCTGACCTCGAAAATAACCAGAATATATTTATATTTAAAAATGCCCATGAATACATTCTCAGTACCAAAAGGTTTGATCAAAGCTAGGAAAACTTCGAGGTGTATGTTCGCACCAGGATGGTTGGAAATGGAATTGTTGGGGTGGTAAGCTTTTGGAGGCATGGACTGTATGTCTAGGTGTGGTGTGGCCGGGTGAGGTGTGGAGGCATGGACTGTGTGTCTAGGTGTGGTGGGGCCGGGTGAGTTGTGGAGGCATGGATTGTGTGTCTAGGTGTGGTGGGGCCGGGTGAGTTGTGGAGGCATGGATTGTGTGTCTAGGTATGGTGGGGCCGGGTGAGTTGTGGAGGCATGGACTGTGTGTCTAGGTGTGGTGGGGCCGGGTGAGTTGTGGAGGCATGGATTGTGTGTCTAGGTGTGGTGGGGCCGGGTGAGTTGTGGAGGCATGGATTGTGTGTCTAGGTATTGTGGGGCCGGGTGAGTTGTGGAGGCATGGACTGTGTGTCTAGGTGTGGTGGGGCCGGGTGAGTTGTGGAGGCATGGACTGTGTGTCTAGGTGTGGTGGGGCCGGGTGAGTTGTGGAGGCATGGATTGTGTGTCTAGGTGTGGTGGGGCCGGGTGAGTTGTGGAGGCATGGATTGTGTGTCTAGGTGTGGTGGGGCCGGGTGAGTTGTGGAGGCATGGATTGTGTGTCTAGGTGTGGTGGGGCAGGGTGAGTTGTGGAGGCATGGATTGTGTGTCTAGGTGTGGTGGGGCCGGGTGAGTTGTGGAGGCATGGACTGTGTGTCTAGGTGTGGTGGGGCCGGGTGAGTTGTGGAGGCATGGATTGTGTGTCTAGGTGTGGTGGGGCCGGGTGAGTTGTGGAGGCATGGAATGTGTGTCTAGGTGTGGTGGGGCCGGGTGAGTTGTGGAGGCACGGATTGTGTGTCTAGGTGTGGTGAGGCGGGATGGATTGTGACGGGGTGGGTTGTTTGTCTAGGTGTGGTGGGGCGGGATGGGTTGTGACGGGGTGGGTTGTTTGTCTAGGTGTGGTGCGGCAGGTGGGTTGTGTGTCAATGTGTGGTGTGGAGGGTAGGTTGTGGCGGCGGGGTTGTATGTCTATGTGTGGTGTGGCGGGTGGGTTGTGTGTCTAGGTGTGTTGGGGCGGGGTGGGTTGTGTGTCTAGGTGTGGTGGGGCGGGGTGGGTTGGAGCATGGTGGGTTGTGTGTCTAGGTATGGTGGGGCCGGGTGAGTTGTGGAGGCATGGACTGTGTGTTTAGGTGTGGTGGGGCCGGGTGAGTTGTGGAGGCATGGACTGTGTGTCTAGGTGTGGTGGGGCCGGGTGAGTTGTGGAGGCATGGATTGTGTGTCTAGGTGTGGTGGGGCCGGGTGAGTTGTGGAGGCATGGATTGTGAGTCTAGGTGTGGTGGGGCCGGGTGAGTTGTGGAGGCATGGACTGTGTGTCTAGGTGTGGTGGGGCCGGGTGAGTTGTGGAGGCATGGATTGTGTGTCTAGGTGTGGTGGGGCCGGGTGAGTTGTGGAGGCATGGATTGTGTGTCTAGGTGTGGTGGGACCGGGTGAGTTGTGGAGGCATGGATTGTGTGTCTAGGTGTGGTGGGGCAGGGTGAGTTGTGGAGGCATGGATTGTGTGTCTAGGTGTGGTGGGGCCGGGTGAATTGTGGAGGCATGGACTGTGTGTCTAGGTGTGGTGGGGCCGGGTTAGTTGTGGAGGCATGGATTGTGTGTCTAGGTGTGGTGGGGCCGGGTGAGTTGTGGAGGCATGGACTGTGTGTCTAGGTGTGGTGGGGCCGGGTGAGTTGTGGAGGCATGGATTGTGTGTCTAGGTGTGGTGGGGCCGGGTGAGTTGTGGCGGGGTGAGTTGTATGTCTAGGTGTGGTGAGGCAGGATGGGTTGTGGCGGGTGGGTTGTGTGTCTAGGTGTGGTGGGGCGAGATGGGTTGTGGCGGGGTGCGTTGTGTGTCTAGGTGTGGTGGGGCGGGATGGGTTGTGACGGGGTGGGTTGTTTGTCTAGGTGTGGTGCGGCGGGTGGGTTGTGTGTCAATGTGTGGTGTGGCGGGTATGTTGTGGCGGGGTGGGTTGTATGTCTATGTGTGGTGTGGCGGGTGGGTTGTGTGTCTAGGTGTGTTGGGGCGGGTGGGTTGTGTGTCTAGGTGTGGTGGGGCGAGATGGGTTGTGGCGGGGTGCGTTGTGTGTCTAGGTGTGGTGGGGCGGGATGGGTTGTGACGGGGTGGGTTGTTTGTCTAGGTGTGGTGCGGCGGGTGGGTTGTGTGTCAATGTGTGGTGTGGCGGGTATGTTGTGGCGTGGTGGGTTGTATGTCTATGTGTGGTGTGGCGGGTGGGTTGTGTGTCTAGGTGTGTTGGGGCGGGGTGGGTTGTGTGTCTAGGTATGGTGGGGCCGGGTGAGTTGTGGAGGCATGGACTGTGTGTCTAGGTGTGGTGGGGCCGGGTGAGTTGTGGAGGCATGGACTGTGTGTCTAGGTGTGGTGGGGCCGGGTGACTTGTGGAGGCATGGATTGTGTGTCTAGGTGTGGTGGGGCCGGGTGAGTTGTGGAGGCATGGATTGTGTGTCTAGGTGTGGTGGGACCGGGTGAGTTGTGGAGGCATGGATTGTGTGTCTAGGTGTGGTGGGGCAGGGTGAGTTGTGGAGGCATGGATTGTGTGTCTAGGTGTGGTGGGGCCGGGTGAATTGTGGAGGCATGGACTGTGTGTCTAGGTGTGGTGGGGCCGGGTTAGTTGTGGAGGCATGGATTGTGTGTCTAGGTGTGGTGGGGCCGGGTGAGTTGTGGAGGCATGGACTGTGTGTCTAGGTGTGGTGGGGCCGGGTGAGTTGTGGAGGCATGGATTGTGTGTCTAGGTGTGGTGGGGCCGGGTGAGTTGTGGCGGGGTGAGTTGTATGTCTAGGTGTGGTGAGGCAGGATGGGTTGTGGCGGGTGGGTTGTGTGTCTAGGTGTGGTGGGGCGAGATGGGTTGTGGCGGGGTGCGTTGTGTGTCTAGGTGTGGTGGGGCGGGATGGGTTGTGACGGGGTGGGTTGTTTGTCTAGGTGTGGTGCGGCGGGTGGGTTGTGTGTCAATGTGTGGTGTGGCGGGTATGTTGTGGCGGGGTGGGTTGTATGTCTATGTGTGGTGTGGCGGGTGGGTTGTGTGTCTAGGTGTGTTGGGGCGGGTGGGTTGTGTGTCTAGGTGTGGTGGGGCGAGATGGGTTGTGGCGGGGTGCGTTGTGTGTCTAGGTGTGGTGGGGCGGGATGGGTTGTGACGGGGTGGGTTGTTTGTCTAGGTGTGGTGCGGCGGGTGGGTTGTGTGTCAATGTGTGGTGTGGCGGGTATGTTGTGGCGTGGTGGGTTGTATGTCTATGTGTGGTGTGGCGGGTGGGTTGTGTGTCTAGGTGTGTTGGGGCGGGGTGGGTTGTGTGTCTAGGTATGGTGGGGCCGGGTGAGTTGTGGAGGCATGGACTGTGTGTCTAGGTGTGGTGGGGCCGGGTGAGTTGTGGAGGCATGGACTGTGTGTCTAGGTGTGGTGGGGCCGGGTGAGTTGTGGAGGCATGGATTGTGTGTCTAGGTGTGGTGGGGCCGGGTGAGTTGGGGAGGCATGGATTGTGTGTCTAGGTGTGGTGGGGCCGGGTGAGTTGTGGAGGCATGGATTGTGTGTCTAGGTGTGGTGGGGCCGGGCGAGTTGTGGAGGCATGGACTGTGTGTCTAGGTGTGGTGGGGCCGGGTGAGTTGTGGAGGCATGGACTGTGTGTCTAGGTGTGGTGGGGCCGGGTGAGTTGTGGAGGCATGGATTGTGAGTCTAGGTGTGGTGGGGCCGGGTGAGTTGTGGAGGCATGGACTGTGTGTCTAGGTGTGGTGGGGCCGGGTGAGTTGTAGAGGCATGGATTGTGTGTCTAGGTGTGGTGTGGCCGGGTGAGTTGTGGAGGCATGGACTGTGTGTCTAGGTGTGGTGGGGCCGGGTGAGTTGTGGAGGCATGGATTGTGTGTCTAGGTGTGGTGGGGCAGGGTGGGTTGTGGAGGCATGGACTGTGTGTCTAGGTGTGGTGGGGCCGGGTGAGTTGTGGAGGCATGGATTGTGTGTCTAGGTGTGGTGGGGCCGGGTGAGTTGTGGAGGCATGGATTGTGTGTCTAGGTGTGGTGGGACCGGGTGAGTTGTGGAGGCATGGATTGTGTGTCTAGGTGTGGTGGGGCAGGGTGAGTTGTGGAGGCATGGATTGTGTGTCTAGGTGTGGTGGGGCCGGGTGAATTGTGGAGGCATGGACTGTGTGTCTAGGTGTGGTGGGGCCGGGTTAGTTGTGGAGGCATGGATTGTGTGTCTAGGTGTGGTGGGGCCGGGTGAGTTGTGGAGGCATGGACTGTGTGTCTAGGTGTGGTGGGGCCGGGTGAGTTGTGGAGGCATGGATTGTGTGTCTAGGTGTGGTGGGGCCGGGTGAGTTGTGGCGGGGTGAGTTGTATGTCTAGGTGTGGTGAGGCAGGATGGGTTGTGGCGGGTGGGTTGTGTGTCTAGGTGTGGTGGGGCGAGATGGGTTGTGGCGGGGTGCGTTGTGTGTCTAGGTGTGGTGGGGCGGGATGGGTTGTGACGGGGTGGGTTGTTTGTCTAGGTGTGGTGCGGCGGGTGGGTTGTGTGTCAATGTGTGGTGTGGCGGGTATGTTGTGGCGGGGTGGGTTGTATGTCTATGTGTGGTGTGGCGGGTGGGTTGTGTCTAGGTGTGTTGGGGCGGGTGGGTTGTGTGTCTAGGTGTGGTGGGGCGAGATGGGTTGTGGCGGGGTGCGTTGTGTGTCTAGGTGTGGTGGGGCGGGATGGGTTGTGACGGGGTGGGTTGTTTGTCTAGGTGTGGTGCGGCGGGTGGGTTGTGTGTCAATGTGTGGTGTGGCGGGTATGTTGTGGCGTGGTGGGTTGTATGTCTATGTGTGGTGTGGCGGGTGGGTTGTGTGTCTAGGTGTGTTGGGGCGGGGTGGGTTGTGTGTCTAGGTATGGTGGGGCCGGGTGAGTTGTGGAGGCATGGACTGTGTGTCTAGGTGTGGTGGGGCCGGGTGAGTTGTGGAGGCATGGACTGTGTGTCTAGGTGTGGTGGGGCCGGGTGAGTTGTGGAGGCATGGATTGTGTGTCTAGGTGTGGTGGGGCCGGGTGAGTTGGGGAGACATGGATTGTGTGTCTAGGTGTGGTGGGGCCGGGTGAGTTGTGGAGGCATGGATTGTGTGTCTAGGTGTGGTGGGGCCCGGCGAGTTGTGGAGGCATGGACTGTGTGTCTAGGTGTGGTGGGGCCGGGTGAGTTGTGGAGGCATGGACTGTGTGTCTAGGTGTGGTGGGGCCGGGTGAGTTGTGGAGGCATGGATTGTGAGTCTAGGTGTGGTGGGGCCGGGTGAGTTGTGGAGGCATGGACTGTGTGTCTAGGTGTGGTGGGGCCGGGTGAGTTGTAGAGGCATGGATTGTGTGTCTAGGTGTGGTGTGGCCGGGTGAGTTGTGGAGGCATGGACTGTGTGTCTAGGTGTGGTGGGGCCGGGTGAGTTGTGGAGGCATGGATTGTGTGTCTAGGTGTGGTGGGGCAGGGTGGGTTGTGGAGGCATGGACTGTGTGTCTAGGTGTGGTGGGGCCGGGTGAGTTGTGGAGGCATGGAGTGTGTGTCTAGGTGTGGTGGGTCCGGGTGAGTTGTGGAGGCATGGATTGTGTGTCTAGGTATGGTGGGGCCGGGTGAGTTGTGGAGGCATGGACTGTGTGTCTAGGTGTGGTGGGGCCGGGTGAGTTGTAGAGGCATGGATTGTGTGTCTACGTGTGGTGGGGCCGGGTGAGTTGTGGAGGCATGGATTGTGTGTCTAGGTGTGGTGGGGCCGGGTGAGTTGTGGAGGCATGGATTGTGTGTCTAGGTGTGGTGGGGCCGGGTGAGTTGTGGAGGCATGGATTGTGTGTCAAGGTGTGGTGGGTGTCTAGGTGTGGTGGGGCCGGGTGAGTTGTGGAGGCATGGATTGTGTGTCTAGCTGTGGAGGGGCCGGGTGAGTTGTGGAGGCATGGATTGTGTGTCTAGGTGTGATGGGGCCGGGTGAGTTGTGGAGGCATGGATTGTGTGTCTAGGTGTGGTGGGCCGGGTGAGTTGTGGAGGCATGGATTGTGTGTCTAGGTGTGGTGGGGCCGGGTGAGTTGTGGAGGCATGGAGTGTGTGTCTAGGTGTGGTGGGTCCGGGTGAGTTGTGGAGGCATGGATTGTGTGTCTAGGTATGGTGGGGCCGGGTGAGTTGTGGAGGCATGGACTGTGTGTCTAGGTGTGGTGGGGCCGGGTGAGTTGTGGAGGCATGGACTGTGTGTCTAGGTGTGGTGGGGCCGGGTGAGTTGTGGAGGCATGGATTGTGTGTCTAGGTGTGGTGGGGCCGGGTGAGTTGTGGAGGCATGGATTGTGTGTCTAGGTGTGGTGGGGCCCGGTGAGTTGTGGAGGCATGGACTGTGTGTCTAGGTGTGGTGGGGCCGGGTGAGTTGTGGAGGCATGGATTGTGTGTCTAGGTGTGGTGGGGCCGGGTGAGTTGTGGCGGGGTGAGTTGTATGTCTAGGTGTGGTGAGGCAGGATGGGTTGTGGCGGGTGGGTTGTGTGTCTAGGTGTGGTGGGGCGAGATGGGTTGTGGCGGGGTGCGTTGTGTGTCTAGGTGTGGTGGGGCGGGATGGGTTGTGACGGGGTGGGTTGTTTGTCTAGGTGTGGTGCGGCGGGTGGGTTGTGTGTCAATGTGTGGTGTGGCGGGTATGTTGTGGCGGGGTGGGTTGTATGTCTATGTGTGGTGTGGCGGGTGGGTTGTGTGTCTAGGTGTGTTGGGGCGGGTGGGTTGTGTGTCTAGGTGTGGTGGGGCGAGATGGGTTGTGGCGGGGTGCGTTGTGTGTCTAGGTGTGGTGGGGCGGGATGGGTTGTGACGGGGTGGGTTGTTTGTCTAGGTGTGGTGCGGCGGGTGGGTTGTGTGTCAATGTGTGGTGTGGCGGGTATGTTGTGGCGTGGTGGGTTGTATGTCTATGTGTGGTGTGGCGGGTGGGTTGTGTGTCTAGGTGTGTTGGGGCGGGGTGGGTTGTGTGTCTAGATATGGTGGGGCCGGGTGAGTTGTGGAGGCATGGACTGTGTGTCTAGGTGTGGTGGGGCCGGGTGAGTTGTGGAGGCATGGACTGTGTGTCTAGGTGTGGTGGGGCCGGGTGAGTTGTGGAGGCATGGATTGTGTGTCTAGGTGTGGTGGGGCCGGGTGAGTTGGGGAGGCATGGATTGTGTGTCTAGGTGTGGTAGGGCCGGGTGAGTTGTGGAGGCATGGATTGTGTGTCTAGGTGTGGTGGGGCCCGGCGAGTTGTGGAGGCATGGACTGTGTGTCTAGGTGTGGTGGGGCCGGGTGAGTTGTGGAGGCATGGACTGTGTGTCTAGGTGTGGTGTGGCCGGGTGAGTTGTGGAGGCATGGATTGTGAGTCTAGGTGTGGTGGGGCCGGGTGAGTTGTGGAGGCATGGACTGTGTGTCTAGGTGTGGTGGGGCCGGGTGAGTTGTAGAGGCATGGATTGTGTGTCTAGGTGTGGTGTGGCCGGGTGAGTTGTGGAGGCATGGACTGTGTGTCTAGGTGTGGTGGGGCCGGGTGAGTTGTGGAGGCATGGATTGTGTGTCTAGGTGTGGTGGGGCAGGGTGGGTTGTGGAGGCATGGACTGTGTGTCTAGGTGTGGTGGGGCCGGGTGAGTTGTGGAGGCATGGAGTGTGTGTCTAGGTGTGGTGGGTCCGGGTGAGTTGTGGAGGCATGGATTGTGTGTCTAGGTATGGTGGGGCCGGGTGAGTTGTGGAGGCATGGACTGTGTGTCTAGGTGTGGTGGGGCCGGGTGAGTTGTAGAGGCATGGATTGTGTGTCTACGTGTGGTGGGGCCGGGTGAGTTGTGGAGGCATGGATTGTGTGTCTAGGTGTGGTGGGGCCGGGTGAGTTGTGGAGGCATGGATTGTGTGTCTAGGTGTGGTGGGGCCGGGTGAGTTGTGGAGGCATGGATTGTGTGTCAAGGTGTGGTGGGTGTCTAGGTGTGGTGGGGCCGGGTGAGTTGTGGAGGCATGGATTGTGTGTCTAGCTGTGGAGGGGCCGGGTGAGTTGTGGAGGCATGGATTGTGTGTCTAGGTGTGATGGGGCCGGGTGAGTTGTGGAGGCATGGATTGTGTGTCTAGGTGTGGTGGGCCGGGTGAGTTGTGGAGGCATGGATTGTGTGTCTAGGTGTGGTGGGGCCGGGTGAGTTGTGGAGGCATGGAGTGTGTGTCTAGGTGTGGTGGGTCCGGGTGAGTTGTGGAGGCATGGATTGTGTGTCTAGGGATGGTGGGGCCGGGTGAGTTGTGGAGGCATGGACTGTGTGTCTAGGTGTGGTGGGGCCGGGTGAGTTGTGGAGGCATGGACTGTGTGTCTAGGTGTGGTGGGGCCGGGTGAGTTGTGGAGGCATGGATTGTGTGTCTAGGTGTGGTGGGGCCGGGTGAGTTGTGGAGGCATGGATTGTGTGTCTAGGTGTGGTGGGGCCGGGTGAGTTGTGGAGGCATGGATTGTGTGTCTAGGTGTGGTGGGGCCGGGTGAGTTGTGGAGGTATGGATTGTGTGTCTAGGTGTGGTGGGGCCGGGCGAGTTGTGGAGGCATGGACTGTGTGTCTAGGTGTGGTGGGGCCGGGTGAGTTGTGGAGGCATGGACTGTGTGTCTAGGTGTGGTGGGGCCGGGTGAGTTGTGGAGGCATGGATTGAGAGTCTAGGTGTGGTGGGGCCGGGTGAGTTGTGGAGGCATGGACTGTGTGTCTAGGTGTGGTGGGGCAGGGTGAGTTGTAGAGGCATGGATTGTGTGTCTAGGTGTGGTGGGGCGGGTGAGTTGTGGAGGCTTGGATTGTGTGTCTAGGTGTGGTGGGGCCGGGTGACTTGTGGAGGCATGGATTGTGTATCTAGGTGTGGTGGGACCGGGTGAGTTGTGGAGGCATGGACTGTGTGTCTAGGTGTGGTGGGACCGGGTGAGTTGTGGAGGCATGGATTGTGTGTCTAGGTGTGGTGGGGCCGGGTGACTTGTGGAGGCATGGATTGTGTGTCTAGGTGTGGTGGGGCCGGGTGAGTTGTGGAGGCATGGATTGTGTGTCTAGGTGTGGTGGGGCGGGTGAGTTGTGGAGGCATGGATTGTGTGTCTAGGTGTGGTGGGGCCGGGTGAGTTGTGGAGGCATGGACTGTGTGTCTAGGTGTGGTGGGGCCGGGTGAGTTGTGGAGGCATGGACTGTGTGTCTAGGTGTGGTGGGGCCGGGTGAGTTGTGGAGGCATGGATTGTGTGTCTAGGTGTGGTGGGGCCGGGTGAGTTGGGGAGGCATGGATTGTGTGTCTAGGTGTGGTGGGGCCGGGTGAGTTGTGGAGGCATGGATTGTGTGTCTAGGTGTGGTGGGGCCCGGCGAGTTGTGGAGGCATGGACTGTGTGTCTAGGTGTGGTGGGGCCGGGTGAGTTGTGGAGGCATGGACTGTGTGTCTAGGTGTGGTGGGGCCGGGTGAGTTGTGGAGGCATGGATTGTGAGTCTAGGTGTGGTGGGGCCGGGTGAGTTGTGGAGGCATGGACTGTGTGTCTAGGTGTGGTGGGGCCGGGTGAGTTGTAGAGGCATGGATTGTGTGTCTAGGTGTGGTGTGGCCGGGTGAGTTGTGGAGGCATGGACTGTGTGTCTAGGTGTGGTGGGGCCGGGTGAGTTGTGGAGGCATGGATTGTGTGTCTAGGTGTGGTGGGGCAGGGTGGGTTGTGGAGGCATGGACTGTGTGTCTAGGTGTGGTGGGGCCGGGTGAGTTGTGGAGGCATGGAGTGTGTGTCTAGGTGTGGTGGGTCCGGGTGAGTTGTGGAGGCATGGATTGTGTGTCTAGGTATGGTGGGGCCGGGTGAGTTGTGGAGGCATGGACTGTGTGTCTAGGTGTGGTGGGGCCGGGTGAGTTGTAGAGGCATGGATTGTGTGTCTACGTGTGGTGGGGCCGGGTGAGTTGTGGAGGCATGGATTGTGTGTCTAGGTGTGGTGGGGCCGGGTGAGTTGTGGAGGCATGGATTGTGTGTCTAGGTGTGGTGGGGCCGGGTGAGTTGTGGAGGCATGGATTGTGTGTCAAGGTGTGGTGGGTGTCTAGGTGTGGTGGGGCCGGGTGAGTTGTGGAGGCATGGATTGTGTGTCTAGCTGTGGAGGGGCCGGGTGAGTTGTGGAGGCATGGATTGTGTGTCTAGGTGTGATGGGGCCGGGTGAGTTGTGGAGGCATGGATTGTGTGTCTAGGTGTGGTGGGCCGGGTGAGTTGTGGAGGCATGGATTGTGTGTCTAGGTGTGGTGGGGCCGGGTGAGTTGTGGAGGCATGGAGTGTGTGTCTAGGTGTGGTGGGTCCGGGTGAGTTGTGGAGGCATGGATTGTGTGTCTAGGTATGGTGGGGCCGGGTGAGTTGTGGAGGCATGGACTGTGTGTCTAGGTGTGGTGGGGCCGGGTGAGTTGTGGAGGCATGGACTGTGTGTCTAGGTGTGGTGGGGCCGGGTGAGTTGTGGAGGCATGGATTGTGTGTCTAGGTGTGGTGGGGCCGGGTGAGTTGTGGAGGCATGGATTGTGTGTCTAGGTGTGGTGGGGCCGGGTGAGTTGTGGAGGCATGGACTGTGTGTCTAGGTGTGGTGGGGCCGGGTGAGTTGTGGAGGCATGGATTGTGTGTCTAGGTGTGGTGGGGCCGGGTGAGTTGTGGCGGGGTGAGTTGTATGTCTAGGTGTGGTGAGGCAGGATGGGTTGTGGCGGGTGGGTTGTGTGTCTAGGTGTGGTGGGGCGAGATGGGTTGTGGCGGGGTGCGTTGTGTGTCTAGGTGTGGTGGGGCGGGATGGGTTGTGACGGGGTGGGTTGTTTGTCTAGGTGTGGTGCGGCGGGTGGGTTGTGTGTCAATGTGTGGTGTGGCGGGTATGTTGTGGCGGGGTGGGTTGTATGTCTATGTGTGGTGTGGCGGGTGGGTTGTGTGTCTAGGTGTGTTGGGGCGGGTGGGTTGTGTGTCTAGGTGTGGTGGGGCGAGATGGGATGTGGCGGGGTGCGTTGTGTGTCTAGGTGTGGTGGGGCGGGATGGGTTGTGACGGGGTGGGTTGTTTGTCTAGGTGTGGTGCGGCGGGTGGGTTGTGTGTCAATGTGTGGTGTGGCGGGTATGTTGTGGCGTGGTGGGTTGTATGTCTATGTGTGGTGTGGCGGGTGGGTTGTGTGTCTAGGTGTGTTGGGGCGGGGTGGGTTGTGTGTCTAGATATGGTGGGGCCGGGTGAGTTGTGGAGGCATGGACTGTGTGTCTAGGTGTGGTGGGGCCGGGTGAGTTGTGGAGGCATGGACTGTGTGTCTAGGTGTGGTGGGGCCGGGTGAGTTGTGGAGGCATGGATTGTGTGTCTAGGTGTGGTGGGGCCGGGTGAGTTGGGGAGGCATGGATTGTGTGTCTAGGTGTGGTAGGGCCGGGTGAGTTGTGGAGGCATGGATTGTGTGTCTAGGTGTGGTGGGGCCCGGCGAGTTGTGGAGGCATGGACTGTGTGTCTAGGTGTGGTGGGGCCGGGTGAGTTGTGGAGGCATGGACTGTGTGTCTAGGTGTGGTGTGGCCGGGTGAGTTGTGGAGGCATGGATTGTGAGTCTAGGTGTGGTGGGGCCGGGTGAGTTGTGGAGGCATGGACTGTGTGTCTAGGTGTGGTGGGGCCGGGTGAGTTGTAGAGGCATGGATTGTGTGTCTAGGTGTGGTGTGGCCGGGTGAGTTGTGGAGGCATGGACTGTGTGTCTAGGTGTGGTGGGGCCGGGTGAGTTGTGGAGGCATGGATTGTGTGTCTAGGTGTGGTGGGGCAGGGTGGGTTGTGGAGGCATGGACTGTGTGTCTAGGTGTGGTGGGGCCGGGTGAGTTGTGGAGGCATGGAGTGTGTGTCTAGGTGTGGTGGGTCCGGGTGAGTTGTGGAGGCATGGATTGTGTGTCTAGGTATGGTGGGGCCGGGTGAGTTGTGGAGGCATGGACTGTGTGTCTAGGTGTGGTGGGGCCGGGTGAGTTGTAGAGGCATGGATTGTGTGTCTACGTGTGGTGGGGCCGGGTGAGTTGTGGAGGCATGGATTGTGTGTCTAGGTGTGGTGGGGCCGGGTGAGTTGTGGAGGCATGGATTGTGTGTCTAGGTGTGGTGGGGCCGGGTGAGTTGTGGAGGCATGGATTGTGTGTCAAGGTGTGGTGGGTGTCTAGGTGTGGTGGGGCCGGGTGAGTTGTGGAGGCATGGATTGTGTGTCTAGCTGTGGAGGGGCCGGGTGAGTTGTGGAGGCATGGATTGTGTGTCTAGGTGTGATGGGGCCGGGTGAGTTGTGGAGGCATGGATTGTGTGTCTAGGTGTGGTGGGCCGGGTGAGTTGTGGAGGCATGGATTGTGTGTCTAGGTGTGGTGGGGCCGGGTGAGTTGTGGAGGCATGGAGTGTGTGTCTAGGTGTGGTGGGTCCGGGTGAGTTGTGGAGGCATGGATTGTGTGTCTAGGGATGGTGGGGCCGGGTGAGTTGTGGAGGCATGGACTGTGTGTCTAGGTGTGGTGGGGCCGGGTGAGTTGTGGAGGCATGGACTGTGTGTCTAGGTGTGGTGGGGCCGGGTGAGTTGTGGAGGCATGGATTGTGTGTCTAGGTGTGGTGGGGCCGGGTGAGTTGTGGAGGCATGGATTGTGTGTCTAGGTGTGGTGGGGCCGGGTGAGTTGTGGAGGCATGGATTGTGTGTCTAGGTGTGGTGGGGCCGGGTGAGTTGTGGAGGTATGGATTGTGTGTCTAGGTGTGGTGGGGCCGGGCGAGTTGTGGAGGCATGGACTGTGTGTCTAGGTGTGGTGGGGCCGGGTGAGTTGTGGAGGCATGGACTGTGTGTCTAGGTGTGGTGGGGCCGGGTGAGTTGTGGAGGCATGGATTGAGAGTCTAGGTGTGGTGGGGCCGGGTGAGTTGTGGAGGCATGGACTGTGTGTCTAGGTGTGGTGGGGCAGGGTGAGTTGTAGAGGCATGGATTGTGTGTCTAGGTGTGGTGGGGCGGGTGAGTTGTGGAGGCTTGGATTGTGTGTCTAGGTGTGGTGGGGCCGGGTGACTTGTGGAGGCATGGATTGTGTATCTAGGTGTGGTGGGACCGGGTGAGTTGTGGAGGCATGGACTGTGTGTCTAGGTGTGGTGGGACCGGGTGAGTTGTGGAGGCATGGATTGTGTGTCTAGGTGTGGTGAGGCGGGATGGATTGTGACGGGGTGGGTTGTTTGTCTAGGTGTGGTGGGGCCGGGTGAGTTGTGGAGGCATGGATTGTGTGTCTAGGTGTGGTGGGGCGGGTGAGTTGTGGAGGCATGGATTGTGTGTCTAGGTGTGGTGGGGCCGGGTGAGTTGTGGAGGCATGGATTGTGTGTCTAGGTGTGGTGGGGCCGGGTGAGTTGTGGAGGCATGGTGTGTCTAGGTGTGGTGGGGCCGGGTGAGTTGTGGAGGCATGGATTGTGTGTCTAGGTGTGGTGGGGCCGGGTGAGTTGTGGAGGCATGGACTGTGTGTCTAGGTGTGGTGGGGCCGGGTGAGTTGTGGAGGCATGGATTGTGTGTCTAGGTGTGGTGGGGCCGGGTGAGTTGTGGAGGCATGGATTGTGTGTCTAGGTGTGGTGGGGCCGGGTGAGTTGTGGAGGCATGGATTGTGTGTCTAGGTGTGGTGGGGCCGGGTGAGTTGTGGAGGCATGGATTGTGTGTCTAGGTGTGGTGGGGCCGGGTGAGTTGTGGAGGCATGGATTGTGTGTCTAGGTGTGGTGGGGCCGGGTGAGTTGTGGAGGCATGGATTGTGTGTCTAGGTGTGGTGGGGCCGGGTGAGTTGTGGAGGCATGGACTGTGTGTCTAGGTGTGGTGGGGCCGGGTGAGTTGTGGAGGCATGGATTGTGTGTCTAGGTGTGGTGGGGCCGGGTGAGTTGTGGCGGGGTGAGTTGTATGTCTAGGTGTGGTGGGGCAGGGTGGGTTGTGGCGGGTGGGTTGTGTGTCTAGGTGTGGTGGGGCGAGATGGGTTGTGGCGGGGTGCGTTGTGTGTCTAGGTGTGGTGGGGCGGGATGGGTTGTGGACGGGGTGGGATTGTTTGTCTAGGTGTGGTGCGGCCGGGTGGGTTGTGTGTCAATGTGTGGTGTGGCGGGTATGTTGTGGCGGGGTGGGTTGTATGTCTATGTGTGGTGTGGCGGGTGGGTTGTGTGTCTAGGTGTGTTGGGGCGGGTGGGTTGTGTGTCTAGGTGTGGTGGGGCGAGATGGGATGTGGCGGGGTGCGTTGTGTGTCTAGGTGTGGTGGGGCGGGATGGGTTGTGACGGGGTGGGTTGTTTGTCTAGGTGTGGTGCGGCGGGTGGGTTGTGTGTCAATGTGTGGTGTGGCGGGTATGTTGTGGCGTGGTGGGTTGTATGTCTATGTGTGGTGTGGCGGGTGGGTTGTGTGTCTAGGTGTGTTGGGGCGGGGTGGGTTGTGTGTCTAGATATGGTGGGGCCGGGTGAGTTGTGGAGGCATGGACTGTGTGTCTAGGTGTGGTGGGGCCGGGTGAGTTGTGGAGGCATGGACTGTGTGTCTAGGTGTGGTGGGGCCGGGTGAGTTGTGGAGGCATGGATTGTGTGTCTAGGTGTGGTGGGGCCGGGTGAGTTGTGGAGGCATGGATTGTGTGTCTAGGTGTGGTGGGGCCGGGTGAGTTGTGGAGGCATGGATTGTGTGTCTAGGTGTGGTGGGGCCGGGTGAGTTGTGGAGGCATGGACTGTGTGTCTAGGTGTGGTGGGGCCGGGTGAGTTGTGGAGGCATGGATTGTGTGTCTAGGTGTGGTGGGGCCGGGTGAGTTGTGGAGGCATGGATTGTGTGTCTAGGTGTGGTGGGGCCGGGTGAGTTGTGGAGGCATGGACTGTGTGTCTAGGTGTGGTGGGGCCGGGTGAGTTGTGGAGGCATGGATTGTGTGTCTAGGTGTGGTGGGGCCGGGTGAGTTGTGGAGGCATGGATTGTGTGTCTAGGTGTGGTGGGGCCGGGTGAGTTGTGGAGGCATGGATTGTGTGTCTAGGTGTGGTGGGGCCGGGTGAGTTGTGGAGGCATGGACTGTGTGTCTAGGTGTGGTGGGGCCGGGTGAGTTGTGGAGGCATGGATTGTGTGTCTAGGTGTGGTGGGGCCGGGTGAGTTGTGGAGGCATGGATTGTGTGTCTAGGTGTGGTGGGGCCGGGTGAGTTGTGGAGGCATGGACTGTGTGTCTAGGTGTGGTGGGGCCGGGTGAGTTGTGGAGGCATGGATTGTGTGTCTAGGTGTGGTGGGGCCGGGTGAGTTGTGGAGGCATGGATTGTGTGTCTAGGTGTGGTGGGGCCGGGTGAGTTGTGGAGGCATGGATTGTGTGTCTAGGTGTGGTGGGGCCGGGTGAGTTGTGGAGGCATGGATTGTGTGTCAAGGTGTGGTGGGTGTCTAGGTGTGGTGGGGCCGGGTGAGTTGTGGAGGCATGGATTGTGTGTCTAGGTGTGGTGGGGCCGGGTGAGTTGTGGAGGCATGGATTGTGTGTCTAGGTGTGGTGGGGCCGGGTGAGTTGTGGAGGCATGGATTGTGTGTCTAGGTGTGGTGGGCCGGGTGAGTTGTGGAGGCATGGATTGTGTGTCTAGGTGTGGTGGGGCCGGGTGAGTTGTGGAGGCATGGATTGTGTGTCTAGGTGTGGTGGGGCCGGGTGAGTTGTGGAGGCATGGATTGTGTGTCTAGGTGTGGTGGGGCCGGGTGAGTTGTGGAGGCATGGACTGTGTGTCTAGGTGTGGTGGGGCCGGGTGAGTTGTGGAGGCATGGACTGTGTGTCTAGGTGTGGTGGGGCCGGGTGAGTTGTGGAGGCATGGATTGTGTGTCTAGGTGTGGTGGGGCCGGGTGAGTTGTGGAGGCATGGATTGTGTGTCTAGGTGTGGTGGGGCCGGGTGAGTTGTGGAGGCATGGATTGTGTGTCTAGGTGTGGTGGGGCCGGGTGAGTTGTGGAGGCATGGATTGTGTGTCTAGGTGTGGTGGGGCCGGGTGAGTTGTGGAGGCATGGACTGTGTGTCTAGGTGTGGTGGGGCCGGGTGAGTTGTGGAGGCATGGACTGTGTGTCTAGGTGTGGTGGGGCCGGGTGAGTTGTGGAGGCATGGATTGTGTGTCTAGGTGTGGTGGGGCCGGGTGAGTTGTGGAGGCATGGACTGTGTGTCTAGGTGTGGTGGGGCCGGGTGAGTTGTGGAGGCATGGATTGTGTGTCTAGGTGTGGTGGGGCCGGGTGAGTTGTGGAGGCATGGATTGTGTGTCTAGGTGTGGTGGGGCCGGGTGAGTTGTGGAGGCATGGATTGTGTGTCTAGGTGTGGTGGGGCCGGGTGAGTTGTGGAGGCATGGATTGTGTGTCTAGGTGTGGTGGGGCCGGGTGAGTTGTGGAGGCATGGATTGTGTGTCTAGGTGTGGTGGGGCCGGGTGAGTTGTGGAGGCATGGATTGTGTGTCTAGGTGTGGTGGGGCCGGGTGAGTTGTGGAGGCATGGATTGTGTGTCTAGGTGTGGTGGGGCCGGGTGAGTTGTGGAGGCATGGATTGTGTGTCTAGGTGTGGTGGGGCCGGGTGAGTTGTGGAGGCATGGATTGTGTGTCTAGGTGTGGTGGGGCCGGGTGAGTTGTGGAGGCATGGATTGTGTGTCTAGGTGTGGTGGGGCCGGGTGAGTTGTGGAGGCATGGATTGTGTGTCTAGGTGTGGTGGGGCCGGGTGAGTTGTGGAGGCATGGACTGTGTGTCTAGGTGTGGTGGGGCCGGGTGAGTTGTGGAGGCATGGATTGTGTGTCTAGGTGTGGTGGGGCCGGGTGAGTTGTGGAGGCATGGACTGTGTGTCTAGGTGTGGTGGGGCCGGGTGAGTTGTGGAGGCATGGATTGTGTGTCTAGGTGTGGTGGGGCCGGGTGAGTTGTGGAGGCATGGATTGTGTGTCTAGGTGTGGTGGGGCCGGGTGAGTTGTGGAGGCATGGATTGTGTGTCTAGGTGTGGTGGGGCCGGGTGAGTTGTGGAGGCATGGATTGTGTGTCTAGGTGTGGTGGGGCCGGGTGAGTTGTGGAGGCATGGATTGTGTGTCTAGGTGTGGTGGGGCCGGGTGAGTTGTGGAGGCATGGATTGTGTGTCTAGGTGTGGTGGGGCCGGGTGAGTTGTGTAGGCATGGATTGTGTGTCTAGGTGTGGTGGGGCAGGGTGAGTTGTGGAGGCATGGATTGTGTGTCTAGGTGTGGTGGGGCCGGGTGAGTTGTGGAGGCATGGATTGTGTGTCTAGGTGTGGTGGGGCGGGTGAGTTGTGGAGGCTTGGATTGTGTGTCTAGGTGTGGTGGGGCCGGGTGACTTGTGGAGGCATGGATTGTGTATCTAGGTGTGGTGGGACCGGGTGAGTTGTGGAGGCATGGACTGTGTGTCTAGGTGTGGTGGGACCGGGTGAGTTGTGGAGGCATGGATTGTGTGTCTAGGTGTGGTGGGGCCGGGTGACTTGTGGAGGCATGGATTGTGTGTCTAGGTGTGGTGGGGCCGGGTGAGTTGTGGAGGCATGGATTGTGTGTCTAGGTGTGGTGGGGCGGGTGAGTTGTGGAGGCATGGATTGTGTGTCTAGGTGTGGTGGGGCCGGGTGAGTTGTGGAGGCATGGATTGTGTGTCTAGGTGTGGTGGGGCCGGGTGAGTTGTGGAGGCATGGATTGTGTGTCTAGGTGTGGTGGGGCAGGGTGAGTTGTGGAGGCATGGATTGTGTGTCTAGGTGTGGTGGGGCCGGGTGAGTTGTGGAGGCATGGACAGTGTGTCTAGGTGTGGTGGGGCCGGGTGAGTTGTGGAGGCATGGATTGTGTGTCTAGGTGTGGTGGGGCCGGGTGAGTTGTGGAGGCATGGATTGTGTATCTAGGTGTGGTGGGACCGGGTGAGTTGTGGAGGCATGGACTGTGTGTCTAGGTGTGGTGGGACCGGGTGAGTTGTGGAGGCATGGATTGGGTGTCTAGGTGTGGTGGGGCCGGGTGAGTTGTGGAGGCATGGATTGTGTGTCTAGGTGTGGTGGGGCCGGGTGAGTTGTGGAGGCATGGATTGTGTGTCTAGGTGTGGTGGGGCCGGGTGAGTTGTGGAGGCATGGACTGTATGTCTAGGTGTGGTGGGGCCGGGTGAGTTGTAGAGGCATGGATTGTGTGTCTACGTGTGGTGGGGCCGGGTGAGTTGTGGAGGCATGGATTGTGTGTCTAGGTGTGGTGGGGCCGGGTGAGTTGTGGAGGCATGGATTGTGTGTCAAGGTGTGGTGGGTGTCTAGGTGTGGTGGGGCCGGGTGAGTTGTGGAGGCATGGATTGTGTGTCTAGCTGTGGTGGGGCCGGGTGAGTTGTGGAGGCATGGATTGTGTGTCTAGGTGTGGTGGGGCCGGGTGAGTTGTGGAGGCATGGATTGTGTGTCTAGGTGTGGTGGGCCGGGTGAGTTGTGGAGGCATGGATTGTGTGTCTAGGTGTGGTGGGGCCGGGTGAGTTGTGGAGGCATGGAGTGTGTGTCTAGGTGTGGTGGGTCCGGGTGAGTTGTGGAGGCATGGATTGTGTGTCTAGGTATGGTGGGGCCGGGTGAGTTGTGGAGGCATGGACTGTGTGTCTAGGTGTGGTGGGGTCGGGTGAGTTGTGGAGGCATGGACTGTGTGTCTAGGTGTGGTGGGGCCGGGTGAGTTGTGGAGGCATGGATTGTGTGTCTAGGTGTGGTGGGGCCGGGTGAGTTGTGGAGGCATGGATTGTGTGTCTAGGTGTGGTGGGGCCGGGTGAGTTGTGGAGGCATGGATTGTGTGTCTAGGTGTGGTGGGGCCGGGTGAGTTGTGGAGGCATGGATTGTGTGTCTAGGTGTGGTGGGGCCGGGCGAGTTGTGGAGGCATGGACTGTG
>CM067369.1:1655500-1693500 GCA_034401795.1 Chaetoderma sp. LZ-2023a
GTAAGTTTGTGGTTGGACAGGTTAACGACAATATCTGTTGTTGTTTTTTGTTTGTTGATGATGCGTTGTTTCTGCGTTTTTGTAGTTGTGTACCTGATGTTAAACGTCTAATTGGCCGATTATTTCTAAGAGTAGTTTTTTCACATTTTCGTTTTTGGATTGGTTTATGGCTTCGGCATATGATTTGGTTTGTGGTGTGCTTGTACTTGTCTGTGATGTTGTTTGGATGGGTTGGGTTCTGGGTTGGTGTGTTGAGTGTGTGATAGGTTGTGTTCTGGGAAGGTACATCTGCTCTCTTGGTGGTGATGGATGTGCGTGGTAGATGGGAGGTGGTTGTCTTGAGTAGGGTATTATAAAGTGTCGGTTGTTTGTGTAGTGGCGGTTGGTTTGTGATGTTTGTTTTGGTCCAACTTGCCCTGGTTTGAAGGTGGTTTGTGGTGAATGTGGTTTGTTCTGTATGTGTGGTGCTCCCCCGTTTTTTGGCAGGGGAAGTGGGTTACTCCTCGGTTGTCTCTCTGTGTTGATCTGTGGTTGCTGTTTGAGCTGTGTAGGTCTAAACCATTGAGTTGTGGTTTGGTTGTTCTGTGGTGTTTGTGGTCTTGTGTATGTATGTGGGTTTTGCTTTGTGTGTTGTCTTTGTGCTGGTTGAGGTGTTGGCAACAGCGGTGGTCTGTGGCGTCTCTCTGTTGGTGCGTGTTGTGCTGGGTGTACTTGCTTCTGCGTGTGGTTTATTTGATGTTGTAGATCCATCAAAGGTGGGATGTTTGCCTTTCGCATGACTGGGTTTTGTGTGCTTTGTTTGTGTGTGTGTGTCATTGTGTGTCCTGTTTGTGTTTGTTTTGTGTGTCTTTATGCTGGTTGTGGCGAACTTAGCAGCTATCCTGTGTGCCTTAGCAACAGCTCTATCCGCTTCGTATGTGTGTGAGTCTAACAGATTCCCTTCAATTATGTGTGCTTGCTGTTTGTGGTAGTGTAGTTTTTTGTAGTAATGTTCTAGGATTGCGTGTTGGATGCTGTTAGCCGCGGCTTTTAAGATCGAGTCGATCTCTGCAGTGGTTTCTGTGTTGGGGTCTACGATGGCTAGTGCTATGTCTGGCTTAACGATATGTGTGTTGTTCTTGTTGGCTTGTTCTATGTTCTGTATGTGGTGCTGCAGTTGTTCTGTTTTGTATAGGGATTTGTATAGTTGCTGAAATGTGTTTTCGTGCTGGTGGTTGACAGGGTGCTCTAAATCGGCTTTGCTGAAGATTGGTGGTAGGCGTGTCTGTGTTTCTGCATCCGTGTGTGCTTTTGTTGTTAATGTGGTGGTGTTAGTAGTGGCTGCAGAGGTGGCCGATTGTTGTGGTGGTGGTGGTGACGGCGGGGTGGTTGCTGTTGGGTTGTGCGTTGTAGTTGTGTGGTCTTCTGTAGGGTCGACTGATTGTGTGGTTTGTATTGGTGTGGGTGTGGACTTTGGGTGTAACTCTGTCTGGCTCCTGGTCTGTGGCCTGTTATCCTCTGGATTCATAGTGGACAGGTGCGCAATTATCTGGATCCCACCAACCCCAGCCCCTTCATAAGATTGACAAGCACACAAACACGCATACACACAGACATACATGTCCCCCCAAACGTAAATAAATCTTTTTCAACTCACCAGACACCATGACACACACACACACACACACACACACACACACACACACACACACACACACACACACACACACACACACACACCATGGATTGGCAGACATGCGCCCACCAAGCGTAAATGTCTGGATCCATCCCCCATAACAATGACAAATATGCACGCATATACACGCACGCACAGACACACACACCTGGGGTTGGCAGGCATGCGCCCCCAAGCGTAAATGCCTGGATCTCACAACACATCCTTTTTAAGATGTTTTAAAGATTGGCAAGCACACAAACACGCACACTCTCGACAGACACCATGACACACACACGCATGCACGCACACCATAGATTGGCAGACATGCGCCCACCAAGCGAGACATGCGCCCACCAAGCGTAAATATCTGGATCCATCCCACATCACCCGCCCCCATATAAGATTGGCAGATACGTACGCAGGCAAACACACACACATACACACACAAAAACATAACACACTCACCCACTCACTCACACACACACCCACCCACCCACCCACCCACCCACGCACTCACTCACTCACTCACCCACTCACTCACTCACTCCCACACTCACTCACTCACTCACTCACTCACTCACTCACTCACTCACTCACTCACTCACTCACTCACTCACTCACTCACTCACTCACTCACTCACTCACTCATTCACTCACTCACTCACTCACTCACTCACTCACTCACTCACTCACTCACTCACTCACTCACTCACTCACTCACCCACCCACCCACCCACCCACCCACTCACTCACTCACTCAATAGATAGATTCGGTCTAAGTGAGACATACAAAATCATTTAAGCTACAACAATATTATAATGTAAAAATGCACATATGTATATTATGCCCCCCAATCTACTACCCCCCCTAGAATGTTTTACTTCGCCACTCTATTTTATTTCCCAGGTGTACCATCATCAGCGACAGCATCTGTAGGAACTTACCGCTGCCAAATGACCGAACAACACTACAGATGTACCCAGGAGCAACCTTTGAAAAGATCACAGAGAAAATACTGAAGAGAACCATCCTGCTAAACACCGACATCATCATCATACACATAGGAACCAACCACATCGAGCGAGATCCTCCTGCTGCCATCCACAGAAAGATGATCGCACTCATCAATCTTATCAACACATCAACAAAGCACAACCCAACCATAGCGATAAGCTCCATCCTACCGAGACCAAAAGATCACCACAAGACTGACACAAGATGCAAGACCACCAACGATCTCTACAAAGCCATAACCAACACCAAATTCCTCAGAACCTACAGAACATTTCTCCTGTATGGACAACCAATACATGACCTATACACAGATGGATTACACATCACCAATGAAGGCAAAATTAAACTATCAAACTTTTATAGCCAAGCCTTAAGCCATATGTAAAGTGTACATTTAATTATCCATCCATCCACCCATCCATCAATTCCATCTATCCATCAAACCATCCATCCATCCATCCATTCATCCATTCATTCATCCATCCATTCATTCACTCACTCACTCACTCACTCACTCACCCACCCACCCAACCACCCACCCACCCACCCACCCACCCACCCACTCACTCATTTACCCACTCGCTCACCCATACTGTTGTCCGGTCGTGCATAGGCTCGTTCGTTCGTTCATAGGCTCGTTCGTTCATTCATTCATTCATCTCCCGTTCGTTCGTTCGCTCGTTCACACAGCCGTTTTTAAATTGCCCAAAATATTAAATTGCCCAAAATATTGTCAAAACACACACACACACACACACACACACACACACACACACACACACACACACACACACACACACACACACACACACACACACACACACACACACACACACACGCACACACACACATAATTGAAAAATGATCGCACAATTTTCAAATTGTCCAAAATATTGTCAAATTAGCTAAAATATTTAAAAATCATCCATAATATTGTTAAAATTATCCAAAACATTTTTATTTTTTTTAAATTATCCATAATATTGTCAAAATTATCCAAAACATTTTTAATCATCCAAAATTTTTTAATTTAAAAATTATCCATAATATTGTTAAAATTATCCAAAACATTTTTAATTAAAAAATTATCCATAACATTGTTACAATAATCCAAAACATTTTTAATTATCCAAAATAAAGAAAACAATGCATAAGGAATTTTTTTAATTTAAAAATTATTTTAATTTAAAAATTTTTTTAATTTAAAAATTACCCATAATATTGTTAAAATTATCCAAAACAATTTGAAACTATCCGAAATATTGAAAAAATTGCATAAGCAAATCATTTTGAGTTTAAAAGGCATTTTCGAATCTAATCACTACAATAAGAATAATATAGGCTTGTTAACTATTCAACTACAAGAATAATCAATATGAATTCCATATAACTTTTACAGCCAAACCTTAAGCCATATGTAAAGTGTAAATTTAGTTATCCATCCACCCATCCATCCATCTCTCCATCAATCCATTCATACATTCATTCATTCATTCATTCATTCACTCATTCATTCATTCATTCACCCACTCACTCACTCACGCACGCACTCACCCACCCACCCACCCACCCACCCACCCACCCACCCACCCACCCATCAATCACTCACTCACCCACCCACACTTTTGTTCGTTCGTACATATGCTCGTTAGTTCGTGCGTAGGCTCGTTCGTTCATACATTCATTCATTCTCCCGTTCGTCCGTCCGCTCGTTCACACGTCCGTTTTTTAAATTGTCCAAAATATTGGCAAATTAGCTAAAATAATTTAAAAACCATCCATCCATCCATCCATTCATCCATTCATCCATTCATTCATTCATTCATTCATTCATTCACTCACTCACTCACTCACTCACTCACTCACTCACCCACTCACTCACCCATACTGTTGTCCGGTCGGGCATAGGCTCGTTCGTTCGTTCATAGGCTCGTTCGTTCATTCATTCATTCATCTCCCGTTCGTTCGTTTGCTCGTTCACACAGCCGTTTTTAAATTGCCCAAAATATTAAATTGCCCAAAATATTGTCAAAACACACACACACACACACACACACGCACACACACATAATTGAAAAATGATCGCACAATTTTTAAATTGTCCAAAATATTGTCAAATTAGCTAAAATATTTAAAAATCATCCATAATGTTGTTAAAATTATTCAAAACATTTTTATTTTTTGATTTAAAAATTATCCATACTATTGTAAAAATTATCCGAAACTAATCACTACAATAAGAATAATATAGGCTTGTTAACTATTCAACTACAAGAATAATCAATAAGAATTCCATATAACTTTTACAGCCAAACCGTAAGCCATATGTAAAGTGTAAATTTAATTATCCATCCATCCATCCATCCATCCATCCATCCATCCATCCATCTATCCATCAATCCATTCATTCATACACTCATTCATTCATTCACTCATTCATTCACTCACTCACTCACTCACGCCCCCACCCACCCACCCACCCACCCACCCACCCACCCACTCACTCACTCACTCACTCACCCACACTCTTGTTCGTTCGTACATAGGCTCGTTCATTCGTTCGTAGGCTCGTTCGTTCATACATTCATTCATTCTCCCGGTCGTTCGTCCGCTCGTTCACACGTCCGTTTTTTAAATTGTCCAAAACATTGGCAAATTAGCTAAAATAATTTAACAATCATCCATAATGGTGTTAAAATTATCCATAATATTGTTAAATTTATCCAAAACATTTTTAATTATCAAAAAAATCGTTTTAAGTTTAAAAGAAATTTTCAAAGCCCACGAATTTAGAAAAAAGCTCAGCCCATCAAACAAATAATGTTTAATCATTTTCGAGTCTAACCTATTCAACTACAAGCATAATCAATATGAATTCCAATCCCTTAGAACATAGCCGCCCGATCACCACCATCACAACCAAAGGCGGTTAATCCTTTCCAAATTAGTTTTGAATCCTTATCGACCCCTTTGTATTATGAACCCATACCAGGTGTTAATCACTCCATGGCGAATAATAGTACTTTGAACTCTATAAACATCCTTTGATGGCCAACCCACATTCACTCCATGGCGAATAATAGTACTTCGAACTCTATAAACATCCTTTGATGGTCAACCAACATTCAATCCAACTTATAATTTCCCCTCCCCCCTCACCCCACCTCACCCTAGAACCTCCCCTATAAATACCATGTTTAAACACAGCATTAGTCATGTCCTCTGACGAAGGTAACAACAGCCGAAAGGATCCTAAGGACCACCTTATTATAAGTTTTGATAATAGTTTAGCCAGATTAGTGTTTTTATAATAGTTTTGCCAGATTAGTGTTTTATAATAGCTTAGCCACTTTAGGACCACCTTATTATAAAGTTTTGACAACAGTTTAAGCCAGATTAGTGTTTTATAACAGTTTTGCCAGATTAGTGTTTCATAATAGCTTAGCCACTTTAGTGTTTTAGTGCAAATAATCTAGGAAATATGGCCTCCAACAGAAATCAACAAACGTAAGTTTTTATTGTAATATATATATACTGTAATAATGTGTTTGTTTTGCTTACAATATAATATATCTTCGTAAACAGACACCATATCTTCCAATCTTGTTTTTAACCACACACACTCACAAGCGCACACACACACACGCACACACACACACACACACACGCGTGCGCGTGCGCGCACGCACCTGTCCACTATGAATCCAGAGGATAACAGGCCACAGACCAGGAGCCAGACAGAGTTACACCCAAAGTCCACACCCACACCAATACAAACCACACAATCAGTCAACCCTACAGAAGAACACACAACTACAACGCACAACCCAACAGCAACCACTCCGCCGTCACCACCACCACCACAACAATCGGCCACCTCTGCAGCCACTACTAACACCACCACATTAACAACAAAAGCACACACGGATGCAGAAACACAGACACGCCTACCACCAATCTTCAGCAAAGCCGATTTAGAGCACCCTGTCAACCAACAGCACGAAAACACATTTCAGCAACTATACAAATCCCTATACAAAACAGAACAACTGCAGCACCACATACAGAACATAGAACAAGCCATCAAGAACAACACACATATCGTTAAGCCAGACATAGCACTAGCCATCGTAGACCCCAACACAGAAACCACTGCAGAGATCGACTCGATCTTAAAAGCGCGGCTAACAGCATCCAACACGCAATCCTAGAACATTACTACAAAAAACTACACTACCACAAACAGCAAGCACACATAATTGAAGGGAATCTGTTAGACTCACACACATACGAAGCGGACAGAGCTGTTGCTAAGGCACACATGATAGCTGCTAAGTTCGCCACAACCAGCATAAAGACACACAAAACAAACACAAACAGGACACACACTGACACACACAAACAAAGCACACAAAACCCAGTCATGCGAAAGGCAAACATCCCGCCTTTGATGGATCTACAACATCAAATAAACCACACGCAGAAGCAAGTACACCCAGCACAACATGCACCAACAGAGAGACGCCACAGACCACCGCTGTTGCCAACACCTCAACCAGCACAAAGACAACACACAAAGCAAAACCCACATACATACACAAGACCACAAACACCATAGAACAACCAAACCACAACTCAATGGTTTAGACCTACACAGCTCAAACAGCAACAACAGATCAACACAGAGAGACAACCGAGGAGTAACCCACTTCCCCTGCCAAAAAACGGGGGAGCACCACACATACAGAACAAACCACATTCACCACAAACCACCATCAAACCAGGGCAAGTTGGACCAAAACAAACATCACAAACCAACCGCCACTACACAAACAACCGACACTTTATAATACCCTACTCAAGACAACCACCTCCCATCCACCACGCACATCCATCACCACCAAGAGAGCAGATGTACCTTCCCAGAACACAACCTATCACACACTCAACACACCAACCCAGAACCCAACCCATCCAAACAACAGCACAGACAAGTACAAGCACACCACAAACCAAATCATATGCCGAAGCCATAAAACAATCCAAAAACGAAAATGTGAAAAAACTACTCTTAGAAATAATCGGCTAATTAGACGCTTACCATCAGGTACACAACTACAAAAACGCAGAAAACAACGCATCATCAACAAACAAAAAACAACACCAGATATTGTCGTTAACCTGTCCAACCACAAACTTACCAAAACAGAAAATTCCGTTCTAAACAAAGGCCTTTCATTTGTACCCACACCACACCACATATCACCAGACACACAAATACATTGCATAGATCAATTCATCAGGAAGTTAGAATGCAAATACTACTTTTACAGCAACAACCTTGAAAAACCCACAGCACCATCCAAATTCAAACTACCCTCAGAATGGAGACCAAGCACAACACCCAATGCCATCAACAAACTCCGGTCATCACTCACCAAGCTTATCACCAAACCACCCGACAAGTCACTACGATCCAACATCACACACCATGAGAAAACAGCCCTCAAAACATTAGCTAATAACACAAACATAGTCATCAGACCAGCAGACAAAGGCTCCGCAATAGTCATTCTCAACAAAACAGACTACATTGCAGAAGTACACAGACAACTTACAGATGTCGCATACTACACCAAACTCAGTGAAAATCCCACTTTAGAATATAAAGACACCATAGATGCATACATTAACGAACTTCTAATCACCGGAGCCATCCCAGGACAGACACACAGATATCTCACCGAATTCAAAGTCAGAACTCCACGCATCTACATTAACCCTAAGATACACAAAGGCAAAATACCTCCACCCAGACGCCCGATTGTATCCAACTGCGATGGCCCCACGTCACGCATTAATGAATTCACAGACCACCTACTAAAAGACACGGAAAATGATATCCCAAATCTACTACGAGACACCACTGCATTCATCCAACATATAGAAAACACTACAGTGGATGCTGGCTCAATCCTATGCACAATGGATGTCAGATCACTATACACAAACATCCCACACGAAGAAGGCATACAGATTGTCACAGAACATTATAGACATACACTTGAAAAAACAAACACAAACAACAATAACCACACACCTGCACACATCTACCCAGACGAATTGGCCCAAATAATGAGATACATTCTTACAAAAAACAGCTTCCAATTCAATGAAGACTACTACATACAAACACATGGAACAGCCATGGGAGCCAAGTTTGCTGTCAAATATGCTAACATTTACGTGTACACCATAGTAAGCAGAATGTTATCAACATGGATGGGCAGCACTCCATCTCACTTAGTTAGATACATAGATGACATATTTTTCATTTGGAACACCAGTGAGAACGAACTACTTGAATTTCACGCACACATGAATAAAGAGCATCCCACAATAAAATTTGACTTGGAATATTCAACGGAAAAAATCCCATTTTTGGACACAATGGTATACAAAGAAGATAACAAGCTTAAATTGGACCTATACAGAAAACCTACAGACAAACAACAGTATCTTCACAAACAATCAAGCCACCCTAAAAACACAAAACATTCCATAATCTACAGCCAAGCATTAAGATACAAACGCATCGTCACAGATCCCACTAGATTAAAACAACGCACACAGGAACTCACAGATGCATTCATCCACCGGGGATACAAAGAGACAGAAATTAAAGCCATCATAGAAAAAACCGAGAACACACAGAGAGAAGACATTCTTTACAAACAACCCACACAAAAACAGCCTAGGCCAGCTTGCATACTACAATACCACCCATCATTAGAACACATAGGCAAATCCATTCGAACCTACTGGGAAAAGTACATCTTGTCTTCACCAATCTTAGCACCAATTTTCCCAACTACCCAGTAGTAGCATTCAAGAAAAATAAAAGCATTAGGGACCACCTGGTCTACTCTAGCCTAATTAAAATAAAAAATCCAGATGCTAACAATAAGATCGTACCGACACCAAATGACACTCACGACATAGTAGGGACACTCCAACAATGCAACAACAGCAATTGCATCATATGCAAACAATACATGAACACTGCTGACAAATTCACTAGTTTCGTCACTGGTAAAGACTACAAAATCAACACACAAATGAGCTGCAATACCACCAACATTATTTACCTCATAGAATGCAAACAATGCAGCTCTCAATACATAGGAGAAACAAGTCAAACACTCAGCAAACGACTCACACAACATATCCATGCAATCCGACACCAAACAGACACGAGAATCTCATGGCATTTCAACCATCCAAGACATTCTATGAAAGACATCACGATAAGACCAATTGAAAGAATTTTTACAGATAACAAAAAACCAAGATTAAACAGAGAACACTACTGGATCAAAGAACTCAAAACGATGCACCCGTTCGGAATAAACAAAAAAGCATAACACACTCACTCACTCACTCACACACCCACACACCCACCCACCCACCCACCCACTCACTCACTCACTCACTCACTCACTCACTCACTCACACACTCACTCACTCACTCACTCACTCACTCACTCACTCACTCACTCACTCACTCACTCACTCACTCACTCACTCACTCACTCACTCACTCACTCACTCACTCACTCACTCACTCACTCACTCACTCACTCACTCACTCACTCACACATAGGAGGTTTGACGGAAGTTTTCAGACTGGCAGGTATGCATAGGTAACTATGTAAATACCTGGGTCGGCGTTTTTAAATACTTAGGCTTCATAAATCAGTTCCGTCATTTTTTTTGTATCTAATAACAGATCCCTCGCATACACACACATACGCACATATTCATGCATAGACACACAGACGCACACGCACGCACATACACAAACACACACACACACACACATATATATATATATATATATATATATATATATATATATATATATACGCACACACACACACACGAGGTTTGATGGACACAAATGACCAGGATGCACACATAGATTCTGTCTAAGTGAGGAATTCTCAATGACAAAGGTGTAACCTCGCTAATGTTAGCTTGTTTATAGTAGAGCTTTGTGTTGTGATTCATAATTATTCAACACGTGCATGGCATGGCGGGATATAAACACAATAAACACGGGCGCGAATCGATTATAAGGGGCAAAATAAAAAAGGTTATACCGCCAGTCTATACTGGCATCTGTCATATTAGTTCTCTATTTTTAATGAGCAGGCATATATAAAGACAATGACCACCACTAACTGGTCCCTTAGCCTCTTCGATGAATGGTTGAGTTTAGAATCGATGAATGGTTGAGTTTAGATTTCCATTTAATTTTGAAATGCCTCCAAGTTAATTAGTAATATTATCACAGAGTGGAAATTATATGCCTATGAAGAGACCACCTTATGGAACACAAACAAGTAGCCACTGTATACAATCTCCTCACCCTTTAACCCTTGAATTTCTTTTAAATTTCGATTTACTGATGAAAGAGATTAATATTGGAAATCTTACCACTGGAATGACTGGCTCGCTTATCGATCCAGTCGTTCCAATGGTAAATTTTCAAAAATAGCCTTCTTGGTCTGCAAATGGACATTTCTCAAGACCACTGCAGAAGCCGTTTTTAAAGGTGACCTCACTGAAGGTTTCATTGAAGTTAGAAAATGGGCTTTAACATAAACAAAGTAGTGGAATTAGTGTACAATCACTCCACCCCAGCCAAATCAGCTCAGTAGTAGATACACTTCTGGATACCAAATGCATTACTACCTATGGGATAAGGATTAAACTATGATTCCGGAATTGATTGTAGTACAAAGGTTTTGTTTATGTCAAAAGAGATCTCGTCTGTCTGGATAATTTGTTTGAATATTTAACACTTTAATGGTTAAATTTGGTAACAAAAATCAGCATATCTCCTTACTGCATGTTCATCTGCAGGTCATGAGAATTATATTTTTGAAAATTTACCAGACTGGCTCCATTATCAAGTCATCCAGTCCAGTGATAAGTTTTCAAAAATTAATCTCTTGACCATCATGCATGCTAGAACCCCATATTGATTCGGTTATTGCTGTACAAGAAACATGAATTTTCAGTCTGATAAGCAAACATTTGCTTACCGGTAAATGACCGGCCATGTTGTGGAAGCCTAATGTACGGTTACAAACTTTCCTATTAAAATTTGAGCCAAATTGGTTGACTGATCACAGCCAACATCTGAAAATTCTCTTCACAGTATCAGCCTTTATTGTGTTAAAATTGTATCCAAATTTGATCAGTAATTTTTAGCACACCCATTCTGAAGGGACAAGTGACTAAGCGGGCTTATACCATGGTGACCTTTGCCTTTGTCGCCTGCCCATCTATAATTCTTTTTATGAAAATACTTCTGGCCATTAACCACCGATATTAATCAAATTGTGCTTAGATAGCTATATGATAGTAGGCTTCCCAGAATTTATCCAGAAATTTGATTGGTAAATTTTCCAATGGCCACATGAAGATTTGACCTGAACATCTGGGATTTTAATATAATTTTTTTTAATCTTTCAAAACGTATAATTAAATCTTCTTAAAAATGATCAAATTTTAACCAAGCTTGGCTGGCATGACCTTAAACAGCATGGAATTTTTTGATACAAACTATTACTTGATTGGTTGATTTTTACAATGGCTATCTAGTATTTCAAAAATCTTTCAAAACAAATTTTTGTCTTAAAGATGACAGTATGTTTCAACAAGACCTGTATGTAATTACCTCTAAGATGTTACATTATATGATCATGACTTATTGAGAGGCGAATGGTTGCTCTCCTCTTGCCTAAGGTTAATTCTAGGTGAACATCTCATAGATTGCCTATATTGTTTAGTAACGATGATAGAATATAGAGGCGAGTACTAACACTACTCGCTTCACTGGTTTAAATTTAAATTCAGGAGAGAAGGTGATTACTCCGCTTCGAAATTCTCATGGAGAGACATGTATGATTCTTGACATATATACAAAATCTGGTTGTTAAATCTTTTGTGCTCATTTTGGATTTCTGAAATTAGGAATGAAATTTGGTAAAAAAACAACTTATCAGTAATTAATACATTTTACTACTGGGGCGATTTCAATCAAACTTGGCTGCTATAGTGTTAGGCATCCGAATAGAATATACATAAAATTGATTGGTGGATTTATTTCAGCAGCTATCTTGGGTTTCCAGAAATCCCCCCAAAATTGTTTAACCCTTTAATGGTCATGCCAGCCAAAACCGGCCTCTGTTATGATCTTGAGGAATGTCCATTTACAGACCAAGAGAAGACAATTTTGAAAATTTAACACTGAAATGACTGGCTTTATACCCGAGCCAGTCATTCCAGTGATAAATTTTCAAAAGTTGTATTCTCTTGGCCTGTAAATAGACATTCAATAGGCAGATATTAAAATTAAAGGGTCAACAGGTTACTCTTACAAATGTCTGGCCACAATGTGTGCCTTTAAAACTAAAAACTATTGCTGGCAACAGTACTCCAGGTGTGCGATACTGAGCTCCAGACACACTATCTGAATGCAATACCTTATTACCTCTACAGGGCAAGGGTAATGAGACAATCATGATAAGCCTACAGGTACAATAACTGAAGCACTAGTGTCTCCATATTTTGAAAGTAAAACGACTAAAGGTGACAAGATGATTAAATTATGCTTAGTCAAAGCATAATAATTAGGATATTAATCGTTTATCTCTCACAGACCAGCTATTACCGATTTGTTATAATGTAGGGGAGATTCTGTTGAATATTTTGAAACTAATTTGACTGGGAACTTTAGCTCTCTATGGCAACAACAACTTCCAGTCAAATTATTAGCTTCAAAATATTCACAACATCATTATTGAATAGCTCTTGATATCGAGAGGCTGTAATTAAAAAGGTCAGATATTTATGAAAGTAGATACACCGATGTATATTTTAGAAAGAATACTGCTGTAAGCTATTCAAGACAATAACAGTTTAAAAGCAGTATTATTTCAAAATATGTCTGTTTGAATTCTTGTTCACTTAAATAGTAGACTTCTGAGAGTGCCTCAATATCCTTCATATCAATTCAACAAACTCGTGGAACATGCTTCATACGTGTATTTCAACATCGCTCTTTAACTGTCCTTTCTTTTGCAGGTCTGTGATAGTCGTGTTACTCATGTACTGAAGTCTTCTGTAGCGGAGTGTCAGTCTTACCCTGAGAGTGACACTGCCCTTGAGGAAATCTATGTGATTTTAGGTGGTTTAACCATTTATCTAGAGGACTAGACCCACTTTCTGAGATAATTTGTAGTTTGGTATCAATTCTGAAGGTGATATAGCTGCAAGGAATTGATTACACTTGTTTTGTAAGATCTCATTTGGAACGAATGTTAGTAGAGAGAATTATAATTACCTCGCCCCTCCCCCTCACCCCATAAGGGGATGCGGTTATAATGTGCTCTGGTGCGTGCCACTAACAACTTTCAAGCACATTTTTTAGAAATATCAGGTCCAGAGATATAAGTCCTGGAATATGTCTTCTGCAAATCCTCATCAGTGAAACGGTTAATATGCGTTACTGATCTGAGATGGCAAAGAGTTCTAGATCCCATATTAATTTATTTAGAGCAGTCACTCAAGGACAGTTTGAAATGAGACACCCTGAACATTCACAATCTCTGACTAAGCTATCACATCTCCTGACACCGAATTGTTGAAAGTAAGACGAGGACTAACCCTTGTCGTGACAGATTATCACCATCCCATATTCACTTTCTAATGCAAGATGATGTGTCTATTTTATTTTATTTTGCTGCCATCTATGGTAGCAGTGCCTTGCAGAAATAGCGTTTTGGAAATTGACACATACCATGTAAACAATCCTTACAATAGGATTCAAAGAATTTGAATGTTTTGCTTAGCAAAATATCTCATGGATAAAGGAGTTCCCAGAGGACATCAGGAAAATAGAGAAAATCCAATCTGTGGATCAGGTATATGACGTCATAATCAAGGACGTCACAGGTAGGCTGACGTCACACTCATACGTAATGAATTATTGAATGGTGTATTTACGTCCCTCCTGAACGATTAATAGTTCGTGATGCGTATCAACTGTATGCCTTTACTCCTTAATAACCATTCTGTTGATCATTTTGAAACTAATTTGACAGGACACTGTTGCTGACATAGGCAGCAAAAGCAGCCAGTTAAACTAGTTTCAAAATATTCAACAGCTTACATTAACCCTTTAATCCTCGAATTTGTTTAAGAAAATTTCAATTTTCTCATAGAAAATATTCAATTTGCAGACCAAGAGAAGTCTATTTTTGAAGATTTACTACTGGAATGACTGGCTGTGTTATCGAGCCAGTCTTGCCAGGGGTAAATTTTCAAAAATAGTTTTCTCTTGGTCTACAAATGAACATTTCTCAACCCCACTGCATAAACTGTTATTGGCTGCTATGAGTGTTACAAAATTTGTCATATCGACAAAACTGTATAAATACATAATTAGATGTCCGTCATTGATACCACATGCCATTATTTGCTCATCTGTCCTGAAAAGTGAAGTGATCTTATACCATGCCGACTCTCTAGAGAGGAACAGCCTACACATGGAGGTAGTGATCTTCCCATCACCGGTCATGGCAATCGCAGTAGAGTAACAGGCTATTATCGTGCCCAGGAAATATTTGACTGTATTATATTGTTTAATTTATATGTAATGGTGAGGAGTCAGGTAGAGGAATCTGAAGAGGGTCCACAGGAGAGTCTAATAGGAATATCGGTGATGACCGAGTATCCGTTCTCTTCACTGGTGGGGGGCTATCGGTCGGTGACCTGAGCCGTTTCCTGAGTTCTGAAGGTGGTGGAATGACTGGTACAGTCTCGGATGACCTTGCAGTAGGGGTGGTAACTTGGCAATGTTGCGCTTTCTGTTGAAAGTGTGGGTCAAAATGCCTAATGAATTGATAGAATGCTTCGATTGATTTGACGTGAAGTTTTTTGCCATAGTTGGCTTTTGCCCATCTAATGGCAGTTGATTTTGCCTTACCTAAATTAAGGTTTGGCGCGGTCTGAGCTATGATAATTTCGGACATGATGGTGCCTAAACTGAAATTGTAATGGTCTATCATTGCTCGAATGATGGAATTATCCCAAACAAAGTTAACTTTCTTGATGTCACTTACTACCTCTATATTTGGCATAGCTGGCTTAATGAAACGGCAGAGTTCGCTCACCTTCCTGCTCAGACCGGTTGGCAGGGTGTTGGAGCCCAAATTGCTGGTTAGGACACCTATGTGGTGAAAACATTGTATTATCATATAATAGCACTTGACTAGTCGAGCCTGGGGAGGAGACGGACTGCTGTCCTCGTGGTTGACATTCCGTCTCTTGCCCTTGCTCATTCTAGCCATGGTGATATTATGCTCTAATAAATGATCAAAAACCAGCAAATTTAGCAACAACTGGGCCAGTCAACAAATCTAAGCAAGGGAGATAATCAAGCTCTAACTACAATTGTCTAGTTTAAATTAAAGGGCTGATCTAAAAATTAAAACTGAAACTTGAGTGATGAATAATTAAATCTACGAGCCTACATAGAACCACAAGCCTACTAAGTTTACAAGCCTACACAATTTAACTATACCTGAAATGGAAGATGAAGGATTAGTAGCATTTTAATATTTAAACATACAATCAATACAATAATAGCAATTAATATATAACTCACAATTTTATGATACCGTCGTGCTTGGCTGACCGGTTTCGGTTAAGAATAACCTTCTTCAGAGCCTTGAGAACAAATCTGTCCTTCCATCATAATTCCTGTTTATTTATTAGGGTAGCTGGCTTTAGGGGATTGTCTTCGAAAATTACTCAATTGCTTTGAAGTTAGCTAACTTATTTTCAATAAAGATTCAGGCCACCATAGGTGCTAGATTCAATTGTGTTATGCCCTTTGCTATTGATTGAGCTCTAGGGTTTCCGAACTAAAACTAATTTTGAGTATTGTGCTGCTGAATGTATTTTGTTGTTTCTCACAGCAATAAAACCTTCAGTAAACCTAATTTCAAAATCTTTCTCCAAACTGGGGAAAATTGGAGGGAAGGACGGGAAAGAGGAGAGGGAATGAAGGGCTGAAAGAAGGAGGGGTGGAGTGAAGGAAGGAGGAGTCTGATCCATCAATCCATTCACCCATCCACCCATCCATCCAGAACCATCCATCCATCCATCAGTCAGACATTCCATTCATCCAGACCCTCCATCCATCCATCCATCCCTCCATCCCTCTATCCATCCATCAAGACCCTCTGTCCTTCCATCCATCCATTCATCCATCCATACCACCCATTCATCCACCCATACCACCCACCCATCCATCCAGAACCATCCATACATCCAGATCCTAGATACATCCCTCCATTCATCCATCCATCCAGACCACCTGCCCTGCCATCCTTCCATCCTTCCTTCCATCCATCCATCCATCCATCCTTCCACCCACCCACCCACCCACCCACCCACCCACCCATCCATCCATCCATCTTTCCATCCCTAACCATCCATCCATCCATCAGTCAGACCATCCATCCATCCAGATCCTCCATTCCCCCATCCATCCATCCATCCATCCAGACCACCTGTCCTTCCATCCATCACTCAATCCATTCATCCATCCATCCACCCACCCACCCAGCCACCCACCCATCCATCCAGAACCATCCATCCATCCAGCAGTCAGACCATTCATCCATCCAGATCCTCCATCCATCTCTCCATCCATCCATCCAGACCACCTGTCCTTCCATCCATCCATCCATCCATCCATCCATCCATCCATCCATCCATCCATACCACCCATCTACCCATCCACCCACCCACCCAGAACCACCCATCCATCCAGACCATCCATCCGTCAGACCATCCATCCAGATCCTCCATTCACCCATCCATCCATCCAGACCACCTGTCCTTCCATCCATCCATCCATCCATCCATCCATCCATCCATCCATCCATCCATCCACCCACCCACCCACCCACCCACCCACCCACCCACCCACCCACCCACCCACCCACCCACCCACCCACCCACCCACCTATCCATCCATCCCATCCAACTCCCAATTACAAAACCCCAATTTGAGAAGACAGACCATATTGATTGATGAGTGGAATGACAGATTTGCCCGACGGTATAGACAGGTGCACATAAATAGTTGGTTAGTAAGTCAATAAAATAATAGAACTGGCACTGGCTGGTAGGTAGTAATATGGTTAAGGCGCTGGCTCAGAATTTTCAAAAAATTGACTGCTCCCCATGGACGCCTCTCAGTCAATGCTTCGATTAACCTCTGCCATCCTTTCACCTGCCCTGATGGGTTTTGTGACCCATGCATGCGCTTTTATATAGACAAAGGTTTTGCCACTTAAAGCTTCGCACCAATCACTAAGACGCACTAAGCGTGTCCCCCATGCTAAGTAAACTTTTCTTTTAGGACTGCTTAGTCGATGGTCAAGACAAATGCAGCTTTAATTAGATGATCCTGTTGTTAGCCCCAGTTCTGGCGACCGAACCAGATAACTGCTGCATCTCAGGAATATCTTCCAAATTTGTCACATGTTCTTAGCACTCAGACTCGGCGGAGGTCCCACTAAACTCTATTCTCTTTAATTGCATTGGCCCGTTTGCACGTCTGTAACTCAGGAGGACTGCCCATTGGACCACGTCAAGCCCTTATTGATGTCACTCAAACCGATCAAAACCCTGAGCCAAAAATTTGCCTGACCCTGCGATGGAAGAGGTTTCGCATAATCTAACTGATAGCGTCATTTTGCGGCCATCTGAGGCTTTAACTTGCAAAACATTTTTGATAGCTAAAAACACTGGGGATCCATGCAAAACCATTAGAATTAGGCACACACAGAAGGTCTGACGCTGGACGACTCATGAGAACATCAGTTCAACTAGGCGGTAACTACTAAAAGGAAGCCTTACACCCACACCTTTTCACTACATTAGGAAACCAATGTAGGATTCTTCTTCCGTCCTGCTTCAGGCAGACTTGTTAGGGATCTTGTTATCTTTTAGCACCAAACGACTCTTTTGACTAACTAACATTAGATATATAGACAGATGAAACGAATTCGACCGCTAGCGACATACTGACCATTCGAGATAGAGAGGAAAGTCAGCTGTCTCTACTCCCACCTCTCCTGTTCCCCCCCCCCACCCCGCTTAGGCATCCTTCCCACACACACACACACCCTCCCCACACACACCCCCCACCCCCACCCCCCACCCCACCCCCCTCCCCCAGAGAGACCTGCGACCGGACCTACATGTCTCCAAGGACGCCTGACCGCTCCACTCAGCAAATGCTTGTGGGGGAGCCCCACACCTGTGTGAAGGGGATGTCTTCACAAGCCCCGAGACCAGCACCGAGACCCGAAAGACACCCACAGGGACTCACGAGTGTAGACAGCCTCCGCCTCCTCGATGGACTGAGCTGGTCGACGCTCGACTGGGGCTCCTGCTTGGGGGCCGACGGGACGATGAAAGGAGAGGATGATAGCTCACGTGACGACCGGCTACCAGACGATAGCTTGCTCGGATGACAGCGGTGGGTGGCAGGTGGGATGGAGGTCGGTTCATAGGTGGGTTTGGGGGTGGAGTGGGGGAACTAGTGCCAGACACTGGCCATCTGGCCACAATATAATGAACAAAATGACAGTTCTGAAGATGATTATATTTTTTACTTTAACTCAAATAAATTAGGCAAACAACCAGAAGCTTTATGATAGACACTGGTGCAAGCGTTAACGTCATAGATGAGAAGACATATGAAGTGCTAAAGTGTCACAAATTAACCAAAAAGTACACAAATGTTTCCACATATGGTAGCAGAAAAGCACTGGATGTAGCTGGTGAGTTCATTACAAACATTAAAATAGGACATAACGTGACTAATAAACGGTTCTGGAAAACTTAAGGAGATAACTGTGCACATTAACCAAACAGTGCACCAGTTGTACAACCAATACCTTACAGAAAAAGGTGGAAACTGCGAGAACTTGAGCAGTTAGATATAATTGAGAAAACTGATGGAACAACTCGCTGGATTTCGCTAATTGTTGTGCCAAACCCGGTGGGTGAAATCAGAATTTGTTTTGATATGAGACGAGCAAATTTTGCGGCAGAATGCGAACGACACCCAATTCCTACAGTGGATGAAATTCTTCAAGACATGAATGATAGCTCTGTGTTCAGTACGTTTGACTTCACGATGAGTTACCATCAAATTGGACTCGATGAACTGTCACGGGAAATTACAACATTCACCATGCACCTTAGATTATAAAGGTACAAAAGATTAATGTTCGGAATTTCCTCAGCGCCTGCAATGTATCGATATGTAATACAGCAAGTATTGCGTGATTTTGGAGGAGTTCACAATATCTCGAATGCTATCCTTATGTATGGTTTATACAAAGCTGATTACGTCAATAAGCTCAAAGTAGTGCTTGATCAGCTATGAGACAGAGTTCTTGTTCGCAATGAGGAGAAATCTAAATTTAATATGTCTAAACTGAGTTTCATAGGACATGCACTTTCGAAACATGTGATCGTACCAGATATATTGAAATGGGAAGTGATTACGAATGCAAAGGAGTCAGACAATGCATCAGAGGTTCACTCGTTCATGGGATTAGTTACGTACTGGTCAAACTTCATTCCTGATTTAGCAGTAGTATCTGACCATTTGTCTCGGCTTCGTAAGAAAAATGCGAGAGTTGAATGGAACAGTGAACAACAAGGCATTTGGTATCCTGGAAACAAGTTTAACAAATGCTGCTACTCTAGCCTAGTTCTATAATTACAGATGCATCACCAGTAGGACTTCAAAAAGCAAAATGGTGCATTTCATCCAATATATTTTGCCAGAAAGACACTTACTGATGTAGAACAGCGTTACTCACAGACAGAACGAGAGGCACTATCATTATTATGGGCATGCGAACAGTTCAACATGTACCTATATGCAAGAGTGATTGAACTATTTACAAACCATTAGCCACTGGAAGTAATATACTCTGCGAAATCGTGTCCTTCCGCTCGAATTGAGAGATGGCTAATGCGAAAAGAACCATATATGTTCACGGTTAAGTATAAGCCAGGGCTGACCACATCCTGCTGCGGCCACCTGAGGCCTGAAACTGCAAACAACCTAAGTTCGCTAAACTACCGTCTACGTGGGATCCCCTAAATCATCAAGTTTAGGCACACAACGAAATCCCGCCACTGGAAATCTCCAAAGAACATCGGGGCAACCAGGCAGCATCTACCAAAGTCTGCTGTGAAGAGTATATATGACCTAGCGTACATCCATGACATACTTAACAGACCTCCTAGTAGTCAGATGGCTTAGCAACACCACGGTGGACAAAAGCACCAAATTTGGCACAGAGCTTCTGTTTGGTCCATTACTTGATTTTAGCCTAGGAGCCATCTTCAGTTTCCGATTTTCCAAGATGGCGGCCAAAATCCAAAATGGCCCCCAGTGAAATCAAAATATTACATATCTTTAGAAGTAGTAGTCACAGAGAGACAAACGGGAAATCCAAGATGGCCGCCACAGAAAGTAGAAAATTCCATATGTCTGGTTGTGGAAGGCATGGAAACCCAAATGAGGTACACTAAGGGGTCGCAGAACCTCATTCTTAGCAAGCTACCTTGCTAATGTGGTTCATGTCCAGCTAAGCCATGAGGCGGTTAAAACACAATAAGGGATGATGAGAGGCCTATATTCATAGCCGTCATCGTTTTGATTTTTATACTTTCAACCATGACATCGCAGAACCCCATTTCCAAGGGAACTATAGAGGTGAGCTGTTGGATATTTAAAAATAATTTGACCAGATTTTGTCACTGTTGATAGCAGCAGCACAGTTAAATTAGTTTCAAAATATTCAACAGAATGTTTATTAAATAGTAAAGATATACAATTCGCACAGCTTAAGGACTTTTCAATGTTCCTGATGGCCATAGCTACGTCATTCATTACGTATTTTGACTGTGACATCAGCCTACATGTGGTATAATTGATTATGACGTCAAAACTTGAGTGACAGGTTAGATAACTTATACCCTCGTTCCATAAGAGAATCGGTGCATGGCGATTGAGTCTAGATGTGTCCGGGAGTGACTGCTGTTGCTAAAATATGTGGTCCCTTATTGCAAGTGGTCCATGTTGGGTGGACCACACCTTACTAAGTGGCATTGGCCGTTTATTGCTCAAATTTGTTCATGCCAATTTCAAAGGTGGGATCCACTAGCTAAGCTCTGACGGGTTTTCGGTGTGCTGGAACCAATTTATATACTTTGATTCACGACTTCCCAGAATCCCAATTTCAAGGTAACTATACAAATATCGTCAAACTAATTTGATCGGATGACCCTAATAGTGCCTGGTCAAATTAATTTCAAAATATTGAAAAAATAATGTTGATTAAAAAGTAAAAACATATCATGTGTACACTTGCCAGACTATTCAATATTCAGGCTAGAGCTAGAGACGTCATTCACTAAGCATTTTGTCTATGATGCCTGTGAATCTTTTATAGGACGCAGTTGATAATGGTAAAGACACACAACGCCCAGGTAAATTAGTTTCAAATATTCAACAGGATGATGATTAAATAGTAAGGCCATACAATTCGTACAGTGCCCAGTCAAATTAGTATCAAAATATTCAACAGCATTTTGAATATTGTCTATGTCCACATGTTGGATTTGTCAATAAAGATTGCTTGCTGGCTTGGTTGGTTGGTAGCAATGGTAGGTAGGTAGGTAGGTAGGTAGGTAGGTACGTACGTTTAGTTTTTTAACGTACTGGCAATGCGATGACTTCAATTTCTGTGCTAACCTCTGCTTTCCGCTTGACCACCGCACCAAAACAAGAATCTTTGTTTAGCGAACCAGATTTCACATGTTGGATATTCCAATATACTAGCGAGTTCATATGAGACAATCTTTTGGATGCACACCGTGTGCTGTGTATATGCCCTCACCGGGTCTCCGTCATGATACTGGCAGTAGTTGATTGATTGATTGATAGATTTATCGATTTATTTATTTATTGATTGATTGATTGATGGATTGATTAAATACCGGGGATTAAATAGTAAAGACATAAAATTTGTACACTTGATGTCTTGCTATTTACATCATTCATTACGTATTTTGATTGTGACGTCATCCTAAATATGACGCAAATGATTATGACGTCATATACTTGGGCGACAGATCAGATCCATCCATTATCAGCGAATATCCTATGCTCATTTGCAAACCAAGAGACTGTTCTTTTTGGCACTTTGCCATTGGAATGATAGGCTCAGTTATTGAGCCAGGCATTAGTGGTAAACTTTCAAAAATGTCTACCTGTTAGAAGTAAATGGTAGTTTCTCAAGATTACTACAAAAGCCATTTTGACCAGTTTGATCCAGACGAGTGTTGAAGTGGAGATTAAGATATGTACGTGGGCACAGCGGGACAGATCACAATGCCATTTTATTTCTGATGCAAATATATAAATTTGCGTCTGTTCAATTTCTCTTCCAATTGCCAAGAAAGAAAAATGTACTCACTTTTAGAGGCTATATATGGAGCTGATCGTCTGCGTCAGTCAGTCAGCAAATAGCTCAGGCCACCAGCGGTAGGTACAACTAGCCGCAATAGTGAGGGTACGCGTTTAACGCGCACGAGCGATCTATACAATATCTTAAATCTACGATTCCAATCTAAAAAATAGAGGCAAACTACCTTGCTCTCGATAAAAAAATTTTTTTATATATATATATATATATATATATATATATATATATATATATATATATATATATATATATATATATATATATATATATATATATATATATATATATATATATATCGCTCTCGTTAGCGGTAGGAGATCTGGCGAGAACGTGAATGACCACACTCCGTTGCGCAAAATGGTAGCGCCTATAGGCAATGAACCTTTCCAGTTTTAGCCATGCCCCGCACACCTCCAGCTAAGCTCCACCAACATTTCGCAGCGTTGGAATCGATTGATTCCCGAATGCCCCGAAAATCAATTTCATGAAATCTATATAGGTATGCCTTTGGATATTTTGTAATATTTTGTTACTAATTTGACTGGGTGCTGTTGCTGCCTATGGGAGCAACAGCGTCCAGTCAGATTAGTTTCAAAATATTTAACAGAATATGTATTAAAAAGTAGACATACAATTCTTACAACAACGCATAGTCCGTCTTCAACGGACCTTTCCAAGCTTATCCAACAATTATATGACGTCATAGCCAACTAAGTGACGTGCATGCTGACGTCATAAACATTATGTCATAAATGATTCTATTTGGCCCGTCTTTAACTCTTAATAGTCAAATATGTTGCAAGAATTGTATGTCTTTGCTATAGGCAGCAGCAGCACACAGTTAAAATTAGTTGTAAAAATATTTAACAGCTTACTTGTATAGTTTTCTGGAAATTGAGTCAGGTATTTCGGAGATCGATCGATCCCAACACAAGCGAAGTGTGGGTGGTGCTTAGCTAGAGATGGGCGGGGCCTAGCTGAAACCGGAAAGGTCCATTATGCGTTCGTGATGCACTTGTCTACTTCATTTAAGACGTCATTGATTATGATGTCATTCCACACGTCACATAGTTGATTCCGGCGTCATGTGATGGATGGATAATGGGGAACGGTCCATTCTAGACACAACCAAGTGAATGCGTGGCGCTGAGCGGCCACGGAAAGAGAAGATAGGCCTACATGCACATCCGTGGTAGTCATCGTGATTTATATACTTTGAACCATGACTTCCCAGAATCCCCTGTTCACGGTAACTATAGAGTTAAGGTGTCGAATATTTTGGAACTAATTTGATTGGGTGCTGCTGCTGCTGCTTATTAAATTGTAAAAGCTCTTCAATTCGTACAGCTGAAGGACGTTTCAATGTTCCTGTTGGACATAGCTACGCCAGTCATTACGTATTTTGACTGTGACGTCAGCCTACCGGTGACATTATTGATTTTAACAACAAGGTTCTACAATATCTGACCGCTCTTGCTAAAATATGTGCTCACTTATTACAAGTGATTCGCCTGCTTAAGCTAGGGTACAGTAATAAATAAGTTAAAATACTTGAAAAACATAAACAGAAATTCTATCTTGTTTTGCAAACATATTAATGTATTTTTTAGATGTTCTATACCGTCGAATCGGCGGTTTTACAGTGTAGCTCATATATGTAAATAAGCTACTATATTGACAAAGAAAAGCAGATATTCTACCTTGTTTTGAAAACGTTAATTTACTTTTGGGGTCTTCTATACCAAAAACGGTGTCAGGTTTCGCGGTTACTTTCAGAACATTTTGCCAGAATGTTATTGCTGCCATAGGCAGCAATAATTGTCAGCCGACTTGTTCTGTGAATAATTAGCCTAGAGCACCGCAAACTATCGACTCGGTGAACACGGCTCGACTAAAATGTATCACCTGGCTAGTCTGGTATATAAAGGGAATTTTGACGTCACAACTCAAAACAAGATTGCAGAGCAGCTCTTAGCTGGAGAACTCTGAGCATTTTCTGTAGCCTAATTTGGTTGTTTTATTGGCTTATGATAGCTTTAAGCTGAAGTAAAGCACCATGGTAACGGGTTGCACAGAAAGGCGGAAGACAGTAAATTAATAAAGACAATAATGCAATAGGAGTACAATATTTATTTAAATTTCAAAATCTGAGTAGATATAACAGTGCAATTAGAAATAGCATGATTGAAAATGTGCATATGTAAAATCATACGATATATGAAAACTAGAGGCCCAATGGGTTCTGTATCGCTCACGTGGAATTACTGGCCACTGGCTCTTGTGAGCAAAACGAGGTGACCACAGGAAACATTTGCCAATCTAATTTTTGTGAAAATGCTTTTTATTAAAATTGTGGGTAACATGCTTGGGTAACATACGTTTCTCAGTAATTTTCAGAAAACCAATTTCGGCTTCAAAATCGATGACATAAAATATCCAATGTGACAGCCAAACAGAAAACAGATTGTTTGGTCCACGGCAGCCATGTTTTTGACGTATTAACTTCCCTTGAACACACCTTAATGGGCCTAAGGGCCTGATCACATTTCCCCAATTTCGGCCCAATACTTTCAGCGGTTACGGAGATGTTGTTTTCGCGAAAACTAGGTCATCCAAAATAGTCACCGAACCAATTGGCCGCCAAGTTCCCTTGTACAAACTTGGTTCAGCTCTTGTCAAATATAATTGAAATTGGCCCAGTGCTGTTTGATAATACGTTTAAAGAAAAATTTGATGGACAGATGACGGCTGATTCAGGCCAGGTGAGCTAATAAATGGTCCAATGGTCATAGTAGCAATCTGGCTGATGAGGAACTGTAAACATGTTCACATTAATAAATGCTATATATGCACCATTGGTCAATCACCCAAGTATGTCACGATACACCAATGAGGCAATAGTGCTTATCATTACTGACTAATAACGTAAGTGCCACTAACACTATTAACTAACGGGATAAGCACAATTTGTCAAATGGGACAAACGTAACTCATGCCACTAACCAATGAAACCATGCATTATTGACAGAATTTACCAATGGGGTAAGCATAGCTGATGCTACTGGCCCAACAAGAGAACAGGTTCCTAACATCATTGATCAATGAGACAAGTGTTACAGACATTATTGACCAATGAGACAAGTGTTACATACATTATTGACCAATGGCCGAAGCAGCATTGGACAATGTGGCAAGCGTAACTGATGTTATGGACAAATGGGGCGAGAGCCCTTGGCATTATTGACAAAAGGGATGCACAACTGATGTCAATTATCGATGGATCAAGGGTCCTTGGTTATATGAATATTTGTCCTGGAAATGTTTATGTATAACTGAAACAATTGTCCAACAGGGAGTTCCATTGCCTCATGGGGCATGTTAAATAGAATGGGGCAAGGGTCACAGATAAAGATGTGGAGAGGAAACGCGAGACCATTGCCCTTCCTGACATTATTATCAAATGGTTCAAGAGTAGCAACATATCCTATTTACCCATGGGCCAATGGCTATAAGCACATATATCTAACCAATGGAAAAGTATCATTGGTCAATTGGACAGACCCCCCCCCCCTCCCCGACAGGAGACGATTTACGGGACAATGGCCACATTCACGGGACAATGGACACAGTCACGGAGCAATGGCCACAGCCACGGGACAATGGCCACAGCCACGGGACAATGGCCATAGTCACGGGACAATGGCCACAGTCACGGGACAATGGCCACAGTCACGGGACAATGGACACAGTCACGGAACAATGGCCACAGCCACGGGACAATGGCCACAGCCACGGGACAATGGCCACAGTCACGGGACAATTACCACAGTCACGGGACAATGGGCATAGTGACGGATATATGGCCACAGTGACAGGACAATGGCCACAGTCACGGGACAATGGGCATAGTGACGGGTATATGGTCACAGTGACAGGACAATGGCCACAGTCACGGGGCATTGGCCACTGTCACTGGACAATGATCACAGTAAAAAACCTGGATGAGAAAGTGCAAGTATATTGGCGTCGACGGGAAAAGTACCATTGATCAATGGGGCAGACATTCCTAACACAAATTTTAAATGTCGCAATTGCACCAAGAGACGCCACTTACCAATGAGATAATGGTCACAAGCAAAGTTTTCCGGGAAAGGCAAAGATATGGGTGATCTTGAGATTACTAACCAATGAGAAAACTACCAGTGGGCAATGGGCCAGCCATCACTGACACTCTTTTCCGATCGTTCAAATGTATCAATGGTTGCATTTACCAAAGGAACAATTGTCACAGTCAGAATTTGGATGAGGAAAATGCACGAATATTGTCTCTCAATAAAAGACGAAACGTGTCACAGGTGCTGACAGATGATAAACAACAGTCAGATGATAGAAATTCAGACAACAGACAGACAAATCGTGAATGTATAAGCTCACCCAGGTGAGCTAACAAATAACCCTAACAGAGATGACATAATATTTTGGTCACAATTATTGACAGATGGCAAGACAGATGACAAAGACAGACAAATCGTGATTGTATAAACTCACCCAGGTGAGCTGATGACACATTCTTTATTATGTAAGGAATACTCTGTTGAATATTTTGAAAATATTGGAGTTGTTGCTGCCTATAGTAGCAGTATGTTCCAGGAAGATTAATTTCAGGATATTCAACAGCTTTCTTGTACATGTGCCTTGAAATGGAGCATAGTAATCAGGAATGAAAATTAATATATAACAATCGTTTTTCCACGTGATAATTTAGAAAAAAATAACGAACACGTAGAAGGAAAACCAGAGTTATGGCCCTTGTTTAAAGCCGTTTCTACTCCATTTAGATTAACAATATGTACAATTCCATGGACCATGTCAATGTTATGGTACATTGTTTTAGTATTTAGCCAGTGTTCACACTGCAAATTCGCTCAAAATACAAATCGCGGTATTAACTGAATCTGAGAAATCAGAGAAACAATATCGAGTAAAGGGTAACCATAAAATCTATGAACGTGCTAGTGATATAATTAAACAAGGTTACACACTATAGTTGTTACATCAGTAGCATTGGCAGAAATGTCAACGATTTGACCATCAAACAGACAGACCTCAAGATGTAACTAAGATGTATACAACTGAATAATTGTTATAATACATTCACCAATTATTGTCAAGAGTTATATTGTCAAGTGTCATATTATCAAGAGCCATAATGTCAAGTGCCATATTGTCAAGTCATATTGTCAAGAACCATATTGTCAGCAGTCATATTGTCACGTATACATACACACCAATACATACACGTATACATACACACCGATACATACACGTATACATACACACCGATACATACACGTATACCTACACACCAATACATGCACGTATACATACATACCAATACATACACGTATACATACACACCAATACATACAAGTATACATACACACCAATACACTAAGAGAATCGTTTTGGATTAAAGAACTCGAAACACAATGGCCAAGGGGCATAAATTCGGACCCATGCCTCTCGGATCAACGTGAGATTATCCCATTTACTCTCACATACAATCGGAAAAATGTTGAAATTGCGAAAATCCTAAAGGATGAGTATCACAAATTACAGGACAATTTAAAACAACCATTCAACAAGCGTCCAGTAATTGCATTTAAGAAAAATCCTAATCTACGCGACATCTTGGTAAAAGCGAAACTCAAATAAGTGTTCAAAACATCAATCAATGATTTATCATTGTATACTAATCAGGCCATATGGCATCTATTAAACAAAATTGACAATCTCAGGTGATAAAATAAGCAAAAATATTTTCAATTTTTTTCAATTTTGAAAATTCTGAGCCGGTGCGTTTACAATATTACATACATACATACATACATACATACATACATACATACATACATACATACATACATACATACATACATACATACATACATACATACATACATACATACAGAAATATTACAACACCTCGACCAGCTTCTAAGTAAACATCTTAAATGAACATATACACCCTGACCTCATCACATACATATTGTGGATATCGGATTGTCGTACGGGGAGTCATGACCCCGGGGACATCTTATATTTGCAGGGATGGCCCAGTGAAATTATTGTATTTGTGAATACCAGATGAGTTAATGAACGGATAACTGGATGCATCAACAGGGGCATCAGTCGATGCGAAACTGACGCGAAACTATAGCCGAGATATTGAGTGAAATTGGATAGAATGGAGAAGGACCTAGGGTTGTGAGTTGATGGTATCTGGCGGTAATTAAAAGATGAAAGTTGTTGCTGTAGCAGCGGCACAACCTTTTATAGTATTCAGCAGAAGTTATGATCAATGGTTTCCAAATATTCAAGCAGGAGCGTCGGTAGGGTACTACGGACAGAGTACAGGTAGCATAAGCTGGATGACTCATAGAAATGACGTAGTGACCGACTTACCGAAATTGCCTAAATAACTCTCTGTTTGAATTTTAAATTCTAAAGGAATAAATCAAACTTTGAAAACCAAGCCTATTGGGCTCCTTTGAAGAATAGAAAAACAATTCACTGAATTAATGGTCGATGTTTGATCCTTTGATCGATGACCACTCAAACTAGTGAGTGATGCCAAAACCTCACTCACAAACCCTAATGCTCAATCAGTAGCAAAGGGCTTTACACAATTGAATCTAAAATTTATGGCTGTCTTAATCCTCAATGAAAGCAAGTTTTCCAACTTCAAAACATTTGAGTAACAATCAAAGACACGCCTCTAAGAGTTAGCCAAACTAATAAATAGACATAAATTTTGATGGAAGGACAGATTTGTTGTAAAGGCTCTGAAGAAGGTTATTCTTAACCGAAACCGGTCATCCAAGCACGACGGTAACAAATTGTGAGTTATAAATATATTAATTATTATTTTTTGTATTGCTTGTATGTTTAAATATTAAATGCTACTAATCTTCAATTTCAGCTGTGATTATATTGTTTAATCTTGTAAAATCCGATAGGCTTGTAGTTGTAGTTTTGTAGGCTTGCAGATTTAATTATTCATCATTTCAACATTTAGATTTTAGATCCTCCCAGTCATTAACCTCAGGCAATTAGCGATAGGTTAGAGTCTGATTATCTCCCTTGGTTCAGGTTTTAGCTATTAGAACAGCCCTTTAAAACAATTCGTGGTTGTAGTTCGATTGCCTCCCTTGTTTAGATTTGTTGGCCTGTTCGGTTGTTGTTAAATTAGCTGGTTAATTGGATCATTTGTTGTTGTATACTATCACCATGGCCAGAACGAGCAAGGGTAAGCGACGGAATGGCATGCACGAGAACAGCATTCCGTCGCCTCCCCAGGCTCGACTGGTCAAGTGTTATTATATGATTATTCAATGCTTCCATCACATTGGTGTGCTGACCAGTTATTTGAATGATAACACCTTGCCAAATGGCCTGAGCAGGAAGGTAGATGAACTATGCCGCTTCGTGAAACCCGCTTACGACATCAGGAGGGTTAATTTTGATTGGGCAAATTCCCTGATAAAAGCCATGATTGACCATTATAATTTTAGCTTAGGAACAGTCATGTCAGAAATCTTAGTAGCCCAGGCCGCGCCTAACCTTAATTTAGGTAAGGCGAAATCAACGGCTATCAAATGGGCTAAAGCAAATTATGGCCAAAAACTCCACGTCAAATCAATAGAGGCCTTTTATCAGTTCATAAGACCATTTGACCCACATTTCCAGAAAAATAAGCAAACTAGTATGCCCATTGCCAGCCCACCAAGGGTCCCAGCTTCTGATGATTGTGTAATTGTACCACCATCCCAGGTAAAGAAACGAACTAGGTCACCAACTGATAGCCCCCCACCAGTGAAGAGAATAGACACCAAATTATCTCCAGTTTTCCCTCTAGTCTCGGCCCCGAGTACATCCAATGCGTCTAACAGCCCTACGGATACACCTCAAGCTCCTCTTCTAGATTTGCCGCCACCTATGAATCCGTCTACAATTCCTCTGCCAGGTACACTACCTCCACCACCTCCTCTGTCACCACAGGAATTTCCTCCGCTCCCACAAAGAGCTGGTGACCGTAAAACAAGACGCATAATCAACACCAATAGAACTCCTGCGACCAAATTGCCACAACCTCGATTTTCACCCACCCCTTGTAGAACTAGCGTGACGTCTCAACCTCCTAGAACACCTTTAGAACAGAACATATTTTGGAAATTTCGACATGAGGTTGAGCACAAAAATGAGTGGCGTCTCCCGACTTTAAATAAGAAGATTTTGGTCATTGGTGCATTAAACCTGCTGACAAAGGGTCTGCCACTGTAATTATGCTTAAAAACAACTACATCCGTGAAGCGCACCGTCAACTCAGTAATCCAAAGCATTACCAAAAACTAGATGAACCACTCTGGCAGAGTAACTGCGACCATTTTAATGAAACTCAAAAAAATGGTTGACAGCAAGAGTATAACTCAAAAGCAGTTTAAATACCTAACTGCAAAACGTGACTCAAAACCACGCACATTTTATCTGCTACCCAATATTCATAAGCCTGTTGATTCTTGGTCAGATCCTTTGATACCACCAGGACGACCTATAATATCGGATTGTGGTTCTGAATCCTATAGAATCAGCGAAATCATTGATTATCACCTACAACCAATTGCGAATAGACATTTCAGCTTCTTGAAAAATACTGAAGACTTTCTATCGCAGGTCTCTGAGATCTCGATACCCCCGAATTCACTTTTGATTACACTCGACATCGATGCTATGTATACAAACATTGACATCGAAAAGGGTTTAAATTCTGTCCGTAGAGCATTTGAAAAATACCCTGATAACAACAGGCCCACCAGCGAAATATTAACTCTCTTAGAGCTAAGCTTAAAGGGCAATGATTTTGAATTTGCGGGTGAAATATACCAAACGATTTGCGGCTGCGCCATGGGGAAGCGTTTCAGCCCAAGTTTTGCCAACATCTATGTAGCAGAGTGGGAGGAGGATACGCTTAGCAAATGTCCGAAACAGCCACTTTTTTATCGCCGCTACCTCGATGATATTTTCATTATTTGGGATCATACAAAGGAAGATTTTGATGAATTTTTTGAAATTTTGAACAATCATGACCCGAATATCAAGCTAAAAGCCAACATTGAGCAGATGTCCGTAGACTTTTTAGATGTAACTCTATACAAAGGTGTAAAGTATGACACAACTGGACACCTCGATTACAAAGTATATTTTAAACCAACAGATTCGCATCAGTTGTTGCATAAGAAATCTTTCCATCCGCCTCATACATTTAAGGGAATTGTAAAATCGCAAATCATCCGTTTTCATAGAAATTCGAGTGATAAAAAGAACTTTGAATCTGCATGCTCACTCTTATTCAAAGCCCTCAAAACGAGAGGCTATTCATCTAGATTTTTGCGTAAAATTAAGTCTGACACTTTACAAGATTTGGAAACTATCCCTGATAATGCTGCAAATCTCATGCCTACCAAAATTCGCCACAATCGTCCAACTACAGGCGCAGGCGAATCTCGGAAATGTGGAAAGAAGAGGTGTAAATTAGACATACTTCTTCCAAATCAAAAAACATTTATGAGCTTTCAGAACAAAAACAAATTTCAAATTCAATCCAATTTAGACTGCGATTCCGGAAACGTCATATATCTAATATCTTGTAAATTATGCCAAAAGCAGTATGTCGGTGAAACTAAAAATCCTTTAAGATGGCGAGCAACTAGACACCTTTGCGATATTAGACATGAAGAAGACACACATGTCGCCGACCACTTTAACCTCCCTGGTCACTCAGTCGCTAGAGACTTTGAAATTATACCCATTGAACAACCACCTCTCTCTAGTACCGCTGAAGAAACTGATAAACAAAGAAAACTTAGAGAATCATTTTGGATTAAAGAATTAGATACAAAATGGCCGAAGGGCATAAATGTGGACCCAGGTCTCGCTGATCAACGTGAAATTATCCCATTCATCCTGACATATAATCGAAAAAATGTTGCAATTTCCGAAATTTTGAAAGATGAATATCATAAATTACAGGATAATTTGAAACAACCTCTCAACTTGCGTCCAATAATAGCATTCAAGAAAAATCCAAATCTGCGTAATATTTTAGTGAAATCGAAATTAACTGGACAACCACCATCATCTTAAAGTTGTCCAATATTTTTAAGGCCATATCGCCTCGATAAAACCAAAATAACAAATCTCAGGCAATAAAATAAATTAAAAATATTTTCAATTTATTTTGAAAATTCTGAGCCAGCGCGTTAACCATATCACTACTTATTAGCCAGTGCCAGTTCAATTATTTTATTGACTTACTAACCCACTAATTATGTGCACCTGTCTATACCGTCGGGCAAATCTGTCATTCCACTCATCCAATAATATTATCTGTCTTCGCAAAATTTTGCTCTTGTGGATTGACAGTTGGATGGATGGTTGGAGGGATGAATGGATGGATGAATTCTTCCTCCATTCCTCCCTAGCCTCCCTACTCCCTCGCTACCCCCTTCCCTCCTACCCCCTCCCTCCTCCCCCTCCTTCCTTTCTTCCATCCTTTCCTCGTTCCTTCGTTCTCTCCATTCTTCTCTCCTTCCTTCCCCTGATTGTTTCTCATCACCCCCTTCCTTCCCTCCTTCCTTCCTTCCCTCCCCCTCCTTCCTTCCTTCCTTCCTTCCTCACCTCCTTCCCTCCCTCCCTCCTTCCTTCCTTCATTCCCTCCCTCCTTTCCTCCCTCCCTTCCTTCCTTCCTTCCTTCCTTCCTTCCTTCCTCCCTCCATCCTTCCTTCCTTCTTTCTCTCATTCCTTATTTCCTTCCTTCCGTTTCTCATCCCTATCGTCCTTCTCTCATTCCTTTCGTCCGTCTCTCACTCCTTTCTTCCTTCTCATTTTTTCCATTTCATCCTTCCCATTTATTCCTTCCTTCACTTCTCTAATTCTTGCCTCCCTCATTCATTCCTTCACTTTTCTCATTCTTTCTCTCATCCCTTCTCTCTCGCATTCCTTTTCTTCCTCTCATCTCTTCTTTCTCTAATTCCTCCCCTCTCTCACTCCTTCTTTCTTTCTCATCCGCCTCCTTCCTTCCTTCCATCATTCCTTCCTTCTTTCCCTCACTCCCTCCTTTTCTCATTCCATCATTCCAGCTTTTCCTTTCTACAATTTTTCCATCACGCCCGCCCCCACCCACCCTCCGTCGCCCCACCCCACTGTATTTTAGCCATTTATTTAGTCTCCCACTTTCCACCCATCTATCCAATTCCTTCGATTTACAGAGTAATTTTGAAATTAGATTTACTAGATGTTTTGTCGCTGTGACCAACAACAAAATACATTCAGCAAGACAAAACTCAAAATACTTTAAAAGAAACTTTCAGTAAATTAAGATTGAAAGAATCTCTTATTCAAATTGCCTAAATAACTCTCTGTTTGAATTTTAAATTCTAAAGGAATAAATCAAACTTTGAAAACCAAGCCTATTGGGCTCCTTTGAAGAATAGAAAAACAATTCACTGAATTAATGGTCGATGTTTGATCCTTTGATCGATGACCGCTCAAACTAGTGAGTGATGCCAAAACCTCACTCACAAACCCTAATGCTCAATCAGTAGCAAAGGGCTTTACACAATTGAATCTAAAATTTATGGCTGTCTTAATCCTCAATGAAAGCAAGTTTTCCAACTTCAAAACATTTGAGTAACAATCAAAGACACGCCTCTAAGAGTTAGCCAAACTAATAAATAGACAGAAATTTTGATGGAAGGACAGATTTGTTGTAAAGGCTCTGAAGAAGGTTATTCTTAACCGAAACCGGTCAGCCAAGCACGACGGTAACAAATTGTGAGTTATAAATATATTAATTATTATTTTTTGTATTGCTTGTATGTTTAAATATTAAATGCTACTAATCTTCAATTTCAGCTATGATTATATTGTTTAATCTTGTAAAATCCGATAGGCTTGTAGTTGTAGTTTTGTAGGCTTGCAGATTTAATTATTCATCATTTCAACATTTAGATTTTAGATCCTCCCAGTCATTAACCTCAGGCAATTAGCGATAGGTTAGAGTCTGATTATCTCCCTTGGTTCAGGTTTTAGCTATTAGAACAGCCCTTTAAAACAATTCGTGGTTGTAGTTCGATTGCCTCCCTTGTTTAGATTTGTTGGCCTGTTCGGTTGTTGTTAAATTAGCTGGTTAATTGGATCATTTGTTGTTGTATACTATCACCATGGCCAGAACGAGCAAGGGTAAGCGACGGAATGGCATGCACGAGAACAGCATTCCGTCGCCTCCCCAGGCTCGACTGGTCAAGTGTTATTATATGATTATTCAATGCTTCCATCACATTGGTGTGCTGACCAGTTATTTGAATGATAACACCTTGCCAAATGGCCTGAGCAGGAAGGTAGATGAACTATGCCGCTTCGTGAAACCCGCTTTACCAAATGTAGAAATAGCTTACGACATCAGGAGGGTTAATTTTGATTGGGCAAATTCCCTGATAAAAGCCATGATTGACCATTATAATTTTAGCTTAGGAACAGTCATGTCAGAAATCTTAGTAGCCCAGGCCGCGCCTAACCTTAATTTAGGTAAGGCGAAATCAACGGCTATCAAATGGGCTAAAGCAAATTATGGCCAAAAACTCCACGTCAAATCAATAGAGGCCTTTTATCAGTTCATAAGACCATTTGACCCACATTTCCAGAAAAATAAGCAAACTAGTATGCCCATTGCCAGCCCACCAAGGGTCCCAGCTTCTGATGATTGTGTAATTGTACCACCATCCCAGGTAAAGAAACGAACTAGGTCACCAACTGATAGCCCCCCACCAGTGAAGAGAATAGACACCAAATTATCTCCAGTTTTCCCTCTAGTCTCGGCCCCGAGTACATCCAATGCGTCTAACAGCCCTACGGATACACCTCAAGCTCCTCTTCTAGATTTGCCGCCACCTATGAATCCGTCTACAATTCCTCTGCCAGGTACACTACCTCCACCACCTCCTCTGTCACCACAGGAATTTCCTCCGCTCCCACAAAGAGCTGGTGACCGTAAAACAAGACGCATAATCAACACCAATAGAACTCCTGCGACCAAATTGCCACAACCTCGATTTTCACCCACCCCTTGTAGAACTAGCGTGACGTCTCAACCTCCTAGAACACCTTTAGAACAGAACATATTTTGGAAATTTCGACATGAGGTTGAGCACAAAAATGAGTGGCGTCTCCCGACTTTAAATAAGAAGATTTTGGTCATTGGTGCATTAAACCTGCTGACAAAGGGTCTGCCACTGTAATTATGCTTAAAAACAACTACATCCGTGAAGCGCACCGTCAACTCAGTAATCCAAAGCATTACCAAAAACTAGATGAACCACTCTGGCAGAGTAACTGCGACCATTTTAATGAAACTCAAAAAAATGGTTGACAGCAAGAGTATAACTCAAAAGCAGTTTAAATACCTAACTGCAAAACGTGACTCAAAACCACGCACATTTTATCTGCTACCCAATATTCATAAGCCTGTTGATTCTTGGTCAGATCCTTTGATACCACCAGGACGACCTATAATATCGGATTGTGGTTCTGAATCCTATAGAATCAGCGAAATCATTGATTATCACCTACAACCAATTGCGAATAGACATTTCAGCTTCTTGAAAAATACTGAAGACTTTCTATCGCAGGTCTCTGAGATCTCGATACCCCCGAATTCACTTTTGATTACACTCGACATCGATGCTATGTATACAAACATTGACATCGAAAAGGGTTTAAATTCTGTCCGTAGAGCATTTGAAAAATACCCTGATAACAACAGGCCCACCAGCGAAATATTAACTCTCTTAGAGCTAAGCTTAAAGGGCAATGATTTTGAATTTGCGGGTGAAATATACCAAACGATTTGCGGCTGCGCCATGGGGAAGCGTTTCAGCCCAAGTTTTGCCAACATCTATGTAGCAGAGTGGGAGGAGGATACGCTTAGCAAATGTCCGAAACAGCCACTTTTTTATCGCCGCTACCTCGATGATATTTTCATTATTTGGGATCATACAAAGGAAGATTTTGATGAATTTTTTGAAATTTTGAACAATCATGACCCGAATATCAAGCTAAAAGCCAACATTGAGCAGATGTCCGTAGACTTTTTAGATGTAACTCTATACAAAGGTGTAAAGTATGACACAACTGGACACCTCGATTACAAAGTATATTTTAAACCAACAGATTCGCATCAGTTGTTGCATAAGAAATCTTTCCATCCGCCTCATACATTTAAGGGAATTGTAAAATCGCAAATCATCCGTTTTCATAGAAATTCGAGTGATAAAAAGAACTTTGAATCTGCATGCTCACTCTTATTCAAAGCCCTCAAAACGAGAGGCTATTCATCTAGATTTTTGCGTAAAATTAAGTCTGACACTTTACAAGATTTGGAAACTATCCCTGATAATGCTGCAAATCTCATGCCTACCAAAATTCGCCACAATCGTCCAACTACAGGCGCAGGCGAATCTCGGAAATGTGGAAAGAAGAGGTGTAAATTAGACATACTTCTTCCAAATCAAAAAACATTTATGAGCTTTCAGAACAAAAACAA
>CM067369.1:1694000-1729000 GCA_034401795.1 Chaetoderma sp. LZ-2023a
TAATCTAAGGGTAGGCATTTTGATGTAACACATACCCGCTAATCTAAGGGTAGACATTATGATGTAACACATATCCGCTAATCTAAGGGTAGAAATTATGATGTAACACATACCCGCTAATCTAAGGGTAGACATTATGATGTAACACATACCCGCTAATCTAAGGGTAGACATTATGATGTAACACATACCCGCTAATCTAAGTGTAGGCATTATGATATGACACTTACCCGCTAATCTAAGGGTAGACATTATGATGTAACACATACCCGCCAATCTAAGGGTAGACATTATGATGTACACATACCCGCTAATATAAGGGTAGACATTATGATGTAACACATACCCGCTAATCTAAGGGTAGACATTTTGATTTAACACATACCCGCGAATCTAAGAGTAGACATTATGATGTAACACATACCCGCTAATCTAAGGGTAGACATTATGATGTAACACATACCCGCTAATCTAAGGGTAGACATTATGATGTAACACATACCCGCTAATCTAAGGGTAGACATTATGATGTAACACATACCAGCTAATCTAAGGGTAGACATTATGATGTAACACATACCCGCTAATCTAAGGGTAGACAGTATGATGTAACACATACCCGCTAATCTAAGGGTAGACATTATGATGTAACAGATACCCGCTAATCTAAGGGTAGACATTATGATGTAACACATACCCGCTAATCTAAGGGTAGACATTATGATGTAACACATACCCGCTAATCTAATGGTAGACATTATGATGTAACACATACCCGCTAACCAAAGGGTAGACATTATGATGTGTACATACCCGCTAATCTAAGGGTAGACATTATGATGTACACATACCCGCTAATCTAAGGGTAGACATTATGATGTAACACATACCCGCTAATCTAAGGGTAGACATTATGATGTAACACATACCCGCTAATCTAAGGGTAGACATTATGATGTAACACATACCCGCTAATCTAAGGGTAGACATTATGATGTAACACATACCCGCTAATCTAAGGGTAGACATTATGATGTAACACATACCCGCGAATCTAAGGGTAGACATTATGATGTAACACATACCCGCTAATCTAAGGGTAGACATTATGATGTAACACATACCCGCTAATCTAAGGGTAGACATTATGATGTAACACATACCCGCTAATCTAAGGGTAGACATTATGATGTAACACATACCCGCGAATCTAAGGGTAGACATTATGATGTAACACATACCCGCTAATCTAAGGGTAGACATTATGATGTAACACATACCCGCCAATCTAAGGGTAGACATTATGATGTACACATACCCGCTAATCTAAGGGTAGACATTATGATGTAACACATACCCGCTAATCTAAGGGTAGACATTATGATGTAACACATACCCGCAGAAGAGCAGCACTTGATGGGCATCCATGGAAAAGTCCAGGTTAAACAGGGGGTGGGGGGTGTTCTATTGGTACAGCTCAGGACATGGTTCGTGAACACGGGGCATTCTATATCACCCAAGCATAAGCCTGTCGATAAAACACATGAATCAGACTCACTTTAAAGCGGTAAACAGTTCACGATCGTCGCAAGCGGCCCAAGACTATTTGCAATTTTTATATGAATAAAGTCACCCACAGATCTCAGATGATCTGCAAGTAATCTGTGACAATTAAAGTTGAACGACAATTTGCGTCTGTGGTCGCCCTCATCGTCTTATTGTTATGTTTACCTATGGTCGTCGTTGCCGACGTCCTAGTTATTGTCGTCTCCGTCGTCGTTATTCACTTATTATTTTCGTCATCTCACACGCGCGCTAACTCTCGCACTAGTATAGTTACTGTAATAGTCGTAATACCATTTATTAAACATACCTGTTAAAACCGTAATTGCACTAAAAATCATAAACCGGTTTATTTTTTACATTGTTTTCTTTCTTTCTGTCAGTGGATAATAATATACGTGCTCACCATTCGCTGTCTGAGTAATCAACTGAAATGTTACATTTTGCAAGTGTCAGCGGTAGAGCCCAATAATGGAGAATAGCAATGATTATACATACGTGGTTGGTCTGGCTATAATTGGCTGATTATGTCCCTAAAACTTGGTAATCTATATGTCAGCCGATATGATGCAAAAAGAGGGATTTGCTGTTGTTTCCTATCATAAGCTGTTAGACAGATAGGATCAATATCAATCACTGTATTCATCATGACTTGGCGAACTGCATCGTTAGCTTCTTAATAGGCAGAAAGCAGAGCGTACATGTTGAAGCAGTATAAGGTATTCCCTCTCAAGACTTCCACATGCCACACCAATGCTATTAATTCACATTTCCAGAGTATACACCCATCATATGACGTCATAATGAACTGCGTGATGTGTAGAATGACATCATAATGAATGACGTCATGAATGACGTCGATAAGTACGTCACGAACGCATATTTGAAGACGGGCTATGCGTTGTTGTACAAATTGTTTGCTTTTGCTATTTAATAAATATTCTGTTGAATATTTTTAAACTAATTTGACTGGGCGCTGTTGCTGCCATAGGCAGTAACAGCGCCCAGTTAAATTAGATTCAAAATATTCAACAGCTTCCCTGTATAGTTTTCAGGAAATTGATAGCTACGGCATTTGGGGGTCGATCAATCCCAACACGACGAGGTGTTGGTGGAGCTTAGCTAGTGATGGGCGGGGCATAGTTAAAAATGGAAAGGTCCATTACCTTAGAAAAGAGGTGTTGTGATGGGAGTGTCTACACCGGCAGATCTGACTAGTCCAGAATTAATTAATCTTATTTTGGCATCTATTGAGTCGGGGTAGGGGTGGGGTGGGTGTAATGCGTAATTGCCAATATATGGAGTGTCAAAAAGGGACGTGTTCTAGTGCGCGTTCTTGTAGATACCGGCCCACCAGAATACGCTCATTTTGGCACTCCATATATGGACAATTAAGCCCCGCCCCTCGAGATCATGTAACTTGTGAGAGGCAATCAAAAAGCGCGTCTATCGCACTCTACGGGTTAGTGGCAGTAGAGGAGAGGCGAACTGGTTCACCTTTTTACACCTTTTTTCGTTTGTTATGCTAATTAGGTGTCAATGACGTCATGATATTGACACGTTTCTTTTCCTTTGATCTCCACCACCTTCTGAAAAGGTGTGAAAAAAGTGAACCAGATCTCCTCCATTTTGATTGGATGTTAGTTGCGCGCATTGTTGATTTTGATTGGATGTTAGATGTAGAGGGTGGTCATAAGCCCCTCCCCTCGTTAAATCATGTGTCTCCTGGCATCCAATGAGGTGAGCTTATGAGTAATTAGCGCAATGATTGACGAGAGTTAATGCATAGTGTAAGAATAATTGACAGGCTACATCTCTGGACTCCTATTTTCCTGGGAACCCATTCAATCACGAAACGCTGCCACCTCGTTAAATCACGTGTCTCCTGGCATCCAATCAGGTGAGCATAAGGCTAATTAGCGTAATGACGTGTGACAAGCTTTAATGCATAGCGTAAGTATGATTGACAGGTTGCATGTCTGGGCTCGTCTTTTGTGGCTCCTGTCATCCAATTAGGTGAGCTTATGGATAATTAGTGTCATAACGCGTGACAATGATTAATGAGTGTAATTAAGCGACGATCTCTTCGAGCAAGGACAAACGTGCACGGGTTAATGATTATTGACCAGTTACATGCCTGGACTCGTCTTTTTTCTGACTGTGAACCCATTCAATCGTATATTAAATCTAAATGGTCAATCTATCACGTAAGGACAATTCTGGAAGACGACTCTGTTAGTCCAATGGATTGATCATTAAACTTCTGAACCCCTGTGTTTTAGCCGTGACAATGTACAAGTGTAAGGACAATCAGTTAGTTATTACTCCAACAGATTAAAATCAATTGAGCTTTAAAACAACTCCAACTGCATGTAACGATCTTCAGAGTCATACAAAGTTCAGTGAATCAATATTCAATGGAGTTAGATTAATAACAACAACCTGTTACATTTTTAATGGGCCTTGAGTGGCCACGCAATATTTGGACAAAATTCCAGCCTAAGTTGACTCAGGGATTGGATGGGTTATAGGCCATAGTCTTTCAGTTTTCAATGTATTATATGTTTATGTATGGGAGATGCGGTTATAAGATGCTTATCTTATCGTGTTTCCATTAGAACAAATATAAAATCTTTTAAAACCAACATCAACCAGTCAAATTAGTTTCGAAATATTCAATCGCTTACACGTGTAGTTTTCTGTAAATTGCCAGTCAGTGAGTTCACAGATCGATCGATCCCAACAGGACCGAGGTGTGGGTGGAGCTTAGCTAGAGATGGGCGGAGCATAGCTAAAATGGAATGGTTAAGGTCTATTCGAAACATTAACCGCTTTCCTGTTTGCATAACCTGATAAGTTGACTCAGAGGTTTGAACGGGTTATAGGCTATGGTGCTTTCAGTTTTCAATTAAAATTGCTGCCATAAGCAGCAACATTGCCCAGTCAAATTAGTTTCAAAATATCCAACAGCTTACACTTATAGCAGAGATTGATCGATCCCAACACGATCGAGGTGTGGGTGGAACTTAGCTAGAGATGGGTGGTGCATAGCTAAAATGGAATGGTTCAGGTCTATTCCAAACATTAACCACTTTCCTGTTTGCATAACCTGAAATCGCGATAAGGAGATTTTGTCCTTGAAAACGTGTCTAAGAGCTCCACCACAGTAATTTATATCTCAAACTTCTGCATACTTCATCTACCGCACTCACACGCCCACAAGCCTGCTTGCACGCATGCATGTCTGCAAGACCACATATATGCACGCCTGTCTGTATGCATGCATACCCATATGTACGCACGCATGATCGTACATATGTATGCACGCACGCATGCACTACGACGAAACGTCTAACGTAATGCATAATGCATGCCCATAACAGCTAGTAAATTTGTGATAAGGTTTCGTTAAGATTATTTTAAATTGTAACATATTCCACTTTTTTTCACTCAGATTTGTATATACATAATTCGATTCTGTTATGGAGAGCATCTGTGGACCGGGAGAGGATTATCTTTGGGAATTGCCCCTGGAATGACTGGTTAGGTTATCTAGCATGTCATTTCATGGTTAAAAGTCCATGGCTGGTCTTCTCTCGGTCAGCAAACGCATCAGGATAAAGGTGTAGGTGGAGCTTATCTAGAGCTGGGCAGGGTATAGCTAAAAATGGAAAGATCCATTATCCTGCTGCGGGCAATCAGATATTCCATTATAATCGCTTAATAGACCGTCAAATTGTACGAATTGTATGTCTTTGCTATTTAATATATAGTATGTAGAATAATTTGAAACTAAATTGACTGGGCATTGTTGCCGCCATATGCAGTAACATCGCCCAGTCAATTCACTTTCAAAATATTCAACAGCTTAACCGTACAGTTTTCTGGAAATCACTAACACAGTCACTATAACATTCCAGTACATTCCACTCATGACAAAAAACTGTGATGTGATGACGCGTAGACGAGCGTAGCATTCATCCAAGGCAATATTGGCAACAGCTGGGCTAGTTTCTCTATTCACTAACGCACGCACGCACCCCAACCATTGTTATGAATTGAATTGAATTCTGGATGGGTATTACGGCATCTGCATCATTGGTTAATTCATTATTTTTCCATAACATTGCCTATATACAGTGCAGCTCAGGGGTAAGATAGCGTGTGACAGTATGGCGTGTCCAGTTATATTGAAAGTGGGATTCTGAGAATTCAGGGTTCAAAGTATAGAAAGTGACACCAAGCGGGCGCAAAGCATAGGCTAAGCTTAGCTAGAAATGGACATGGACATAGCTAGACACGAGCAGGGCATAGCTAGAAGCGGGCGGGACATAGCTAAATCGATCCCTCTATTACATGTAATGATACGGCTGTTATAACGGTATATTGCTCAATTCCATTCCACTTTATACAATAAGTATTGCTGTTTTTTTCGAAACAATGTTGCTGCAAACTTTTTATCTCTAAGACAGCAACAGTTTCCAGCAACATTGTTTTCATGCTGTAATCTGGGCTTTCGTGTTACTATATCACTTTAATGGCTAAATTTGATCAAGAAAATTAAAATATTTGCTTATTGAATGTTCATTTGCAGACCGAGACAAGAATATTTTTGAGAATTTACCACAGGAATGGCTGTCTCAGTTATCGAACCAGTCATTCCAATGGTAAATTTTCAAAATTATTCTTGTCTCGGCCTACAAATGGACATTCCTCAAGACCACTGTATGAGTCAGTTTTGTCCATCTTCCTCATGAACGTGTTAACAATGAGCACTTTGACGGTAGTGCAATGTGCTTAAGGAAAACACTGGGACTTGCAAATCATATCATTGTTCATGGTACGAGCCAAATGCGCTTTAATTTAAAAAATACAAATACACAAATACAATTGGATATATTTTTTTAATTTTCAAAATAACTATACATTGGTATGTACATGCTTGCGTGTGCCAAGCGTGTGCGTGCATGCGGGCGGGCGTATGTGCCTACAGACGTGTGCGTGCGTGCGTGCGTGCGTGTGTGCGTGCGTGCATGCGTGCGTGTGCTTTACCCGCATGTCGATCTCCTCTAAGAAATCAGATTTTTCACTCACAGTCCAGCTTGATGTGGAACAGATTATACATTTAACTCTCGCCGCTGCAAGCCACAAGACAATAATTGCAATGGGCAATAACTCTGGACCTGCTGAATATTTTGAAAACAATTTGTCTGAAAGTTGTTGGTGGCTCAGCTCATCAGCTGAGCGTTTATGGGTGCCATTGACCCTTTCAGGAATCGGCTGAAGATTCAAGTTCAATATTATTTATTTCACGTTTTATGTACATTTAAACAGATACTACAGGCAGTCCATCCAAGACAATGCCTATAAAATGATGGATCCCTTACAAATATACATCACACTACATTACAAACAAGAGACACACAAAGAGCACAACAATAAAAAAGCATTCACATAACTTACAATACATAAAAATACATATGAAGAAATTAACATGTACTGTTTGTTGTAAAAACATGTTTGGGGTGGGGTGGAGGAGGCGTTGGGAGGGGGACGTGGGGTGGGGGTGGGTGGATGTTCTCGCCATGGTTGATTATAAAACATATCATACCATATTTTTGTATAATCATTAATGCTTAGGCCCGACCAAATTTATGTTTTGCCCAATTTCAGATTCAGATGTTTTAAGGCTATTAATCCTTTTCTCATGTTGCTTGTCATGCGTGATCAAGAAAATTAGGCACAGTTTTCTCAATGAGCGCCCATTTGCAGGGATTCCAGTGGTAAATCTGTGAAAATAGTCTTCTGTTGCCGTGCAAATGTACTTTTCTCATGACAATTGCAAAGCCATTTTGACCGGCTTGAACCATTAAACGTTTAACACAGCTGGAGAGAACAGAGTTAGAAAAAATTCTAAAGAATTCCGAGTCTAGATCTGGAAAAAGTAAATTAGGAGGGGTTTTTGTACAGCAGAAAAATAAATTGGTATGTCCTTATGCTATAAGTAACATTAGTATTATTGTGATCATCAACATAATCATTAACATAATTAATTAATTAATTAATAACACTGTTGTTGTTGTTGCTGTTATTGTTGTTGTTGTTGTTAACATCATTATGTTAATTATAGTCAACTGTCCCTAATTATCATCATAGACATAATTATGTATATCAGGAACATCATTAATTTAATTTGTGTTTTGACTGAATACATCTGTAACAGCCATGGTGATCTTTGCATCATAGCCCTTGAAACACTGTTTATCGGGTATTAGGATTTTGTCACTAATTACTAGATGAGAATAGGTGTCTATTTTGGCTACAATGCTGGCCTCATGGCGGGTGTGTCTTCTCTGTCTATGTTTGACAGCATTGTTATCAAAATGTACCTCTGTTTTGGTGAACATTGGGTTGATGTTGGGGACTTGCTGTGTGCCAAGGGTTATTTCAATAGGTTCCTATTAAAAGATTATTTACAGTTTTCTTGTATTAGGTCTTAGTTAAAATTTGTGTGCGAATGTTTGCATCTGTATTATTCCATAGTTTTAGTGTATGGCAGTGGCTCATGTAAAAGTTCTGTTTTGTTCAGGTTTCTTCTTCTTTTCGATCGCTGGTATCACACTTGGAGAGCCATTCTCAAGATGAAATCTGTGGTTTTCTGCAGCTCTTCCAGGTTTTATATGAATGTATTTCGGTTTGTTTTCGAAGAGATTTGATAGTGGTATCGGTAGGTTGGTGTTGTGGTAGTCTTTAAAGATTGAATATAATTGGATTTTCCCAATGTCTTCTAGCTTAAGAAGATTTTCTGTTTTGAAAATGCTTTGGCCCTCTGCTATTTGTGCAAATAGTTTAATGCTTTTCTTTTGTAGTGCTTTCAGTTTTGTTGGTTTATTTTGGTATGTGTTAATCCAGATCATGTTGCAGTAGGTGATGTGCGGTAATATTAATGTGCTGTACAGTGTTTTTTAATAAATCTTTTGGCAAGTATAGTTTTAGTCGCCGCATGATACCCACATTCTTTGCAACTTTAGCTGTAACAATTTCTATGTGCTTCTCCCAGGTAAGATTCCTGTCTAAATATACTCCAAAAACTTTGCAAATTGAGCTTCATGTATTTCCTGATTATCGATAAAGAGTTTTGGGAGATTTTTGGATTTCAGTGTTTTTGTGAATAATAAATAATTAGTTTTGCTTACATTTAGTGACAACTTATTTACTTTAAACCAGCGGATTACATTTTCCATTTCATGATTTACATTTTTATATCGGGTATCTATATCTTTGTGGCTACAAAAAGCATTGGTATCATCCGCAAACAGGATTAGTGATAGTTGGTTGAATATGGTGGGTAGATCATTCATATATAATAGAAAGAGCAGCGGGCCAAGAATTGATTCTTGAGGAACACCACATACTAATTTTCTATTTTCTGACAAGACCCCATTATAAGGCTACAACAGCTGTCTTCAATCAAATAGATTTCATACTATGCAAGACAGCAGCAAAACCCCTTCTTCGGGATGCTCGTTCCTATGGAGGCACATACCTCAATTCTGACCATAAGCCAGTCATTACACGCCTCCATATGAACCAGCTCTACCTAATGTATAAACGCCATACCAGGCATGAGGGCTGTCACCTACAACTTACCCAAGCTCATTAGCGACACTGACACCCAAATGTCATACAAAAAGGCCCTCAGGGAGCAGATAGCTAACATCGACGTCAGCTCCGGTCCAAATGAAGCCCTAACCAAAATACTTATATCTATGGAATCATCAGCTACTAGCACCATAGGTGTTCTAAAAAACAACAGAACTAGGTATACTGACGACCCTCTCGTACTAAAACTGTCAGCAGAACAGAAAGCATTACGACTGCGCATCTATCAAAGTGGCCAAAGTGAACATCGCACCAAACTACACCAGGAATGCAATAACATTCTGCGCCACATTAGCAAACGCTTAAAAGATTTTGCTATCCAGCAAGCAGACTCCCTAGCAGATGAAATCACTGTCACGGATGACTGCCACAAAATGTTTTGGGCAGCTCGAGCCCTGAGATGACTACACACCACCACTAACTGTACACAGCTCTGAAGGACACTTTATCGGGACTGACCAGGACAAAGCCGAGGTAATTCGAGAATGGTTCAAGGAACAGTTCACTGACCACGATGATGAGCCCTTGCACCCATTCTCAGGAGACCCCAGGCCATTACTAACACCAATTAATACAGCAGAAGTTGAGAAGGCACTTAAAGCTCTGAAAAATGGACGTGCATCTGGACCTGATGGCATGAGCAATGAACTATTCAAATATACAAGTGACATTATCTCAAAACCGATCACGCACATAATCATTTCAGCTTTTATGCACCACCTTCCCATCGACGCTGTAGGCCAAGGCACCATTACCGCACTACCCAAGCCCAAGAAGTCACCTGGCCCCCCCCGCCAATCTGCGGCACAGTGTGCTCCTAAACAGCATACGAAAAATCCTATCCAATGTTACTCTATGCCGCATCCGAGACAAGATCGATGACTTCACTTGATCAAATCAAAGTGGCTTAAAACGTGGACGCAGCTGTGCAGACATAGTATGGGCTCAACGCATGCTTGTTGGTAGTCATGTCCAAACACTGGGATTTCCACAAAATGGGAAATTGGCATGTCACGAGCCTTCGACACAATTAAGCACTCAAAGATCCTAGATGTACTATGCCAGGCCAGTTGCAACGAGGATGAGCTATGACTAGTGAGACTACTGCTTGCAGACACCAAGCTGAGAGTACGAGTCAAGTCAGTGAAGTCTGTAGTTTGAGACATCAATCGGCTACCCACAGGGAGATGGTCTATCCCCTGTGCTTTTCACCTGTTACCTGGCTGCTGCATTGAAATCCGTGCAGGAAAATTCCACAAGACCAAACCCCTCAGTGTCAATACTGGGCATGCCGCTAGAGATGTAATATGCTGACGATGTGAACTTTATAGATGAGGAAACGAAACCCCTTGACGAACTACTCCCAATAGTTGCAAGCAAACTAAAAATTGAGAATCTCTATGAATGAATCCAAAACAGAGTTCACCCATATATACCTATCTACAAAGCATGAAACTAAAGAAAATGACGATCCACTCCGTGGCGGCGAACCATGGAGGAAAAGTAAAGTCCTGGGCTCACTGCTTTGCAGTACTGCTGACATTGCTGCACGCTGCATCATGGGGAAAATAGCTTTCCAGTCCTTCTGGAAGTTACGGATTCGTAGATCAAAAATGCCCTTGGCATATAGACTACATTTATACAAAACAACCTACGTATCCTTAATGATGTATAACTGTAACAGCTGGGCAGCTCCAAACAAACTTGATGCCTGCCACCGCAAACACCTACGCACCATCAGTGGACACAGATGGCCAGACAGCATAATTTCCAACGATGCACTATATAAGATGTGTAACACGTCGCCGCTGTCTGTAAAAGTCACCCAGCAAAGATGGTCCATGTTTGGCCATGTGCTAAGGATGCCAGAAGACACACCAGCACAGAGAGCCTTGGAATTCGGCCTACTCGGAGCCAGCAAAAACAGAGTCATGAGAGGACGTCATTGCACAAACCTGCTAAGCCGCCTAAGCGTGCTACGAGGTGACCTCAAGAAAGCAGGATTAGGTACACTCATGTTAAGAATTCACCTGAGGAAGCTAAGGATTTTGGCTGAGGACAAGACACATTGCGCATAGGCGAGGAGGGACTGATTGCGCTGTAGGATGTTTCTACTACTGCAGCCACAGAATACAGCAATCATACAAACCTCTTGTCTCTAAATGGATGTTCAGACCATGTAATGTGTGGTTGGTATATCACTATAGATGCTTGTCTATAAATGGATGTTCAGACCATGCAATGTGTGCTTGGTATATCACTATAGATGCTTGTCTATAAATAGATGTTCAGACCATGTAATGTGTGGTTGGTATATCACTATAGATGCTTGTCTATAAATAGATGTACCGACCATTTAATGTGTGGTTGGTATATCACTATAGATGCTTGTCTATAAATATATGTTCAGACCATGTAATGTGTGGTTGGTATATCACTATAGATGCTTGTCTATAAATAGATGTTCAGACCATGTAATGTGTGGTTGGTATATCACTATAGATGCTTGTCTATAAATATATGTTCAGACCATGTAATGTGTGGTTGGTATATCACTATAGATGCTTGTCTATAAATATATGTTCAGACCATGTAATGTGTGGTTGGTATATCACTATAGATGCTTGTCTATAAATAGATGTTCAGACCATGTAATGTGTGGTTGGTATATCACTATAGATGCTTGTCTATAAATAGATGTTCAGACCATGCAATGTGTGGTTGATATATCACTATAGATGCTTGTCTATAAATAGATGTTCAGACCATGTAATGTGTGGTTGATATATCACTATAGATGCTTGTCTATAAATAGATGTTCAGACCATGTAATGTGCGGTTAGTATATCACTATGGATGTTTGCCTATAAATGGATGCAAGGGACACACATATAAACTTATGTACCCCGAGCCTCATCTGTCTATGCCTCAGGGATAGACATGATAGAGAGACGCATATCACTGATCTGCAGTTCCCAGAGGGAGGTGGTATTCTTCTGACTCCGGACCTAATACTGGACCTGCTAAATATTTTGAATACAATTTGACTGAAAGTTGTTGGTTTCAAAATATTCAACATGTCCAGAGTTATTGCCCATTGAAATTGCAGCATCCACACAGTTAACAATAAAACTCGTAGGCGTTGACTCTTATACAAAGATAATTTTATTCACAAATCAGTCGCTTCTCAGAACAATTATGATAATAACATCATCATTGAGACATATAATTAGCTGATTTTATCTTTCTCGCTTAATGCTTATTATTGTTTTCACATTTCATTAATTATTAAACTTTTTTCTTAATTACTGAGTACATATTAATTTTTCATAAAAAATATTTCCAGTTTAGAAATACATAAAATCAACCATAGCAGGATGGGTGACATCTTGACAAGCCACATAACATTGCAAACTCTTATTATTTCTCCGCATTGACATTTCAGCCATCCATAAAATATGTGTTTACAGGTAAAATTCAGACCAACTCAAGCTAAGATATTTATTATAAACAGAGAGCATTTAGTTCCCTGACATTACAACCCATATACAATAACTAGCCCCATGGGAAGTGCGCACATGAAAGATGATACTGTTAAATCGGGGCAGGGTGTGTGCGTGCATGTGCGTGCGTGCCTGTGTGCGTGCGTGTGCGCGTGTGCGTGTGTGTGCGCATGCGTGAGAGGGAGGATTTCATCAGTATCATTCATTGCTTTAACATCAGTCAGGCCTATAACCAGCAGCACTGTTGATTGTTTAGGGGTGGGGTGTTACTGTGAGTTAATTAAAATATACAATTAATTGTTAATTAGTGTTTCGCTAATTACACTTGGTATCAAATGCATGTATTTACATTGTATGGCACTGTTTATGAACATAACACAGCAAGATTAAGCCTCTGACCCTCAAATTTGTTCAAGAAAATTCCAATTATCTCATAGAAAATATCCATTTGCAGACCAAAAGATTATGACTGGCTCAGTTATCGAGCCAGTCATTCCGTGATAAAAAAAACATTCTTTTCTTGGTCTGCAAATGGCCATTTATCCAGACCAGTAGAAAGGTAGATTTTGGGCATCTTGATTTACTCAGTTATTATTATTATATCTACTATTGTGCCTTATTGCTTAAGTACACTAACTATAGACACATACGTACGCATGTACGCACGCACACCACACACACATGCACGCAAGTACCATGCCCGCATGCACGCACACACACGCACCACGCCTGCATGTACGCACGCACACGCGCACCACACCTGCATGTACGCACGCACACGCGCGCCACGCCTGCATGCACGCACGCACACAGACACACCACACACACACACCCACATGCATGCAAGCACCACGTCTGCATGTACGCACGCACGCACACACACCACGCCTGCATGCACACACACACGCACGCCCGCCCGCACCATGCCCGCATGTGCACGCACACACGCACGCGCGTGCGCACACACATGCACCACGCCCGCATGCACACACACACGCACAAACGCACCAACACACACAAATGCATGCACGCACACCCACCCACTCACGCGCGCACGCATGCATGCACGCACACACAGAAACACACGCGCGCACACACACACACACATATATATATATATATATATATATATATATATATATATATATATATATATATAAACCCTTTAATTGTATTCAGTACAACCTCATGATAAGATATATGTTTATACAGTATTCCTTTATGGTCAAGAAACTTGTAAATTGCACCTCGTAAGTGTCTATTTATAGACCAAGACAAGACTATTAATTTAAAGATTTACCACAGGAATGATTGGCTCGGTCATTGAGGCAGTCATTTCCAGCATGGTAAGATTTCAAAAATAGTCTTCTCGGCTCGCAAATAATGGTCATTTCTCACCATTGAAAAGTCTGGTTTTGGCAGGCTTTTATTTGACTTGACCACCAAATAATTAAGCTCAGTTTATTTGAATAGGTATCCTGAACTAATGACAGGTAATAATATATTATCTGACATCAATTGTTCTAGGTTTTAAACAAAATTAAAATTTACAAATTATACATATTATTTATATATAGTACCTAAATCATACTCCAGTTACACTTTTAGCCATCTTTACATATACAATAGAAATGTCCACATTGATGACAATGACATGAATAACAGGAAAGGCACATGGTTTTATAGCATATTCACGGGGTTATGGGGCATACATCTACGAGATGGGCCAGAGAATGGTCTGGAGTGGTGTTTGTGGATGGCATAGTGAAATGTTTTTTAAGCTAATGCATATTCCACCTCATTTGTGTCTGGTCAGTTGTAAATTTACGCTACTGATCGGACAGGAGTTTCAAAAAGAAAATTGCAAAATTAACACCTGGACCCTCAAGCTGGCCAAAACGGCGTCTAGAGAGATCTGGAGAAATGCACATTTACACACTAAAAAGACAAATCATTGAAAAATTACGACTGGCATGACTAGCTTTTGTTGCTCTGCAAATTCACATTTACAAAGAGGAAATTGAAATTTTCCTGAACAAATTTTATCATTAAAGGAGGTGTATAAATGCTATAAAGAGCCACACATTAGTGCCATGCAAATCACGCATGTAAACTACATGCACCACACGACAGCCTATGTTACATGTTTCCATAAGAACAATGTAAACATGTAGTTAGCACAATTTTGACCATGGTGTAAGAAATGTTCTCGTGAATATTTTGGATGTAATTTGATTGCAAGCCAGGTTTATTTTGTTGTTGAAACCTGTTACCTTATTTCTGAGCTGTACTGTTATTGAAATACTGACACTCAGTACATAGTTAACCTTCAGAGGGGAGGGGGTGGCGTGGGTGAGGGATTATGCCAGGGTGGCGTGGGTGGGGGATTATGCCAGGGTGGCGTGGGTGCGGGATTATGCCAGGGTGGTGTGGGTGGGGGATTATGCCAGGGTGGTATGGGTGGGGGATTATGCCAGGGTGGCGTGAGTGGGGGATTATGCCAGGGTGGCGTGGGTGGGGGATTATGCCAGGGTGGCGTGGGTGGGGGATTATGCCAGGGTGGCATGGGTGGGGGATGATGCCAGGGTGGCGTGGGTGGGGGATTATGCCAGATTTCTAACAAAATACTGCATCATCTAGAATAGAAATGCAACAGGTTCCAGATAAATTAGTTTCAAAATATTCATCAGCTTACCTGTGTGAATGAAGCAGCTTCAGAACAATTTTAAGTTGTCATGGTAACTGAGTGATCAGATGCTGATTTTGTAGATTTATTTGTTCAGGACCATTACCATGACAACTGGTGTGTATTTTGAGTGTTGTTGTAAGCTGGTATTGGATATGACATAAGTAGACTTCTTAACCCTCTCACTGATGAATTCCTCATATCTCATTTTCAAAGCAACCATGCAGAAACTGTTGAATATTTTGAAATTAAGTTGACTGGAAGCTGTTGCTGCCTTGAGTAGTAACGGCTTCAAGTCAAATTAATTTTAAAATATTCAACAGATTAAGTCTTATATCTTAAAGAATTTCCTTTTTCAGCGATTTGTCGGTGACACCCACGCACACACCTACGCACGCACGCAAACACATTATTTCAAAATATAAACATTTGCTTATTATGATAAATACATTAAACATCTATTAACATTTATCAGGTTGTCGTCCCATGAATTAAGATTTTGCAAATAAAATACCATTTGCCAGTAAAAAACTTTACAAAAACATCATCACTCCTTAAATAACTTAGTACAAAAGCATACATTGGCTAGTATATGTGTAAAGCCTCTGATACGATTATTATGATATGAATTCCTGACAAAATAAAGGATGTTACACCTTTCTCACATCGATGCCATTACAAGAGAATATCCCAGCCCTCCACAAATCACCTCTCAAGTGCCTTCACTGGCTGGTAAAGTCAGAGTTAGTAGACAATAGCAGAGAGTGCCTTTCCAGAGTATCCATCCATCATCTGACATCGTATGATGTCATAATCAGCTCAGCGCATGTGTGATAACGTCACAATCATTACGTCACAAAGGGTTCCATATAGACCGTCATCAAATCTCAAACAGTCCGACACATTGTATGAATTGTATGTCTTTGTAATTCTTTGCTATTTAATAAACGTGCTGTTGAATATTTTGAAACTAATTTGACTGGGCGCTGTTGCTGCCTTAGGCAGCAACAGCACCCAGTTAGAATATTTTGAAACTAATTTGACTGGGCGCTGTTGCTACCTTACAGCACCCAGTCAAATTAGTTTCAAAATATTCAACAGCTTACCTGTGTAGTTTTTTTGGAAATAGATATTCAGGGTGTTCAGAGATCGATTGATCCCAACACAAGCGAGGTGTGGGTGGAGCTTAGCTAGAGATCGGCAGGGCATAGCTAAAACTGGAAAGGTCCATTATAAGCCTGTTAGCGCCAAATCCATCAGATTTCTTGGCCACATAGCTTCTCGTTTTCTTCCACAATTTAAAACTAAATACAGTTAGGTGGGAAGATTTGTGGGGGTTTCACAACTAGAGGCTATAAAACCTACTGCGCATGTCAAGCTTTTGAGGGACATTTTGATAAACATACTACCCACTGCGCATGTCAAGCCATTGAGAGGCATTTTGAAAAAACATTCTACCTACTGCACATGTCAAGCCTTTGAGGGGCATTTTGATAAACATACTACCTAATTCTCAGCATTCGGATCGCTAAGTTGAGTCACCTTACACTTCACGTCTCGACAAAGATCTTAAGACTTAATTATTAAGTGAAAAAAGCCGCTTTGCTGATTTACAAACATTTACATCTGGGTGGGTGTGATGCACATGTATGCTGAAATGCTGAGCCATACATATCCTTAAAGCTGTAATCTAATAATAAATATATTTTGATTAGAGAACTTTGTAGAAGAGTTCTTGTAGTACAAATTAGTTTAATCAATTCAATGACAGAGCTCTGAAAAATTGATTCCTGTATGATGCATTGCATATTCTGTTCCATATTTTGAAATTAATACGACTGGAAGCCTTTGTTGCCTAAGGCAGCAATGGCTTGTAGTCATATTAAATTCAAAATATTCAACACCGTCCCTGTTTGTTTGTATGACTGGAAGCGATTGCTGCCTCCTGTCATATTACTCTCACAATATTCACCACCTGTTTGTTTTCCGAGATTGAGGCACCTCAAATTTATCAGTGAAAGGGTTAAATCTGGATTTTAATGTACGCATAGACGATCTCACCAGAGTTGATATTTACTATCAAAGTTATTACACACCTCATTTGTAACAAGCTTTACCAAGTTTCCAATGAGATCTTACAACACGAGTGTGATGAATGTGATATGAACTGGCAACGAGTGAGATTCCATTTATCACATAAGCTGTTACTTCAAATTTTCAAGCCATTTCTGGCCACTTTCCTGTAAATATAAAATATCCTTTTGTCTATCACTGTAGCGCTTCACTACTGCAGTTATAGTTACAAATGCAACATACTATTATCTCAAATTTTTTTAATTGATTTTTTATAATTTCCAAGCTTTCTATTAAAATAGGTCAAAATGTTTCATTCTACAGTATTTTAATAGTAGTAAAATAACGTAACAAGCTGTGGTATTCATCACAAGCTGTGGTATTCAACACAAGCTGTGGTATTCGTCACAAGCTGTAGTGTTCGTCACAAGCTGTGGTATTCATCACAAGCTGTGGTATTCAACACAAGCTGTGATATTCGTCACAAGCTGTAGTGTTCGTCACAAGCTGTGGTATTCATCACAAGCTGTGGTATTCATCACAAGCTGTGGTATTCAACAAGCTGTGGTATTCATCACAAGCTGTGGTATTCAACACAAGCTGTGGTGTTCATCACAAGCTGTAGTGTTCGTCACAAGCTGTGGTATCCATCACAAGCTGTGGTATTCAACACAAGCTGTTGTGTTTATCACAAGCTGTGGTATTCGTCACAAGCTGTGGTATTCGTCACACACTGTGGTATTCATCACAAGATGTGGTATTCGTCACAAGCTGTGGTATTCAACACAAGCTGTGGTATTCATCACAAGCTGTAGTGTTCATCACAAGCTGTAGTGTTCGTCACAAGCTGTGGTATCCATCACAAGCTGTGGTATTCAACACAAGCTGTTGTGTTTATCACAAGCTGTGGTATTCGTCACAAGCTGTGCTATTCGTCACACACTGTGGTATTCATCACAAGATGTGGTATTCGTCACAAGCTGTGGTATTCAACACAAGCTGTGGTATTCATCACAAGCTGTAGTGTTCGTCACAAGCTGTAGTGTTCGTCACAAGCTGTTGTGTTCATCACAAGCTGTAGTGTTCGTCACAAGCTGTAGTGTTCGTCACAAGCTGTGGTATTCATTACAAGCTGTGGTATTCATCACAAGCTGTGGTCTTTGTCAGAAGCTGTGGTATTCGTCACACGCTGTGGTACTCATCACAAACTGTGGCATTCGTCACAAGCTGTGGTGTTCGTCACAAGCTGTGGTGTTCGTCACAAGCTGTGGTGTTCTTCACAAGCTGTGGTCTTCGTCACAAGCTGTGGTATTCGTCACACGCTGTGGTACTCATCACAAACTGTGGCATTCGTCACAAGCTGTGGTATGCATCACAAGCTGTGGTATTAATCACAAGCTGTGGTGTTCATCACAAGCTGTGGTCTTCGTCACAAGCTGTGGTATTCGTCACATGATGTGGTATTCATCACAAGCTGTGGTATTCATCACAAGCTGTGGTGTTTGTCACAAGCTGTGGTATTCATCACAAGTTGTAGTATTCGTCACAAGCTGTGGTATTTGTCACAAGCTGTGGCATTCGTCACAAGCTGTGGTATTCATCACAAGCTGTGGTATTCATCACAAGCTGTGGTATTCGTCATAAGCTGTGGTATTTGTCACAAGCTGTGGCATTCGTCACAAGCTGTGATATCCATCACAAGCTGTGGTATTCGTCACAAGCTGAGAAGCTGTGGTATTCATCACAAGCTGTGGTGTTTGTCACAAGCTGTGGTATTCATCACAAGTTGTAGTATTCGTCACAAGCTGTGGTATTTGTCACAAGCTGTGGCATTCGTCACAAGCTGTGGTATTCATCACAAGCTGTGGTATTCATCACAAGCTGTGGTATTCATCACAAGCTGTGGTATTCGTCATAAGCTGTGGTATTTGTCACAAGCTGTGGCATTCGTCACAAGCTGTGATATCCATCACAAGCTGTGGTATTCGTCACAAGCTGAGAAGCTGTGGTATTCATCACAAGCTGTGGTATTCGTCATAAGCTGTGGTATTCGTCACAAGCTGAGAAGCTGTGGTATTCGTCACAAGCTGTGGTATTCGCCACAAGCTGTGGTATTATTACGTCATCATTGCCAGGTTACAACTGCGTAATAATATATTTCTTGCGCAGTACTTCATAGTGTGTGAGTTTATAACATTAGTGTGATATGAAATGACATGTAATGGTTTAATGAATGTTAAGCAATGGAATACAAGCTTATTTAGATGGTAAATATAAATCTTTGGTAATTAAAATTATAAAGTTTCTGAACATATTAATTACATAAACAGGAAAGAATGTACAGAAAATTAAATCCTAGACCTTATTATTAACAGCCTGGCCACTAAATATTTTGAAACCATTTTGACTGAATTTCCGTCCAATTGTTTTCAAAATATTTAACAAGTCGAGTTTTGATTATTATTGAAAACTTATGCCACCAGTCATTACGGTGATATTTGTCTTTGGCTAGCATGAGCAGTCAAGGGTTAATAATGAATCACGTTATCTTATGAGTCGATTCATACCAGACATAGCTGTATTCCAACTCATAAATCTGCTAGACAAGCTGGACTGCAAGCCTGCCAAAGTTATTTTAAAAATACTCAACAGAATGTCCTACATTGTAGTGAACTGGCTGCATCCAGTCAGTGGGGTTGCAAGAGTTCATCTCAGATTATCAATTATACCAGTCTTGTCATATGATCAATTACACCAGATTTGTTATTTATGACTAAAAGCCTCGGTCTCGAGAAAATGACAGCTAGTATAGACATCATATTTCACACCAAGTCGCGACAAATGACAGCTAGTATAGACATCATATTTCACACCAAGTCGTGACAAATGACAGCTAGTATAGACATCATATTTCACATCAAGTCGCGACTAATGACAGCTAGTATAGACATCATATTTCACATCAAGTCGCGACAAATGACAGATAGTACACACATCATATTTCACATCAAGTTGCGAATAATTGCAGCTAGTATAGACATCATATTTCACATCAAGTCGCGACTAATGACAGCTAGTATAGACATCATATTTCACATCAAGTCGCGACTAACGACAGCTAGTATAGACATCATATTTCACATCAAGTCGTGACTAATGACAGCTAGTATAGACATATTTCACATCAAGTCGCGACAAATGACAGATAGTATAGACATCATATTTCACATCAAGTCACGACTGATGACAGCTAGTATAGACATCATATTTCACATCGTCGCGACTAACGACAGCTAGTATAGACATCATATTTCACATCAAGTCGCGACTAATAAGTTGACGTGTGTGCGTGTGTGTGTGTGTGTGCGCTCGTGCTCAGCCATGTGTGTGTGTGAAGAACCTCCTGCAATATAAGTATATCTAAAAATATTCAATCTAAGGTGCGTGCATGCGCGCACGTGCATATGTGCGTGAATAACCTTCTGGGATATAAGTATATATAAAAAATATGCAATCTAAGATATTTGTTCTTTTTTATATACAGTTAAAAATCATTGTGATTTTGTACAAATTTGAACCTTTTTCTTGTGGCTACTGCTTCAGAGAATCATAAAATTATGGCAGAAATAAATGATTCTGAATTACTAAATATACAGTAACACTACGCTTAAGTACCTTCTATAAATAGCATCATAATGTTGTTTGGTCTAAAGCTTGTAAATGTCAACCCTTACCACTCTGATGTCAAAATTTTTAATTTTCAAATTAAATTAAAAGATGAACTGGTGATCATTTTTCGACAAATTTGGTGGACGATCTTGTTATCGTAAACCTACGGTTAGGTTTACGGTCATAGACAGCGTCATCGCCCACCAAAATTGTTGCAAAATGTACACCAGTTTCTTTGCTATTGATACACGTATATTAAAAGTATATTGACATCAGAGTGGTAAGGGTTAATGACATCAGAGTGGTAAGGGTTAATGATTAGATTAACTGCATTCCGTGTGTCGAATCCTCTTGTTTCTCCAAATATCACCCAGCATGTGTGGCTGTCGCGAAATAAGGATTTCTTTAAATAGTATACGTCCGTGCTGAATCAAATGTTTATATAACAAATCATCAAATGCAAGAATATTGACATCCTTTACTTTATTGAACAAATGGAAAAGTACCATTGATCAATGGCGCAGCCATCACTGACAATATTGTCAAATGGTTAGTGTACTAAATGAACATTTCTGCCAAATCTTGTTTTAATTCATTAACAATTGACGAAACGTGCCACTCAAGTATTCTCCCCATAGGGTTTAATAGCTAAAATTATAGCCCTTGGTTAAATGCGTGACCGTTTCATTTTTATAGATCAAATAGATATTGCCCGAAGAAACATATCTGCAAAATGTGGTTTTAATTCAACAACAATTGATGAAATAAATGTATTTTCCCGATAGGGTTCAATAGTTTAGAAAGTCTTAATGAACCCGAGTTATGGCCCATGTTAAAGGTGTGGCGACTTTATATGGATAGTTCAAATAGATATTTGACTGAAGGAACATACCTGCTAAATTTGGTTATAATCCATCAACAATTGACGAGACAAATATATTTCCTCACTACAGGTTAATATTTAAAATGCCTTAATGAACCAGAGTTATGCTGTTTTCTAAAGGTGTGGCCACTTCATATTCAGAACTCAAGTAAATGTTACCTGCAGGAACCTATTTGACAAATTTGCTTTTAATAAATTGAGAAATGACGAAACGTGTCACAAACTTATTTTCCCCATAGGCTTTACTTTGAAAATATAGCAAGGGCAATAACTCTGCTATTTGAAGTTCAGGTTGCCTAATGGAACACACATGCATGCCAAGTTGCATTACTGTATAAGAAAACCCTTGAAATTACAGCCCAAATATTTTACTATTGATGCCAATGGGAAAATTGACCGTTGACCTATATTATCAATAAACTAGGTCAGCCTGACCTAGTTATTATACATGGTGGTAGCTTATGTCTATTCGTACACACCCACCAAGTTAGAAGCCAATAGGTCTAAGAATTATGAAACTTGCCGCTAAGGTAATATCATTCTCCATTGGGTCCCATAGCGCAGAAAATTTGCAAGGTGGGTAACTCCGCTGTTTATCATCGAATCATCATCATTTCAATAATGGATAAATTAAATGAACATAGGAGCATATTAGCAAAGGGTGATCTAAATCTGTTCAGAAATGCCACCATTATTGAAATCGGATAAGTCGTTGACCAATTACATGTTGAAGGAAAAACTTTCATTTACCTAATTCTTGGTGCGCTCTGCAAGCCATTAGGATTGCCATGTTAAGATGTCTTCCGCTTCACTTTAAGAAAATCACATTTATGTTGATCTTAATTGTTAAATATTAGAAATGTTGAACTGACTCATATTAACGTTACAAATTCTACAGACCAGAAATCTGCCACATGTTTGCTTTTTACATGCTTGAAATTAAAACAACTAGAATATCAAAGGTGAAACGGTAAAATATTTATAGATAACTTTATAAAAATAGATCCAATAAAATTAATCAATTTTTGGTTTGAATTTCTGTAATTTGTTGTTGTTAATCATTTAAACAATTAACCAATTTACTGATAAATTAAAGCATTAATGTACAGATAACAAGAATTCAGAATTAAATGTCTCGTCTGTCTCCTGTTTTTCAGTGCCATTGACCTTTGACCTTGTTATCATGCTGCTTCCTAACATTATAGGTAACCATGTATTCAAGTTTAGTTCCGATAGGATTAACCAATCCTGAAATATAAATGATTTGCTGATTGGAAAAACTTAAGGTTGAAAAAGCCGAGGTCAATAGCAATATTAGAATGGCCTAGACTTTGACCTTGTGACCTCCATGTCACTATCCTGTATCCTCTTGGCATAAGCATAAAATTTGCTACGCCTAAAAACTTAACATTGAAACATAACAAAGTTTTGTAGAGGTCAGAATGACCTTGACCTTTGACGTTCTGACTTCAGTGTCAGCATTCTACTTCTTAACATCATAGGTAACAATGTACCTAAGTTTAGTTCCAATAGGATTAACTAATCCTGAAAGATAAGCCAAGAAGTTTTGCAAAAACGTAACATTGAAAAACAGTTTTGTATCAATGTCACAGTGACCTTTCCCTTTGACCTCAGTATCATCATGCTGCTTCCTAACAATATAGGCAACCACATAGCCAAGTTTAATTGCAATAGGCATAACCAATAATTAAATATAAGCTGAAAAGTTTTGCTAAACGGAAAAACTTAATGTTGAAATAACAGAGTTCTGTATCAAGGTCACAGTGATCTTGACCTTTTACCTTGTGACCCCAACATCATTCTGTTTCCTAACATCATAGGTAACCATGTATCCCAGTTTAGTTGCAATAGGCTTAACCATTCCTGAAATATAAGCTGAAAAGTTTTGCCAAACGCAAAAACTTAATGTCGAAAGAGCAGAGTTCTGTATCAAGGTTACTGTGACCTTGACCTCTTACCTTGTGACCCCAACATCATCATGCTGCTTTCTAAAATTATAGGTAACCATGTATCCAAGTTTAGTTACAATAGGATTAACTAATCCTGAAAGATAAGCCAAGAAGTTTTGCTAAGTACAAAAATGTAACATTAAAAAACAGTTTTGTATCAATGTCACAGTGACCTTGCCCTTTGACCTCAGTATCATCATGCTGCTTCCTAACAGTATAGGCAACCAGATAGCCAAGTTTAATTGCAATAGACGTAACCAATTATTAAATATAAGCTGAGATATTTTGCTAAATGGAAAAACTTAATGTTGAGATAACAGAGTTCTGTATCAAGGTCACAGTGACCTTGACCTTTTACCATGTGACCCCAACATCATCATTCTATTTCCTAACATTATAGCTAACCATGTATCCCAGTTTAGTTGCAATAGGCTTAACCACTCCTGAAATATAAGCTGAAAAGTTTTGCTAAACGCAAAAACTTAATGTCGAAAAAGCAGAGTTCTGTATCAAGGTCACAGTGACCTTGATTTTTTACCTTGTGACCCCAACATCATCATGCTGCTTTCTAAGATTATAGGTAACCATGTATCCAAGTTTAGTTACAATAGGCTTAACCAATCCTGAAAACACTAAACACAAAACTTTAATGTTGACGCTTCCGCCGCCGTTGGAAAAGCTTTTTCTATTTCACAGGTGAGACAAAAACAAGGGTTTTAGCAAATAGTGTAAATAGTGACATTGACCATTGACATTTTGACTCCAATGTGTCATTCCAACTTGTGATAAAGAAGCATGCGTCTAACTTGGCTCCAGTATGACTAAGCAAACATGAGATATAAACAGTGATGTTACGCTAAACACAAAATGTTACTGCTGAAAAAATGACCTTTTGACCTCGAAGGACATTGTGTCATGCTCTCTCAGTATAAGGGCATGATTTAAGTTTGGGTCCAGTATGATTAACCAAACATGAGATATGAATGACTAAGCTGAGCTAAATGCAAAATGTTAATGCTGAAGTCATTTACCAATATCACAATATTGGCCGTTGACCTTTTAGCCCAAAGGTCATTGTGTCATGCCCTCTCCTCATAAGGAAGTATGTGTCCAGGTTTGTGTCTGGAAGATTAAGCAAGCATGAGATATGAAAGGCTTTACCAAAGTCACAATGACCTTGCCATTTGACCCCCACATTATTGTGTGATGCTGTGTCATCATAAGGAATCCCAAGTTTGGGTTCAGTATGATTAACCAAAAATGAGATATAAACAGAAAAGTTGAGCTAAATGGAAAACAAGTGTTGAAAACCCCCCAATGTTTTACCATGGTCACAGCGACCATGACCGTTGCCCCTCTAACCACAACGTCATTCTGTGATGCTGTGTCATTATAAGGAAGCATGTGTCCATGTTTGGATCCAGTATGATTAACCAAACATGAGATAAACATATAAAAGTTTAGCTAAACTTAAATTGCTTGACGCCGCCACTGCGGCCCCAACCGCCGTACAATGTAAAGTCGAGCTAAAAATGCTTTTTAAATGTCCATTTGCAGATCAAGAGAAGACTATTTTTGAAAATTTACCACTGAAATGAACGATTCTTATCTAGCCAGTCATTCTACTGGTAAATCTTCAAAAATTATTTTCTTGGCCTGCAAATGCACATTCCTGAACACCACTACAGATGTCAGCTTTGGCTTGAAATTGGGATTCAGGAATATCAGACTTCAAAACATATATATATCAACAAATATTCTATTTTGCCAGTGATGAGAACGTACAGAGCATGATTATATATATATATATATATATATATATATATATATATATATATATATATATATATATATATATATATACATATATATATATATATATATATATATATATATATATATATATATATAGTCTACACAGCACTGGTAAGATTTTCGTATCTAGCGTATGACGTTATAGACAGCACTGAATACAGAGTGATTAGATAGAGTTTACACAGCACTGGTAAGATTCTCGTATCTAGTGTATGATGTCATAGACAGCACTGAATACAGAATGATTAGATAGTCTACACAGCACTGGTAAGATTCTCGTATCTAACGTATGATGTCATAGACAGCACTGAATACAGAGTGATTAGATAGAGTCTACACAGCACTGGTAAGATTCTCGTATCTAGTGTATGACGTCATAGACAGCACTGAATACAGAGTGATTAGATAGAGTCTATACAGCACTGGTAAGATTTTCGCATCGCGCATATGACGTCATAGAGAGCACTGAATACAGTGATTAGATAGCGTCTACACAGCACTGGTAAGATTCTCGTATCTAGCATATGACATCATAGACAGCACTGAATACAGAGCGTGATTAGATAGCGTCTACACAGCACTGATAAGATTCTTGTATCTAGCGTATGATGTCAGAGACTGCACTGAATACAGAGCGTGATTAGATATAGTCTACACAGCACTGGTAAGATTCTCGCATCTAGCGTATGACGTCATAGACAGCACTGAATACAGAGTGATTAGATAGAGTCTACAAAGCACTGGTAAGATTCTCGTGTCCAGTGTATGATGTCATAGACAGCACTGAATACAGAGCGTGATTAGATAGAGTCTACACAGCACTGATAAGATTCTTGTATCTAGCGTATGATGTCAGAGACTGCACTGAATACAGAGCGTGATTAGATATAGTCTACACAGCACTGGTAAGATTCTCGCATCTAGCGTATGACGTCATAGACAGCACTGAATACAGAGTGATTAGATAGAGTCTACAAAGCACTGATAAGATTCTCTTATCTAGTGTATGACGTCATAGACAGCACTGAATACAGAGTGATTAGATAGCGTCTACACAGCACTGGTAAGATTCTCGTATCTAGCATATGATGTCATAGACAGCACTGAATACTCGTATCTAGCGTATGACGTCATACACAGCACTGAATACAGAGCATGATTAGTCTACACAGCACTGGTAAGATTCTCGTATCTAGCGTATGACATCATAGACAGCACTGAATACAGAGAGTGATTAGATAGTCTACAAAGCACTGATAAGATTCTCTTATCTAGTGTATGACGTCATAGACAGCACTGAATACAGAGCATGATTAGATAGTGTCTACACAGCACTGGTAAGATTCTCGTATCTAGCGTATGACGTCATAGACACCACCGAATACAGAGCGTGATTAGATAGTGTCTACACAGCACTGGTAAGATTCTCGTGTCTAGTGTATGATGTCATAGACAGCACTGAATACAGAGCGTGATTAGATAGCGTCTACACAGCACTGGTAGGATTCTCGTGTCTAGTGTATGATGTCATAGACAGCACTGAATACAGAGCATGATTAGATAGAGTCTACACAGCACTGATAAGATTCTCGTGTCTAGTGTATGATGTCATAGACAGCACTGAATACAGAGCATGATTAGATAGTGTCTACACAGCACTGATAAGATTCTCGTGTCCAGTGTATGATGTCATAGACAGCACTGAATACAGAGCATGATTAGATAGTGTCTACACAGCACTGGTAAGATTCTCGTGTCTAGTGTATGATGTCATAGACAGCACTGAATACAGAGCGTGATTAGATAGAGTCTACACAGCACTGATAAGATTCTCGTGTCTAGTGTATGATGTCATAGACAGCACTGAATACAGAGCATGATTAGATAGTGTCTACACAGCACTGATAAGATTCTCGTGTCCAGTGTATGATGTCATAGACAGCACTGAATACAGAGCATGATTAGATAGTGTCTACACAGCACTGGTAAGATTCTCGTGTCTAGTGTATGATGTCATAGACAGCACTGAATACAGAGCGTGATTAGATAGCGTCTACATAGCACTGGTAAGATTCTCGTGTCTAGTGTATGATGTCATAGACAGCACTGAATACAGAGCGTGATTAGATAGCGTCTACACAGCACTGGTAAGATTCTCGTGTCTAGTGTATGATGTCATAGACAGCACTGAATACAGAGCGTGATTAGATAGCGTCTACACAGCACTGGTAGGATTCTCGTGTCTAGTGTATGATGTCATAGACAGCACTGAATACAGAGCATGATTAGATAGTGTCTACACAGCACTGATAAGATTCTCTTATCTAGTGTATGATGTCATAGACAGCACTGAATACAGAGCGTGATTAGATAGAGTCTACACAGCACTGGTAAGATTCTCGTGTCTAGTGTATGATGTCATAGACAGCACTGAATACAGAGCGTGATTAGATAGCGTCTACATAGCACTGGTAAGATTCTCGTATCTAGTGTATGACATCATAGACTGATTATACAGATACATAGTGAGAATTTAACAACAGTAAATCAAACAATACTAAAAGGTACAGTCAAAGAAATGAATAATAACAAGAGGCCCAAGCGCCTGTGATGCTCACCTGCACCATTAGCATTTCAAACATTTGCATTTAAATATACATGATTCTTTACATTAAACAAGATAACCACCAGAAAAATTGACCAATAAAAATTCTGAATTAAAGTTATGGAGCCTATCACCATAGAATACATCTAACCAAATTTGGTTGAAATAGGTCACGCAGCTATGGAGGAGTAGCATTCTGACCATTTACAGTACATTTTTCACAAAATCTCAGATTTTCACCCAAGACATTTATGAATCAAAATTCCGAATGGAATTCTGGAGCCCATCACCACAGGATCCCTTTGCCAAATTTGGTTGAGATCGCTCAGAATGGTAAGAAGAAGCATTTGGACAATTTCCGATACATATAAAAAATCTAAGATTTTCACCCAAAAAATTGATGAATCAAAATTCTGAATGAAAGTTCTGGAGCCTACCACAAAAGGGTCCTTTTGGTCAAAATTGGTTGAAATCGCTCAGAATGGTAAGGAAAAGAAGCAATTTGACTTTTTCCGGTACATTTTTCATAAAATCTAAGATTTTCACCCAAAAAATTGATCAATCAAAATTCTGAATAGAAATTCTAGAGCTTACCACCATAGAATCCAGCTAGCCAAATATGGTTGAAATATGTCAAGCAGCTAATGAGGAGTAGCATTTTGACCATTTCTGGTATTTTTTTCATAAAATCTAAGATTTTCACCCAAAAAATTTATCAATCAAAATTCTGAATTCTAGAGCTTAGCCCCATAGAAGTCATCTAGCCAAATTTGACTGAAATATGTCACGCAGCTATGGAGTAGCATTTTGACCATTTCCGGTAGATTCTTAATAAAATCTAGGGTTTTCACCCAAAATATTTACGCAACAAAATTCTGAATGGAATTTCTAGAGCCTATGACCATAGGATCCTTTCAGCCAAATTTGATTGAAATCGGTTAAACGGGTAAGGAGAAGAAGCAATTTGACAATTTCCGGTAATTTTAAAATAAAATCTAGGACTTTCACTCAAAATATTTATGCAACAAAATTCTGAATGGAAGTTCTAGAGCCTATGACCATAGGATTCTTTCAGCCCAATTTGGTTGAAATCGGTCAAAACGGTAAGGAGAAGAAGCAATTTGACAATTTCTGGTAAATTTTTAATAAAATCTATGATTTTGACCCAAAAGATTTATGAATCAAAATTCCAAATACACATTCCGGATCCGAGCACAATAGCATCCTTTGACCAAAATTTAGTTACGATTCGGCTATTGGTTGTGTGTGTGTTGTAATATTTAAGGTGTTTATATGCTAGTTCCCAATGCGCGGGTCAAGACTCACGCCTGGCCTTTATGGTTTCTGTTGAATTCTTGTGATGTTGGTTTGTGCATTAGCTTGTGTCTCTCTGTGTGTGTGTTGATCATTGTCTCTCGATTTTGTCTCATGTTGCTGTTCTTGTCCATGGCTTTTCTGTTGCTCCTCATGCTTGGGCGTGGGGGATGCGAAGGGCCTAACCTGGACCTAATGGGGGTGGGGAAGGGATGGGGTAGGTGCTGGGTCTGGGGGGGGGGGGGGGGAGTAGGTGCGTGCAGTCTTATGACCTGATGTACCCAAGGGGGGGGGGGAGGTTGGGGTCTTTCGGGTCCTGGGACCCATTTGCTCTTCTGGCCATCATCCGAGCAGGCACCAGCGCGCACTTGTTTGATTTTGATTGATTAGGCAGCCCGTATGGTGACTGCGTCCGTCCGAGGACGAACTCGATCAGTCATCCGGGTTGCATCCATCCATAGTCCCATTGAAAAGTCCGAAATATTCTAATTCTAGCAATTTTGTTTTGATTTTGGAATCCGTATGTTGCGTGGTTCCATCCGAGGACGAATCCATTCAGCATCCGGTTTACTTTGATTATGCCGAAATTTCTTGCCTACCTAACCCTAGCTCACGTTCACACAGTGATGAGCACTGTATGACGGGACCTCAATTTAAAGTCCCATCCGAGAAGACTGAGCAAGTGGGGCCAAGTACATTGCTTAAGCGTACTCCAGCAGCTTGCTGTGCCCAGTTCGGCTATTGGTTAAGGAGGAGTAGCGTTTTAAAGCAAAAGTTGACTGACAACGGACGGTTGGCACGGCATAAGCTCACTTGGCCTTTCAAGCCAGGTGAGCTAATAATAACAACAAGAGAAATCATTGCAGACTCTCGCCGCCAACCCCAACTCACCCACCCTCCCCCCACCACCCCAAGCTGTTGTCACATTTTAAGTTTTTTTTTTTTTTTCTGGATTTCCTCAAATCACACCAAAAGTTGTATGATCGCATCCTATGTTGGGGTAAAATTTGAACAAAATCTGACCAGTAGTTTCTGAGATATGCATAGATCCAGAATTTGATCCGATCCAGGTTCTAATCTTTTATCCGGATCATGGCCAAAATCTGGAAATCCTCTTGCATGGCAAGTTCCTCCCTTAAGTCAAAACTTAAGCCAAATCAGATCAGTAGTTTTTTAGATACATGTAGGTGCGGGCTGATAGATGGATACGCACACACACATGCGCACGTACGTACGCACGTACGCACGCACGCACGCACGCACGCACGCACGCACGCACGCACGCACGCACACACACACACACACACACACACACAAACTCGAGTTCAATACCCTCTTCCGCTTACAGGGATAAGCTAACAATACTAATAATAATAATAGTAGCACTGCTACGTGAGAACACTATGTATTTAGTTGCAACTCATAGTGGTTGGTTTCTCAAATTTGGGATATTTCTTACACAGTTTCAGAACTACATGCATAGTGCATTCACACCAGCCTTGCATTCAGTAGGGAAAACGTTCCAGAGTGCTCTGCTCATGCAAAATCGGCTTTTCTAGTTTTGTATATTATATGATGTACTTAATGTGAAAACACCAGATTATAAATAGTTTACAGATTTAGCAAAATGTTTTCCCTACATAAAGCTAGGATGTTGATAAGCATAGAAGTCATGAAACACAAAACCATACCACTACTGGGCAGATGAACATGAGGTCTCATCATCCAAACTCATTGCCATACCAATACAGGGCATACATGTATGAACTAAAGGTCTCATCATCCAAACTCATTGCCATACCAATACAGGGCATACATGTATGAACTAAAGGTCTCATCATCCAAACTCATTGCCATACCAATACAGGGCATACATGTATGAACTAAAGGTCTCTTCATCCAAACTCATTGCCATACCAATACAGGGCATACATGTATGAACTAAAGGTCTCTTCATCCAAACTCATTGCCATACTGTTACCTGGCATATGAACAAAAGGTCTCTTCATCCAAACTCGAGCCATACTGATATCGGGCAGATGATCATGAGGTCTCTTCATCCAAACTCAAGCCATAATGATAACAGGCAGATGAACACAAGGTCTCTTCATCCAAACTCATTGCCACACTGATAACGGGCAGATGAACACAAGGTCTCGTCATCCAAACTCGAGCCATACTGATATCGGGCAGATTAACACGCGGTCTCTTCATCCAAACTCGAGCCATACTGATAACAGGCAGATGAACACGAGGTCTCTTCATCCAAATTGAGCCATACTGATAACAGGCAGATGAACACGGTCTCTTCATCCAAAATCGAGCCATACTGATAACAGGCAGATGAACACGTGGTCTCTTCATCCAAACTTGAGCCATACTGTTACCTGGTATATGAACAAAAGGTCTCTTCATCCAAACTCGAGCCATACTGTTACCTGGCATATGAACAAAAGGTCTCTTCATCAAAACTCGAGCCAAACTGTTACCTGGCATATGAACAAAAGGTCTCTTCATCCAAACTCGAGTCATACTGATAAGGTGTAGATGATCATGACGTCTCTTCATCCAAACTCGAGCCATACTGATAACAGGCATATGAACATGAGGCCTCTTCATCTAAACTCGAGCCATACTGAGAACAGGCATATGAACATGAGGTCTCTTCATTCAAACTTGTTGCCATTTATTATCAACCACTTTAATGCCAATATTATATCTTTTACTGAGTCAATGGCAAAGAAACTAGTGTACATTTTTAAAACAATTTTGCTGGATTTTTTATGAAATTTGTGGAAAAATGAACACCAGTTCATCTTTTATATTTAACTTGACAAAACTTTGACATCACTGTGGTAAGGGCTAGCTGTACAAACATGTGCTTAAATAAGCTGAGAAAGATGTATGCAAATATTGTCCCACAGAAATTATAAAATATTGTGTGTCAGTAAAAGGTCAAATATTGCAGATTTAAGAACAATGGGACCACAGGCTGGCAGGCAGAGATTCTGCGAGATAGGACCATGCAGTTACTGTATAAAACATAAACTTTATCATACAATATACTATACGGTAGTTACACAGGCGGCTAGTAATAATTTAGCACAAAATCAATATTCACTTATTGGTTGATCTATAATTATATAATAGTAATAATTACTCTTGAGCAAAACCTGTTCTTATAATGGACACCAGCCTTGTGTTGGAAAAGGCAAGCCTTCTAGAGTCGCTCTTCATGTGCAAAAGTGGCGGTGACACTAGACAGGTGCTTGCTTAATACAGCCCATTAGTTATTTGAGGCAGAATGATCATGGTTCACTAACGCGGTGGTTATACAACCACACATCTTTAAGAACCACCATCATTTGGCCCCAAAAATACACTATTAAACATATGATAACAAGGACAGATAATGTATCAAGCACACAAATGTGTTTAAAGCAGTTATTGAGTTGAGCAGAGATAATGGACCTTTCCATTTTTAGCTATGCCCCGCCCATCACTATCTAAGCTCCACCCACACCTCGCCATGTTGGGATTGATCGATCCCCAAATTCCCTAGCTATCAATTTCCTGAAAACTATACAGGGAAGCTGTTGAATATTTTGTAACTAATTTGACTGGGTGCTGTTGCTACCTATCGCAGCAACAGCAGCCAGTCAAATTAGTTTCGAAATATTCAACAGAATATTTATTAAATAGTAAAAGCAAACAATTTGTACAACAACACATAGACTGTCTTCAAATATGCGTTCGTGGCGTACTTATCGACGTCATTCATGACGTCATTCATTATGATGTCATTGTACACGTCACGCAGTTCATCATGACATCATATGATGGGTGCATACTCTGGAAAGGTGAATTATTGGCCAGATTTTTTAGCGATGATTGATGAGCAGTTATAAGGCAGCATCATTGCTTCCATGGTTACTCAGTCATAGTGAATGGTGTCACTTGGAACATAAAGCAGCGTGTGCACACACGAACTGGCTTAGAGTGGCCGAAGTGCGGCAACGGCACGGAATTGGCGGAACAACGTGAACAGAAAATCTGAAATAAAACACAGTATGTTGATAGCTTATTAACTGTTTGACTACGGAAAGCCACTACACAATAATCACAATAAAAATAACACTGGAATTGGTGAATATTTTGAAAACAATTTGAATTAAAGTGGCTGGTTGCTTAGTGTAACAACTTTCAGTGAAATTGTTTTCAAAATATTCAGCACATCCCATGGAAAATGTAGCTTGCAAAAATTAAGCAGGCAGACAGTTAAATGTTAACAACAAAAATGTACATGAAAATGTACATACCATCTGACACATACACATGTACACACCATCTGACACGTATACACCATCTGACACGTACACACCATCTGACACGTACACACCATCTCACATGCACCCCCACCCATCTGACATGAGAATGTACACACCATCTGACACAAACACACCCTCTGACACATACACACCATCTGACACATACACACCATCTGACAGACCATCATACCATCCGACACACACACACACACACACACACCACACCACACCACACCACACCACACCACACCACACCACACCACACACACACACACACACACACACACACACCATCCAACATGTACACAGCATCTGACATGAAAATGTACAGAGCATCTGACATGAAAATGTACACAGCATCTGACATGAAAATGTACACAGCATCTGACATGAAAATGTACACACCACCTGACATGAAAATGTACACACCATCCGACTTGAAAATGTATACAGCATCTGACATGTACACACCAACTGATCTGAAAATGTACACACCATCTGACATAAGAATGTACACACCATCTGACATGAAAATGTACACTTCTGAGATGAACACACCATCCAACATGAAAATGTACACACCACCTGACATGAAAATGTACACACCATATGACATGAAAATGTACACAGCATCTGACATGAGAATGTACACAGCATCTGACATGAAAATGTACACTTCTGAGATGAACACAGCATCCAACATGAAAATGTACACACCACCTGACATGAAAATGTACACACCATATGACATGAAAATGTACACAGCATCTGACATGAGAATGTACACAGCATCTGACATGAAAATGTACACAGCATCTGACATGAAAATGTACACGGCATCCGACATGAAAATGTACACACCATTTGACATGAAAATGTACACACCATCTGACATGCACACACCATCTGACATGAAAATGTATACACCA
>CM067369.1:2331500-2529000 GCA_034401795.1 Chaetoderma sp. LZ-2023a
CTAGGCATTGCCGACATTGAAAGATCCGGCATGCCGGAGTCTTCCATCAACAGGAATTCTTCCTCCTCTACCGACGGCCCTTGAGCCGAGGACAGAGAAGGGTCAGGTGCATGACCCTCAGCAGAACTAGCCGGACCACCTAATGGTTGCCCTGCACCAGCTTGCCTCACCGGGCCCGTGGACTGTAATGAATCAAACATGGCCTTGAACTGGGCCGCCCATACGCCCAGTGCTGAATCCATCCTCTCATTCAGCCAACCTTCCAGTCCAACCAACGACGCTTGCTGCCGCTTCACTGCCTTATCCTTCTCTATACGCTCCAGCCTCGCCCGTCGATCCCTGTCAAACTCAGCCACCATTGCCGACGACCACTTGGCGCACACATCACACGGGCTTCCGACCTTACACTTCGCACACGCCACACAGTGATGACCAAGATACTTCCGTTTCATGAACCTGTTGCACTTCTGGCACAACGTATCCGGGTTCTTCGGTTTCTGCGAACACAGAGAAGAATTAAAACGCTGCACATGACAAGTGATGACGAGCAATACGCACAATAGACTTGATAGTTAAGATTTCTTAAACACATTAACTTTCTCTTAAATTAATGATAACAAGTCTTAGGCAGGAAATATTTGAAACTTTTTTGAGTGAAAATTTTTTTAAAAAACACAACTTAGCCTTTAACTAACGTTAAATAACCAAGAATAAATCGCCGATCACTACAAACACCCTCGCCAACTAAGCGAGAGCTAAAATCGGCGACAACAGAGTGCCTGGATACACCAAGCCAAGAACGACATAATTCATGGGCGCCGCCATCTTGGCTAAGGACGCATCCATCTTAGAGGAACCGAGTCGCAAGAGAAATTTAACCGAGTACCCGAATTAAAACTAAAAGTCAACGGGTACAGAAGCGACTCCAACAATGGCTAACATTATATAAAAATGTGCCAATTTAAGGAAATTTCAAACAGTCATTATGGCACGAATGTATAAATTCTAGATTGATACAACCTGCCCCTGTGATGATTTCCCAAGTTCCTCCATGAATCCAGCGATGTAATCGACTAACACAACTGATTAACTGCTTAAATTGCAAAATTTGAGCACTCTAAAAAACACGACTTTGAAAAAGCGCAAAATAGACGAATCTGACTGTGATTGGGAATTGACTCGGTACCTGCGGCTATGGTATTCCCGGACACAGTATGGGCAGGACCAGGAGAGTGCGGAGTTTTAATTGTTTATTTTGAGCTAGACTAGATAATAGACATTATCATAATAGTACATCTGGTAAGTATTATTCGAAGTAGAAACACCTTTCAGCTGCAATATCTTTAAAATGAATATCAGTTATCATGCTAACGGAAACTGAAAAATAAAGGCTAAAATTTTCTAGTACAAAGGTTAATCGTCTGTCTTATAAAATAAAATTAGATATAAGTTGCAAGCACAGTAAATGTACGTTTTGCTCGCTCAGAATGCAGGAGATATCTTCTCAGAATGTCTAATTTTTTTTAATTTCCGGGGAAGACCAACCAACCCCCCCCCAGAACCCCTGCTAATGGGAGTGGGCCACCCCTCACATACCCTCCCCAAAGCATCCCCCCAATTATTACTTTAAATCTGTGCCACTGTTAATACGCGAGAGCATTGGCCTATACTTACTTATTCGAACAAACACGAGTTATAGTTAGAAGTTTTGATATTGCTGACACTGATTGTCAATGGTGATATCTCTGGAACCGCATGAACAATCTGGTTTATTTTTATATCTCAAACAAACTGATGATACACGTTCTGAATCATTAAATAGAGCGTATTTTGGAAGATACGGCGGGAGGGCTGATCCTAAACTGTCCTAACGACTCAAACTGAAAATTACCATGCATCTGTGAGATGATATGGCTTTATAATTAAAATTTTTTTTTTTAATTCGTCAACATTGTATGTCAAAATCTACAGATAGCGTATGGAGACATTTTGGAGATGGCATAGATGCATAATGCACGATTCGGGGAAAATCATGGATATAGCCAAATATGATAAGATGATCAGACAAAACTGAGCTGTGACCTTAACTTAACCTAACTTAGCCGCTTCTTCACTTTTTTTCACGGTAGAATTTCATGATTGAAAGTATTTCCTGAGATACGGCATGAAAACATAGGCCTAAATACAGTTAGGCTTACGTGTAGGTCTATCTGTCCGCAATCCATCCTGCATATTTTCAATATCAACATGATTATTTCCGCTTAGGGAGAGATTGTGGAAATGGGGGCATCCCCACCACCCCCTTAATCTTGGATCGGGGTGGGGTGGAAGGCGGTTGTGAAACATGAGTTTACCCCCTCTCATATTTACCAACATAAAAATAGAGATGTTATCTCAGAACATCTAAATTTCAAAATCTTTCCTGAGGAAAACTGCTAACGCCCACCCACACATTTGGGTTGACTTTGCCCACCAACTCACTCTCACTTTTCGACATCTTTCTACACCTATGGCATGGCGATTGTTAATAAATGCGAACAGGTTAAGTTGTCTAATCATTTTGTAAATTTTTTGCAAATTCGTGGCACACAACCTGTGAGATCGAGCTAGGAAGGTTTTTAAAAACATTTTATTGCAACATAGACAATGGGATTGGGCACAAGTTCTAGCAACTTTAACCCGCTCCCTACAGAATCATTAGATGGCACCACTGCCGCGGCAGATAATTACACTTATATACACAATTTATGTTTATATTTACATAAATTAGAGGCCGGAATAGAGGGAAGGGTTGAAGGGGAAGGGAGGGAGGGTAAAGAGATGGAGGTGTGGTGGAGGGAAGGAGCGAGCGAGAGAAGTGTTCATAATGTAGAAATCTATTCTTTAATTTGTTTATAAAAACAAGTACGATGCGCTATAGTTGCAACTTCTAAGAAATCTTTGTCAGAACTGTTAAGACAGACAGACTTATACTATTTGCTGGTAAGAACTAAAATTCCATTAATTAAATTCCATCTATCCATCGATCCATTCATCCACTCACACAGCCTAATCTCAAACCCAGCACATTGCAAACTCTTCAAGACGCTTCTAGTATCTGTGCCAGCGATGGTCAATGTTTGGACATATTCTTCGAATGACACAGAAAACGTCCACAGAATTCAGTACTGGTTCAGATATAAAACATCATCATCATCATCATCACCATCCTCGTTGTCATCGTCATCGGCAGCAGCAGCACAAATTGCACAATATGCTGGGCCGTCGAAAAGATTTCCGCATATTATGTTGGCTCATTCACAATGGGCCAAGTAAGCCTACCTAGAAAGCGCGTGAGTCTCCAGGAACACTTGCGCCCAATAACATTTTAGTGTAGATAAGGCCATCCATTTCCTGTATTTCCTGATTTAAATGGACTGTTTGGAGATAATCACCATATAATATTTCAATAAAATTATTGAATTAATATCTTATCAATTTGACTATCCTTTGTTATCAGCTTTTTCTGACTGGTCAGTGAAAATGTGTGTACATGCATGCATCCGTCCATCTGTGCGTGTGTGCTGGGTTGGGTGGGGTAGGTGTGTGTGGGTGGGGGTGAGACTGCCTTCACCACCCATCCACCCACATTCATATGGACATCATGGCATGTTATGTACGCAATTGCACCTGCTAATTTAGGTATGTGTGTTGCATGTTGGGGTGGGGGGGGGGCTTCATATTTTTAGGGGAAGGCCCTATAGTAATCATCGCATCCATATGTCCTTCCACAATATCTCGTAAACAGCATATCATACAGAAACGCTTCAGATATTTTAATGAAATGTTATATATGCCTCAGTTATGATACACAGACGTGCATATTAATGAATTCACCTTTAGGCCTAATATTTGGGTGACCCTGGCGGTTTATGTAAGTCACAACTGTTGAGTTGTCTGAACGAATAAGAACAATCTTGCCCTGAACTTTCTGTAAGAAATGTTCCAGGCCCAGGACTACTGCTCTTAGCTCCAGTAGATTTATATGTTCCTGTGACTGTTCCAGATTCCAAAGCCCTGATATCGTGGATTCTTCCAGGCAAGCTCCCCAGCCCTCCATCGATGCATCTGTATACACAGTCACCTGAGGGTGGGGAGGGGTTAGCAAAACCCCCGGTAAGAGATTCTCTGTATTCAACCACCATTGCAGGTGGTGAATCAGAGGCGCCAACACTGACACATTCGAGTCCAGCGAACCTGTACTCTGGGTCCATTGTGTCATGAGAAACAACTGGATCGGCCGCCTGCGTAAGGCGGCCTGAGGAATGACTGGTTCCAACGAAACCATCAACCCCAGCATTCTCAAGTAAACCCGTGCCAGGACATGACGACTGTCGCACACTGACTGAATCAACGAGATGAGTATTTGAACCCTCTCCTGAGTAGGATAAACATATCCTGTCTCCAGATCGAAGAACATCCCCAGGTAAACAAACTTCTGGGATGGAGTCAGCTCTGATTTTGGGAAATTGATCATCCAGCCCAAGTCTGTGAGAATTTTCAAAACAATCTCCAGATTGGCGGACAAACTTTCCCGGGTGTGCGCTTTCAACAGCCAGTCGTCTATGTACGTGTGGACTGCTATGCTTCTCCTGCGGAGGTATGCTGTGATCGCAAGAACCACACGGGTGAAAACCCGAGGAGCCGTGGAAATTCCGAAGGGCAACACCCTGAATTCCCACTGTCTGCCCTGGAATGCAAATCTCAGGAAGCGACAGAAACTCCTGTGGATGGGGATGTGGAAATAAGCGTCCTTCAAATCTATCGACGCCGTCCACATCCCCCTCTCCAACCCCGCCAACACCGAGCGCACCGTTTCCATCTTGAAACTGGGCGTCTCGATGAACTTGTTCAATGGCTTGAGGTTGAGAATCGGTCTCCACCCACCGGTGCGTTTTGTTACCAAGAACAGGGTTGAATAGAAGCCCGGACACCTCTGTGCCGGCTGAATAGCTCCTTTTTGTACGAGGGAATTTATCTCCTCCTCGATACACAACCTTTGATCTGGATCTCTCGGAACGGGAGTCCAGATTGGCACCAGAGACAGTCGCGACGGCGGGCCTGTCATCCACTCTGGATGATACCCCACGGAAAGCCATCGTAAGACTAAACGGTCCTGAGTTAACCGTTCCCACTCTTGCATGTGGTCGGCAAGCCGGCCTCCCACCGGTCCACCTAGGGACCGCGGTGGACACAAGGCATGCAAGAGCGGCACTGTCTCCGTCGCCATACACACCGGCGTGGTCCTTACCGCGGTAAGCGCCCTGTCAGGAACGATAACCACGCCCAGATCCTCGCGCGACCCGCCCCGCCCCGCGCGCACCTCGGTGCACGGGCGGCTGCCTGGCTGACGGCGGCTGAGGAGCCTGCGCCCCCCTCACTGCTGGCCGAATCGCACGCGGCCGAGGCCGGCGCTGCGACGGCGGCTGGCCTCTGACTTGGCCAGCACCACCTCGAGCCTGCAGGGGACGATACGCAGGGGCCGCGGCGCGAACGTTAGCACGACGCAGTACCTCAAACTGTTCGCGCAGCGCCCTCTGGTTATTCACCAGGGTGACCGTCTCCTGGAGGTGGCGACATCCCTCACCTCCAAAAAGACCAGGACCCGTCATAGGCGTACGGAGTAGCCTATTATACAGGTCCTGAGACGGGCACAAATTGTCCAGGGCAAATGTGCGTCTTGCCCTGACACTCCTGGTCACCGCCCGCGTCATACAGTCCAGCGCCAGGTTAATACCATCCTGGATGGTTCGCTGGACCGCGAGCGGGCCTGGCTGGCGCGATGCGGATGCCGCTACTACCCCCTGTAACAGCTGGGAGACGTGGGACAGAGCGGCAATCGAAGCCCTCCCACTCTCCTCCGCATCACGCAACGCGGTATTCGCCGAACGCAACGCGTTCGCGCACAAGACCCCCGCGTCAGAACGGGATCCTGGCCGCGTATCCTCACCCAAAGCCGCGCGGTCATCCACGCTGGGCTTGGGTACCACACCGTACCGCTGGTAGTCCAGGGGCACGATGCGACAACGCTTGGCCACCTCGCGAGGGGCCTTCGCGAGACGTCCACTCGTGTTAATAGACGCCTCCGCCGCCTTGAACATGTCAACGACATGCTCCGCCAGCGGCAGAGAAGGCATAGCGTTAGCAGTTGGTTTCCCAGCTAACCACGGCGTGTGAACACGGTGGCTAGCCGACTGCTCCACGGGCAGATCAGGCCTAACGCTCACCAACCACTGGCAAGCGTCATACCAATCCTCCTCCGTGGCTAACTGCGAGCGCTCTACAAGACGGGGTCCTTCGTCTTCCTCCTGAGCGCAAGCAGTACTTGACGGCGGGTACGCTGATACACCTGGCAAGCCAGGGAAAACATGCGGGCCTGTCAGCACCGGCATGAGAATATCACTGGTTTGACCAGGAGCAGGCACCGCGGTAGAGCGCGGGGTATATATAGCCCTACCACGGGCCCGGCCAGCACCAGCTACACTCTCGGCAAGCCGAGGTATGCGGTACCGCTGGCCATCAGCAGCGCCCTGGGCCACCACCTGAACCGCGGACCTTACTCCAGGGTGAGTAATACCGTGGAAAAAAGCGCCTGTATTCCCCGCGAGGGGTGCACAAACGTCTTCATCCATGTCCGCGTCGTCAGACGGCGACCCTAGCAGGTAATCCTCATCACCCTGGTCAGAAAGATTAGACCCCGGGTCAGCAAAGAGAGCTAACCCGGGTTGACCAGGAACGGTGCCATAGGAGGTACTGGCCACCGCGGCGTGCGGATACCCCTGGACTGATAAGCAGCCAGCGGGTTCCAGCGACAACCGTCCACGGTCCCCTATCGGCGCGGCAATAAGCCTGCTGCCAGGGCCGTGGAACGCCCCCTCTAATGGGGCCACCTCTGAATCGTCGGACAACGGAAGCGGACTAAGGAAAATCGATCCAGAGGCGGGGATTACCTGCTCCGAAGCCGATGATGAGGACAATAAAGGATCTGGTCCAGGAAGCATGCCACGAAGCAACCCTGGAACCAAATCTTTTATTGTCCTCCTCATCTCTCCCAACATCTCGGTCCGGAAGGTCTCCATATCCACCGCGGACGAGACCTTCCCCTTACCCTTCTCACTTACAACCTCTCGTTTCCGCTTCTTCTTCTTCTCCTCCACTACCACCTTGTCCGTCGCCTGTAAGCAGCACAAGAATTCGGACATTAACTCGCCCCCCCAGTGCTTACATATGTCACAATTAATCAATGGACCACAAGGGCTACATCGATAACACAGATGCGGCCAGAACTTCACATGCATAAAACGTCCACAGGACGCGCAACCCGGTTCCTGAAACAGGGCAAAGGACAAGGAGTATGAGCAACTAGTTAAGCTTAGAAACTCAATCCAACTCAAGGAGAAGGAAAACGATCATAAAGATCAATATACATCAAAAACCAGCCTAGCGCTTGAATTGCTAATAAATACATAGCCAGCTGATTATGACGTCATTAATCCCGTGACAGGAAAAATTCGATCCCAACAAAACATCCAAGTGCAAAGACGAATTGTATGCTGAATGGATAAGTTGACTACACAACCATCAGATACATATAGATAACTCTTTACTGGCAAAAATGTTAATTATCTCCCTTTGATTGTTTACAATAATTAACATCACCACATTATCAATAACTAGATACCTGACACTTTGTATAGACAAACCATCCAACGTGACGAACCGGAAACTCCACCATCTGCACGCCTCTTAACTCTCTCCACCTCATGGGGAAGGAATTGGAACAAGAGGGCAAAGTGAGAAGACCTTTATACCAGGCCTCCAACTCACTGGGCATAATTTTTCATTTGGTTAGATAACCTAACAGTGTTAGTAGGAAATGGAACCATGGTGGAGAGAATACTAATTCTCTGGAACTGTGACGTCACAACCTAGCGTCATACAGACCTGTGGACAGAAACAGAAAGAGAAATTAGTCCTAGGTAGCACCGAGTTGACCTAAACCAACTAACCAAGGCGCTTATCACGGTAAACGCGAGTCCCGGAAACACAATACACCGGGAAGAAAACTCGCTAATTTTACTAGAAGTCACCTGATTTAAAGGTCCTCCGTCCTCCTGTGGCGACGTATTCCTATCCGCCATCCAAAAAAGTGACTAACACTCCAAACAAACACCACTTAAACAGTTTAAGAGAGCGAAAAAGCTATTGAACAAAAAAACATGTGTGATCTCTTTGCCAATAATCTAGCAAAGAGGAAGTGCTAGTCTGCGCATGCGCGGTGGTGGGGCTGGCATCCGCCAGACTACGCTCTGACTCCCTGCCCAGTAGGGGCACCTAACTGTTTTAAATCTGAGTGTTTATTGAGTGAAAGCCAATATTTAGCAATATCAAAAGTATTAGGGAGGTAAGTATACTCTTGAAGTGAAATGGGCTTTTTAATTGCAAAAACTTATGATTTTTGTCAATTTTTCCGCAAACACCATATCATACAGAATTGCTCAAAATAATTTAATAAAACTTGGCAGGTAGCTTCTTTATGAGGTCTAGATGTGCCTTTTAAAGGATTCGCTTTTATAGGCCTACATCCAAGATTGTGGGTGAAATGGGCTTTTTAAATGCAAAAACGTACGATTTTACTCCATTTTTTTTTAATCATACAGAATCGCTTCAAATAATTTAATGAAACTTGGCAAGTTGCTTCATTATGAGGGGTAGATGCGCCTTCTGAAGGATTCACCTTTATAGGTCCAAGATCTTAGTTGAAAATCGGGTTTTTAACGCAAAAACACAATTTTTGTACAGAATCATACAGAAACAATTAAAATAATTTTATAAAACCTAGAAGGTGGCTGCATTATGGTGGATGGATGTGCCTTTTGAAGGATTCACATATATAAGTTCAGGATTTTGGGCTAAAATTGGCTTTTTGATGCAAAAACCCATGATTTTGTCAATGTTTGCGTAAACAGCATATCGGCATTTTGTATTTTTTTTTTTTTTTTAATAGGCCTATGAATACTTTGAAATCAAATTGCTACCTACTAGATAGAGAAAATATATTCAGTGATTAAGGTGGGGTGGGGTGTGGTGTGGTGTGGCTCTGAGTCAAACAATGGTTTCTAGTTTTATTTTGCTAAGCCTTACAGCCACACCTGTGTTCGCACCTGGTATCTAAGGACATATTAAATCATATATCATGACATCAGTAGTGACAGAAATCGGAGAAGCTCGCCTAAATGTAGGCCTACATATAATATATTTTATCTGCTAATTGATAAACCACGATTTGCCATAACATATCGAACTAGGCCAGCCCTCTCATACAGTGACCCAAAAGATGTCCAGTTGTCCACACATACGATGCAACTCTGTAAGTGTAATAGGACTAGCTAGGTGTATGACATGGGCCATACATTGATAAGATTTTGTGAATTATTCCGAATGATAGGTTTAGTGCTTTATTAGGTATATTACAAATTTTGGCAAATTTCTAGCTGGAAAATAATATATCCGAATGCGCTGTATCTTCTAAAATAATAAATTGGATGAACCAGAACGTATTCGGTGAAAGATTAAGTCACATGTTAAATGTGCATATTCACACCAAAAGGCTTGAAAATAATATTGTTAAAATTATATAGGGCCTAGGCCTACGTTTAGAGGCTTAGAATGTGTGCCTAGATTAGTCCTTGTTCTCTGACTCTACCCTACCATACCGATTCTGATATGCCAGGGAATCGGCACAGGGCAGACAGAGAACTCAGACTAGCCTAGATGTAATGAAACGAAATAAATTTTAGCATATTGTGATTGCATTATGTATAAATTAATATAATGTTTTAAGTTGTGACACAAGTCCCTATCTCAACTTCACAACTAGAAAAATTATGATAATTTATACAGAATTAAACCAATTTTATTTTCAAGCATTTTGGTGTCAATATGCACCTTTAAATCCGCTTAAATCCGCAAGTAATAGAGCTAAAAGAGATTACGATTGGAACAGTAAAGCCATTTCTCTCCAACTTCTAATCACCCGCTTTGTCTGAGTAGGCAAAACATCTACGACGTCATCGCTTTTATGTTACTAAAAACAGTAACTCTGCGCACGCTATAAACTTAGCAGACACAATTGAAAGAGGGGAAATGGTACAGCTGCTATAGACGACTGCATTACACCACATCGGTGTATATCTATATAGAACTTTCCAACCAGCCTACCCACCTGCCAACCATCATGTTACTGACATTGATGATAAAGGATTTTATCAAAACATGACGCTAAACCCACCGTGTTCTGTGTAGATGCAGCTATTGTATTCTAAAACGCTGTAATGTAACGTGCATGCCAATTGGCTGAAAGATTGCCCAATCAAATACATGGTAGTTACATCAGCATAAATTCATCAGAATTTTATTTTCATGAGCCTATATGAGAGAACTAAATTTCTCGCATCATTGTGGGGAGAAAAATAAAAATTCTAATCATTTAAGTCAACCGTAATTGTGGGGACACGGGAATGTCCCCAGAACCCAAGCATGGGGAGGAGGGAGAAGGAGGGGGAAGGAAGAGCAGCAGTGCTAGATAGTGGTAGTGGGTGCTTACATGCGCTTGTTTATCATCTTGCCGAGAGTAAGAGCTTTATCCGTGAGCTGTGCCCAGCCTCGATGCAGAACAATCTCAAATATGGCTCTCATCAGTCGTCCAGCAGACTGTGTAACAAAGACCATGTCAGCGACTAGTGCAAAGCCGTCCAGCTTCAGCTGTGAGATGTAGGCTTGCAGAAGAACATTCACCTACAAAATGAAAACATCTACACATACCATCTAAGTAACACTTTCATGGAAAAGTTGGCCAAACCCGACCTCTGCACTGGTCTTATGTAATGTCCATTTGCAGGTCAAGAGAAGACTACCTTTGAAAATTTACCACAGGAACTTGTGATAATCGAGCCAGTCATTCCCGTTGTAAATTTTCAAAGCTACTCTTCTCTTTGCCTGTAAATGGACATTTTTCTGGACTAAATTTAATCATTACTGGGTTAACCCTCTCATATCAGCCAAGAACGGCTTCTGCAGGGGTCGTGAGAAATGTCCATTTTCAGGCCATGAGAAGACTATTTTTGAAAATTTAACACTGGAATGACTGGCTCTGTTATTGAGCCAGTCATTCCAGTGTTAAATTTTCAAAAATAGTCTTCTCATGGCTTGCAAATGGACATTTTCTATGAGAAAATTGAAATTTTCTTGAACAAATTTGAAGGTTAAAGGGTTAAACCATATGTTCAGAGGCCTGAGTCATGCATCTGGAACCCGTAGTCATGGAGATGACTACACCTTAGAGCATCTGGAACAAGTATCTGAACAAAGAAGGAATTCTTACCACTTTGAGATGACCAGAAGCCTACACCTTAGAGCATCTGGACCCAGTATCTGAACAAAGAAGGAATTCTTACCACTTAGAGATGACCAGAAGCCTACACCTTAGAGCATCTGAAACCAGTATCTGAACAAAGAAGGAATTCTTATCACTTTGAGATGACCAAAAGCCTACACCTTAGAGCATCTGAAACCAGTATCTGAACAAAGAAGGAATTCTTACCACTTTGAAATGACCAGAATCCTACACCTTAGAGCATCTGGAACCAGTATCTGAACAAAGCAGGAATTCTTACCACTTAGAGATGACCAGAAGCCTACACCTTAGAGCATTTGGAACCAGTATCTGAACAAAGAAGGAATTCTTACCACTTTGAGATGACCAGAATCCTACACCTTAGAGCATCTGGAACCGTATCTGAACAAAGAAGGAATTCTTACCACTTTGAGATGACCAGAATCCTACACCTTAGAGCATCTGGACCCAGTATCTGAACAAAGAAGGAATTCTTACCACTTTGAGATGACCATAATCCTACACCTTAGAGCATCTGGACCCAGTATCTGAACAAAGAAGGAATTCTTACCACTTTGAGATGACCAGAATACTACACCTTAGAGCATCTGGACCAAGTATCTGAACAAAGAAGGAATTCTTACCACTTTGAGATGACCATAATCCTACACCTTAGAGCATCTGGACCCAGTATCTGAACAAAGAAGGAATTCTTACCACTTTGAGATGACCAGAATCCTACACCTTAGAGCATCTGGAACCAGTATCTGAACAAAGGAATTCTTACCACTTTGAGATGACCAGAATCCTACACCTTAGAGCATCTGGACCCAGTATCTGAACAAAGAAGGAATTCTTACCACTTTGAGATGACCAGAATACTACACCTTAGAGCATCTGGACCCAGTATCTGAACAAAGAAGGAATTCTTACCACTTTGAGATGACCAGAATCCTACACCTTAGAGCATCTTGAGCAGAAGTGTTTAAAAAGATTTGCTGAAAACTCAGAAAAAACAAGCTCTTCACCACCACCTCCCCCCCCCCCCCCCCACCACCCCCATCACTACCCATTTGTGCCCCTCTGACCGTACATTAACATCCACAGGATATATTGTTGTTGTTCTTATAACACACAATCTAATCTCATGCCAAATTATTTACCTTTTTAGCATATAACTTTGTACAAAAATGCAGCTTTACAGACTTGAACATGATACCAGGATACAGAGCTGCTACTTTTAACGGTCAAGAACACCACATGTTCTGCTTAATAAATGAAATATATGACCATTGGAAAGACAAGATTGTTTTGAATATTTTACAGAGGGAATGACTGGTTCTGCTAACTGTGGTAGTATTAACATACCTTAGCACTCGGCTCCTCAATGCTCTCCTTAATGGGGATTGGAACTCTCTCAAGTAACTTCAACAACTCTAGCTTCTCTTCCTGGATAAACACAACACCGCACAATAAATTAAACACATTCACAATTATGGCTAATTGGATGCTAATAGGTTACCTTAGAATATTATACAAAGTTATCTAGTGCTTTACATGACTCATACAAAGCTATCTACAGTGCTTTACATGACCCATACAAAGCTATCTACAGTGCTTTACATGACTCATACAAAGCTATCTACAGTGCTTTACATGACTCATACAAAGCTATCTACAGTGCTTTACATGACTCATACAAAGCTATCTACAGTGCTTTACATGACTCATACAAAGCTATCTACAGTGCTTTACATGACTCATACAAAGCTATCTACAGTGCTTTACATGACTCATACAAAGCTATCTACAGTGCTTTACATGACTCATACAAAGCTATCTACAGTGCTTTACATGACCCATACAAAGCTATCTACAGTGCTTTACATGACTCATACAAAGCTATCTACAGTGCTTTACATGACTCATACAAAGCTATCTACAGTGCTTTACATGACTCATACAAAGCTATCTACAGTGCTTTACATGCCTCATACAAAGCTATCTACAGTGCTTTACATGACTCATACAAAGCTATCTACAGTGTTTTACATGACTCATACAAAGCTATCTACAGTGCTTTACATGACTCATACAAAGCTATCTACAGTGTTTTACATGACTCATACAAAGCTATCTACAGTGTTTTACATGACTCATACAAAGCTATCTACAGTGCTTTACATGACTCATACAAAGCTATCTACAGTGCTTTACATGACTCATACAAAGCTATCTACAGTGTTTTACATGACTCATACAAAGCTATCTACAGTGCTTTACATGACTCATACAAAGCTATCTACAGTGTTTTACATGACTCATACAAAGCTATCTACAGTGCTTTACATGACTCATACAAAGCTATCTACAGTGCTTTACATGACCCATACAAAGCTATCTACAGTGCTTTACATGACTCATACAAAGCTATCTACAGTGTTTTACATGCCTCATACAAAGCTATCTACAGTGTTTTACATGCCTCATACAAAGCTATCTACAGTGTTTTACATGACTCATACAAAGCTATCTACAGTGCTTTACATGACTCATACAAAGCTATCTACAGTGCTTTACATGACTCATACAAAGCTATCTACAGTGCTTTACATGACTCATACAAAGCTATCTACCGTGCTTTATATGACTCATACAAAGCTATCTACCGTGCTTTACATGACTCATACAAAGCTATCTACAGTGCTTTACATGACTCATACAAAGCTATCTACAGTGCTTTACATGACTCATACAAAGCTATCTACAGTGCTTTACATGCCTCATACAAAGCTATCTACAGTGCTTTACATGACTCATACAAAGCTATCTACAGGCCTTTACATGCCTCATACAAAGCTATCTATAGTGCTTTACATGCCTCATACAAAGCTATCTACAGTGCTTTACATGACTCATACAAAGCTATCTACAGTGCTTTACATGACTCATACAAAGCTATCTACAGTGCTTTACATGACCCATACAAAGCTATCTACAGTGTTTTACATGACTCATACAAAGCTATCTACAGTGCTTTACATGACTCATACAAAGCTATCTACAGTGCTTTACATGCCTCATACAAAGCTATCTACAGTGCTTTACATGACTCATACAAAGCTATCTACAGTGCTTTACATGACCCATACAAAGCTATCTACAGTGCTTTACATGAACCATACAAATCTATCTACAGTGCTTTACATGACTCATACAAAGCACCTACCTCTCTGACAGTTATATGTTTGAATTCTGAGGACAGAGAGAACACACGGAACAATTCTATTTCACTGAGGGTGGGCTTCAGAAGCTGATTGTAAGTAGCGATCGTCTCATTTGTGCAGTAATAATGGCTGGCAATGCGACCCAGCTCTGTCACCTATAAGCAAACAGAGTAAATTTGTGCAATAATAATGGATGGCGATACGACCCAGCTCCATCACCTGTAAGCATACACAGAACAAGTCACAATACAGGGATCCATTTCTATCTATGCCTCGCCTATTTCTAGCTAAGCTCCGCCCATGCTTTGCCCATGTTGGGGTCGATGTATATACTGCGAACGCTGCATTCGCAGAATGCCAATTTCACGGTAACTATACAGGTAAGCTGTTGAATATTATGAAACTAATTTTACTGGGAGCGGATACTGCCTATGGCAGCAACAGATTCAAGTAAAATTAGTTTTAAAATATTCAACAGAATGTTTAGTAAATGGTAAAGATATACAATTTGTAGACATGACAAACTTTTCAATGTTCATGACGGAACTAGATATGTTATATCCACTATGATGTCAGCTTACATATGACACACTTGAGTCTATTATCTAGTCTAGCTCAAAATAAACAAGAGGCCCAAGGGCCTGTGGCGCTCACCTGGACCATTAGCATTTGAACCATTTGCATTTAAATAGATATGATGGATAATTTTGGGAAAATCCAAGATGGGCACCCAAAAAAAATTTACCAATCCAAATTCTGAATAGAAATTCTAGTCTACCTTCATAGGGTCAGTCTAGCCAAATTTTTTGGAAATCACAATCGAATCCTTTCAGTCCAATTTGGTTGAAATCTGTCAAAATGGTAAGAAGTAGATTTGACAATTTCCGGTAAATTTTTAATAAAATCTAGGATTTTCACCAAAAATATTTACGCAACAAAATTCTGAATGGAAGTACTAGAGTCTATGACCATAGGATTCTTTCAGCCCAATGTGGTCAAAATCAGAAGAAGCAATTAGACAATTTGCGGTAAATTTTAAAATATGTCTTTAAAGAATTGCAAAATCAAAAATCTGAATAGAAGTTCTACAGGCTATACGCATAGGATCCTTCTAGCCAAATTTTGTTGAAATATGTCAGTAAACTAAGGAGATGTGCTTTGACACTTTTTGGTGAAATTTTCAGAAAATCTAAGTTTTTACACCAAAAATTGAAATATAAAAAATCTGAATAGAGTTTCTAAAGCCTACCTCCATAGGATCCTTCTAGCCAAATATGGTTGAAATCTGTCAGTAAACTAAAGTAGAGATGCGTTTTGACAGTTTTCAATAAGATTTTCACAAAATCTGTTTTAAAAAAAAAAAAATTGAAATATCAAAAATTTGAATTTACCTTCTAGAGCCTATGTCTAGCAAAATTTGGTTGAAATCTGTCAAGAAACTAAGCAGGAGATGCGTTTTGATACTTCGGTAAATTTTAAACAAAATCTAAGTTTTTTACCCCGAAATTTGAAATATCAAAAACCTGAATAGATGTTTTAGAGCCTACCCCCTAAGGATCATTCTAGCCAAATTTGGTTGAAATCCGGCAAGCCATTAAGGAGGAGATACATTTTAAAGCAAAAGCTGACGGACAGAGATGGACAGACGCACGGATGGACATATGGACAGAGACGGACGGTCGGCATAGCGTCAGCTCACTCTGGCCAGGTGAGCTAACAATTAGTACATAGTACTGATAAGTATTAACAATTCTCGTAGAAACAAAAGCGGATGCTTTTTTTATTCTACTTCGAATAATACTTTCCAGATGTACTATTATGAAACTCTGGATTTCGACAGCCAACAAACTCCGGTGGGAGGAGGTGAGGCTCGAAACAGTGCTACAGACATCACCTCCTCTAAAGAGACACCCTTATAAAGGGCCGATGCTGCTGCTAGTGCTCGGACTTGATGGGCGTTCGCACGATCAATCTGCTTTCCTGTAGCGATTTTATGCGACATCTGAATAGCATCGACTATCCATCGAGAAATGGTATCTTTCGAGGCACGAAGATGAGGAGCTTTGAGACATAACCACAGAGATTTTGGGTCATCTCTCCACTCAGAAGTACGTTTCTTATACATTTTCAGACATCTGACAGGACACCAAGCAGAAGAGTTTGGGTCATGCCTAATTAAGCTTGGCCAATTGATCGGCTGTCCTGGATATTTAAGTGACTGATTCTTTGCCAGGAAACAAAGACATGGTAATAGTCTTAAACCGTCACCCGTAATAACAAAACGGTCTTGTTCGGCAGAAAGCGCATGGATTTCGCTTCTCCTTCTCGCCGAGGCTGCTGCAACCAAGAAAACTGACTTAATAGTTAACAGTTTAATATCTATAGATCTAATTGGTTCAAAGGGAGCATACCCTAAAACCTGTAGAACAAGAGACAGATTCCATGCTGGGATTGGAATTGGCTGTCTGGGTCGCAAATTGCTCATTCCTTTAATAACGCCATTTAAAGTGTCATTCTCCACTCATACAGTGGCTAGACTGGGAACAACTGAAGCTAATGCAGACTTATATGCTGCTAGGGTTGAAGGTACAAGTTTGTCAACCTCGTATAAATGACAGATAAAATCTGCTACGTGTTGAACAGATGCAGAAAAGGGATTAATATCTCTTCCCTTACACCACTCTGCAAATTTGTTGATTCTATAATTATATGTCTTGGTGGTTGACCCTCTTCTGGCTGAAGTGACAAATTTTGCTGCTTGCTCAGAAAAGCCACCCTCAATTGCTCACTGCTTGATAACATCCATGCAGTCAATTGGAACATCTCCGGTCTGTCCTGAAGATACAGATTTTTGTTCTGAAAAATCAGATCCCTTCTGTCTGGAAGAGGGATTGAATTGCAGATCAGAAGGTCCAGCAGATCCGTAAACCATGATCGGCCTGGCCAATGAGGGGCGATCAGTAGTACTTGGCATATGCCCTCTCTTATCTTTGCCAGAACTTTTGGGATGAGAATTGTTGGAGGATACGCATACGCATACATTCCTTTCCAACTTTTCGCCAGTTCGTCTACTACTAGAGCTAGCAGGTCTGAGATCGGTGACACGTAGGTGATCATCTTTGTTTCCTTTCATCGCAAATAGATCCACATTTGGCTCGCCCCAATGTTTGAAAAGAACCTCCGCTACTGACTGGTTGAGCTGCCATTCCGTCGGACGACAAACCATCCTTCAACTGCGAGCATCTGCTAGGATGTTCAATCTTCCAGGAATGTGTGCTGCCTGAAGAATAATATTCCTCTCTTGGCACCACAGCAGAAGGTTCCATATCATCATGCACAACTCTGGTGATCTCGTCCCGCCCTGGCGGTTCAAATAAGACACCACTGTGGAGTCATCTGCCCTTACTAGGACAATTTTGTCTCGGATTAAGTTCTCAAATTTTCAAAGTGCTAATGCCACCGCTAATAATTCGAGAACATTTGTGTTTCTGCGCATTGGTCCGATCACATTCCTCTGACACTGACAGATTGTCCAGTACTGCTGCACAACCCGTCGTCGATGCATCTGTAAAGATGGACATCTGCGGTTGAGGAGGTTGTAGAGGAACACCTCGCAGGAGATTCTGTTCTGATAACCACCAGTGAAGATGGAATATCAACGGTTCTTTTACTGGAATCCTCAGAGACAACGGATCCGTTCTCTGAGACCAGAATGACATTAATTACATCTGAATCGGCCTGCGTCTGAGTGCCGCATAAGGAACCACCTTCTCCAGAGATACTAGTAAACCCAGTATTCTGAGAAATTGACGCACCGTCAGATACTCCTAGAGAAACTGGCTCCAGTACTGCCATCAAACTCTTGACTCTGCACTCCGGGGCTGTGGTCAGACCGAAAGGAAGCGCATTGAATTCCCAAACATTGTCTTGTCCCTGCGTTCCTGGCACCACCGGAACTGGTCTTGCCGGAAACCCGTCAGACCATCCCCCACGGCCACCTCGCGGCTTCTTGGAATATGACGGCCTGGGACCTCCACCACGCCTATCCTTACAGTAGCCGCCGTGACCCGAGCCGCCACCCTTCCTATCATCTTCATACAGCCTCTTATTAGAGGACTTGTATGAAGACGAATGGCCAGGTCCCTGAGAACTGGATGCTCATGTCGATGCTGCTTGTAGGACTGTTGCGGCTGAGTCCTCTTCATCGACTTCCACGACTTGCCGACAACCTCCTGCTCTGCCACCATAGACGCACCCCTGGAGGGCTTGTTATGCTGAGCCGCCAAACAAGCCCGGATCAATGAAGGGTGCGGAAGATAACGCAGCCCTCATCTCCGGTCCTGGTTCTACACACTCGAGAACCATTCTCCTCCATTCCGCCATGATCTAGTGATCACCCTGGCCAGGCAATCTTGAAATAAGCGCATGGCGACACGGACAACTCCGGGAGCAGCCTCTGGCCCTTCCCCACCTTCCGCCGTGCAGGTCAGCATCCCCTGCAGGTCAGCATTCCCTGCAGGATGGTGCATCCATGCGAGAGAGCAGCCATAGCCGCTCTCGCCGCATCCTCAATGAGAGTTAACTCATTGAAGGGATCCTTGTTAGACTGGGAAACCACGGGTTGTGAATGACCCTTGGATTTCCCGGCTACGGGCCTATTCAGCGCTTCTCTTTCCCCGACTGAAAGCCGAGGAACATGAGCATAGTCATGGTATGGATGCTTTGGAAAGCAGACCCTATTCCTTATCCCCTTGGGTCTTGGGCAAGGAATACTCCGGCTGAACCAGACGGTACGCCGCGACTTCTAACATGTCAGAAGCCTGAGTGTCCAAGGGAACAGGGTTGGCAAGTTTTGGACAATAGTGGTTTAAACCATGGTTTAAACCATCCGCCCAAAATAGGTTTTGGACACCTTAAATGGTCCAAAACTGTCCAAAACCTAAAATATTGGTATAAAAAATATTTTTCTGAAATGTAATTTTCTTAAAACAACTATATAGCATTTAGACACATACACATACATGTACATATTGATGGATGGTTATCTTTTTTATTGCTATATAATAATAATAATAATAATCTAAAAGGACACATATGATTTCAATAAATTAGGAGTCTTATTTGCTTCTTTCTATAATCCATGGGTTAATTTTTTTCAACTTTTGTTTGTCTTAAATGTTTTAACTCTGTATATTTCGACCAGTTGTGTTAAACCCACAGAAACCCTATTTAATCAATAATGTAAACATATTAGAGTACCTATGTACAGCTAGATGTTTATATTATTGAGAACTGTCTCTGTGTCTAAATCTATTTCTTGCAAAATGTTCATGGCCTATGGAAGAATCTTAAACTCATAGAGAAAATATAGTCTGCCAAGATGTTGTTTCAACAATTAACTGATGACCCTTGCTCTCTAAGGCTATTTTAGAATGCACTACTCAGGAACTATCAGGAACGTCGGAGTCTGCGGACGTGTTTTGTCTCCGCTCTACGCGCTACGCTTTCCACTCAGCCTTAACTTACGTTACTAAATTGGATTTATCAGTATTAAAACTTTGAAAATCGCGATGTCGTTAAAGTTATTAATATTATCAATATCTTTAAAGTTTGTGAAGTGGTTAAAGTTGTTAAGGTTTTTAAAGTTTCTAAAGTTGTTAGGGTTTTAACATGTGCTAAAGTTTAAACGTGATCCTTAATTCAAACGGTTTAAAGATTAACTGTAGTGCTCAAAGTGACAGATGTTAATCTTAATCTACGGTAGTTGTTGTCGGTAGTTGATGTCGTGTTGAATACTTTTGGTGCCTCCCTGACATTAAAAAATTTAATGAAAATATCCTCACAATGTCAGACCAATCAAAAACCAGAACTAAGCCTTATAAAGGCAAATTTTATGCTGTATCTTGTGGCCAAAAATGTGGCATATTTCTGGACTGGAACATGTGCAAAGATTCTGTAAATAAATTTCCCTGTGCCAAACATAAATCTTACTCATCACTAGACGAGGCTGTCGAATACATGAACACAAACAATTTCGTTCACGACGAAATACGGATTTATACAAAGGAGATTGACTCTGGCAAAACACTTAATGACTATTGTGATGACATTAGCGCAGTAGTTCCCCCAGTGGCGCAATCAAATAACCCTTGTTTAACCTCAACGGATGTACTAGTTGTTAATGTCGACGGTGCTTGTATAAATAACGGTGGATCTGAGGCCCAGGCAGGATATGGTAATTACTGGGGAATGGAGCACGAGTGGAACGCTGGACATCCAATACCGAACGATGGGAACGTTCCCACCAACAATAGGGCAGAACTATATGCAGCCATTTTTGCGATAAAACGAGCTACTGCAAACGGATTATCCAATCTCATTATTAGAACAGACAGTGAGTACGTTATCCAAGGTGCTACCAGTTTATATCACGAATGGACAAAATCAGGGGAACTTAATACGAGAAAAAACTCTGACTTATGGCGCATACTAGACAATATATCGCCCAGTATCACCCTAGAATGGAGGCATGTCAGTGGTCACAAGGGAGACCCAGGAAACTCCGCAGCAGACAAACTAGCGAATGAAGGAGCTTTAAAGTACGTATGTGGTGACACAACTGTCAGCACACCAGAGATACCACATAGTACTACCAACTCGGCATCTAACGTACCAACGGCTAGCAGTATATCCAACACGAGCCCAGCGATACAATCATATAATCCCGACGTAACCGAGAGTAGTGCATCGATAAACGATACTATTAACAACAAGGCGACAATGACTCACCTTGTCACTGAGGGTAACGGTAGGAAACAGTCTATAAACAGATGTACCCAGACCGATGCAGTGTCGACCGATCTAGAAACGTTATCAATAGTAACGTCCGGAGTTGAAGAAGCGGTGGCAGAACTTGCAACACCAATCACCACGACATCACGTGCGTGCATTGCAATATCAGAGGAGCTAAAACTCTTGAATAGTCGCGTATCTGACATGAACAACAAATCTTCGGTTCCTTACCACGATATAGAGAAAGCGGTATCTAAGGTTACAGCCCCGTTAGTGTCAGCTGTCCAATCTGTACGCGCTGATTTAGCCGACAAATTAGCTCAGTTTAATACGCGTATGTGTGACAACGCGAATGCAACTAAACTCTACGAGCAAATGGACGCTTCTTTTCGCGCTTGTATTCGCAATTTTCAACAGGAAAATCATTGTCTTAGAGATGAGATGGCGAAGTTCAAAGCAGATATGGCGGTATCAACCAATAACGCCCAACAAATGTATGTTAACCTTAGCAGTGACGTCACTGCATTGCGTCTCCAAATATTAGAATTAGCAAATGCGAATAGCAAGCCAGTAAGCAATTATGGTGATTTAGCGCCTCTCGACACGACTAACATACCTGGCAAAGCGTGTACTGGTGACCACGCAGTCCCACCATTACACCATACATTTCCGCAGCAACAACCTGAAATTCTAACGCAAAACCGATATGCTGGACTCGAGCTGGAGGACATTTCAGACTCTGAAAGTGATGCAATTACGGGGTGTTCTATCGTCAGTGATAATAGAATAAGCAATAGTGTAAATTATTCGATCCCCTACGATAAAACCAACGGAGCTAAAAATGATATGCAGCGTGTAAAGCCAGCTATTACAAGAAGTCCTAACAGTAAGCGACATCATAAGTATGGTGTAGCTAGGGAAAGTGTTAAAGGTAGTAGGAGTGAAAGTGTTAAAGGCCCGTATATTAGTAGAAATCAAAATGCATTTGCAAAAGTGAGTCACGCTTACAGATACCATACATATAACTCACGGTGTGATACATATGAGGATCTAAATAATGGAAATACTAAGCAGTGTATTGAGGTCGATCATAGTGATGCATCTACCAGTAGACACCATACATCTCAACGCGAAACTCGGCCCGGGAATCGCCGCCATTCCACATCTGTAGACCAACACCGTGAGTGCGACATTGCGCTGTTTGGCGATTCGATAACCAAATATATTGACCCCGCTAGGATGTTTACCAAAATCGGCGCGAAAACAGAAAAGGTGAACGCGGCAACAGTCCAGGCCATTCAAACAGACAAGGTTACACTACGCACTAAAGCTGTCATCCTCCAAGTGGGTATCAACAATCTAAGAGCCCCTAACGCCTGTATCGAGGATGTCGTCAGCGAATACGTAGACTGTTTACATACCATTAAGAAAAACGCGCCTGACTGCAAATTGTTTGTCTCTAAACTTATCCCATGCGCTGATCCAGTACTTGACCGTAAGAGAAATCTGTTTAACGCTCTACTGGAACGTGAAATAGGGCATAAGTGTGATCTAATCTTTATAGACCACAGCAATCTGTTACGGAACGGTAAACCTGGTAGGCGGTTCTTCTCAGATGACATCCACTTGAATGGTAGAGAGGGCACCGCAGTATTCGCGTCTAATATTATAAGAGCAGTTAGTGACGAAATTAAGTCCCTTGAAAAGCTGAGATACGAGGACTTTTAGTAGTCTATTTGCTGCTGATGTTTTTATTATAAATTATTATAAAAGAGAAAGGCCTAATACCATAATTATGCACTGGTATATAGGCATGCACATAATTGTACAGTTTTACTAGTTATATCATGCCAAGTATAATTATTACTATCACAATACATTCGGATCCTGAATGTATACGCCCATTATAGTATGCGTATGCAGTAAACTTGACTAAAGCGACCACTACACGCACCATTAGTGGCTATTCAAAATATAAGGTGAGTGTTTTTTCAAGACGTGTGATTTTGCAATTCCCCGTCTTGAAAAACTATCATCGTCTGGTCCCAACAACAGATGGTCACTATAGACAGATTTAACTGTACGCCTTTAATCACTAATAGCGCCGCCTGAATACTATCGCTATCATGCACTCGCCAAAGTCAACGTTGTCCATATGTTCGTGGAACGTACAGGGGTTAATACAGAACACTCTTGCTGGCTACCCAGTAAACAAACTTCATATGCGGTCTGTAAAAGAGGATCTATGTAAATACGATTTAATATGCCTAACTGAAACACATACTGATACTAAAAGTGATATTTCTTTGAATGGATTTGAATTAATCTCGCAAATTGACCGACCAAAGCATAGCAAAGCGCGACATGCCAGTGGCGGCATTTGTATTTTAGCAAAGGAATCCCTCAAGCATGGTATTAAAGAGATTAAATCATCTAATGAAATTGTTTGGGCTAAAATGGACAGATTTACATTTGGACTGGCTAAAGATATATATATTGCTGTTGTTTACCTACCTCCTGAAAACACAACATATTCAATGAGAAACAATCTCGATCTGTTCCCGACACTCGAGCATGACATAGCATCATTTTCTCAAGAGGGTTCTGTATTAATCTGCGGCGACTTTAATGCTAGATGTGGGAAATCTCCAGATTTTGTCCCTGATGAGTGTGATTTATCGGTTTACCTACCCGACTGTGAAATTGTAGGCCCGCCATCAACCCATGTCAGAAATAGAAATACACAAGATACTAAATCCCCAAATAATTACGGGAAAATGCTATTAGATCTATGTATCGGGACCGGACTACGAATTGTTAATGGCAGGACACTTGGTGATTTGTTTGGAAAATTTACATGTCACAAATATAATGGTAGCAGCGTAATCGATTACTTTCTGATGGATGTCGATATGCTATCTTCAATTGTCTATTTTAAAGTGGAGTCTCTAGAACTAGCTTCAGATCATTGTAAATTATCTCTTCAGCTATCAGTGAATGACATGCCAAGTGGACTGCCAAGTAGCAGCTCACATAATAGAGACGTAACCGCACCCAGACCCCTCCCTGCTAAATATATCTGGTCAGACGTATCAAAACAGAAATTCATCGATGTATGCAACAATATTGATACAAAGAGAGAAGTTGATAGCATAATTAAATCAATGAACTTCATAGATGATAATAGCAGTACAGATCTGGGGGTGGCGCTATCTAGCATAAATCACCTATATTGCTCAATTGCTGATAGATCCCTTCGTAAAATCTTACACAACGCCAAGCGGCCGAAGAGAACATGTAAAAGGAAATGGTTCGACCAATCATGCCGTGACCTGAAACGAACTATTCGAAATTTGGCAAAGGTATTGTCTAAAAATCCGAATAATCAGAACCGCTCCCAGTATTTCTTAAAGCTAGTGTTATAAAAAACTCATAAAGTATAAAAAGAATATTTATATTAAAAATATAATAAGCCAAATGAACACTAGCCAAAACAATAGCTCTTCATACTGGAAATTACTAAAGGAATTTAGAAACACCAACAGCCCACCTGATGAAAGCTTCATTACCGCAGACAGATGGTTCGATCATTTTCGCCATGGAAGCAAGCCATGTAAGTCCTGGAAGACATTAATTGATAGATTGCAAGATAAATTAAGCAAGTTGGAGAATGTACCATCTTTCTGTGAAATGGACTTTAAAATCACCGAGCTCGAAATAAATAATGCAGCAAAATGCTTGAAAAATAACAAATCGGCGGGCGGTGATAGGATCAGCAATGAGATGATAATCCATAGCCTACCGGTTACATCTATGGCTTTGTGTAAACTGTTTAATCGAATATTTACGTCCGGAAATTTTCCGAAATCGTGGTCATCTGGTATTATAACACCAATTCATAAAAAAGGTAGAAAAGATGACCCAAGTTGCTACCGTGGCATCACAATAACAAGCTGTCTTGGAAAGTTATTTTGTCTGGTCCTGCAAGCCAGAATTGTGAAATTTCTAGCCGATCACGATATTCTTGCTAATAACCAGATTGGCTTTAAAGCAGGCTCAAGAACTGCTGATCACGTATTAACTGTAAAAGCGCTTATCGAAACTTATACAAAGCCGTCTAGTAAACATAAGCGTAAGACAGGGAATTATTTATACGCCTGTTTTGTTGACTTTAAACAAGCATTCGATTCTGTCCTGCATGAAGCGCTGTTTTGTAAATTACTGAGTCATGGAATTAGTGGCTATATGTATAAAACCATCAGAAATATGTATGCATGCGCAGAATCGTGTGTGAAGACAGACACGGGCCTTACTCCTACATTCCCAGTGCATGTTGGTATCCATCAAGGTAATGTTCTCAGTCCTGTTTTATTTAACATTTTTATCAATGATATTGTACAAATATTTAATTCTAGCTGCGATCCGCCTAAATTATATGATCAAATTGTCCCATGCCTAAATTACGCAGATGACATTACTATTTTATCAACTTCAGCTCAGGGTCTACAAAATGCACTCGATCAGTTAAGCAAATATTGTAATGATTGGGGTCTTACGGTAAATCTAGTCAAGACTTCAGTAATAGTATTTAATAAAGGTGGAAAATTAATAACCAAACACAGATTCCTATACAATAAGCAATGCTTATCGATTGTGAGGTCGTGTAAATATCTCGGCATAAAGCTACATTGTAACGGGAAATTAAAATCCGCTCAAGATGATCTAAAACAAAAGTCAATGAGGGCCATCTTTAGCCTGAAAAGCTTAAACCAATTCCATCATCTATCTGTCGATAATCAACTTAAATTGTTTGATACATTAATACGACCCATTCTTACCTATAATGTAGAAGTATGGGGCCCGCTAAATCTACTACCGTCCCTTGAGAGAAACGAAGTGATAGAAGACAAATTTGTAACTAGCTTCGAAGGTGAACATCTTCATTTAAAATTTTGCAAAAACATACTAGGCGTTCATTCTAAAACACCAAACTTATGTGTCCTTGGTGATGTAGGCCACTATCCAATCTATATCCAATCTATAGTACACGCTATAAAATATTGGATACACATCGTTTCCGAAATCCCGAAAACATCGATTATTTACAAAGCATATCTAGAAATGTATAAGAACGACAATTCAGCAATAAGCACTAACTGGGTCACAAGCATTAGAAAAATGTTGGAAAACTTCGGTTTCACAGAGCTTTGGAATAATCATGGATCGAAGAATATTAATGACACTTTAAAAAATATCAAACAATATTTGCAAAACAGGTTTATTTCTTACTGGTCGGCGTCATTAAACGACACCAGCCATAGCAGATATGACTTTTATAAAACCGTTAAATGTGCGTTTGCTATGGAAAACTATTTACTAGATGATAGGTATAACCGAAAATACAGAGTAGCACTCACAAAGTTCCGAATGAGTGCACATGTACTGCAGATCGAAAAGGGTAGACACCTCAAATTAGAGAGGCAAGATAGAATATGTTATTATTGCGATCTAGGCTGCGTTGAAGATGAGCACCATTTCCTTTTTACATGTCCTAAATACCAAGACCTCAGAGTAAAGTACTTAATTACACGCCTCGCGTTAAAAAATTGGGAGTTATTAAAGAGAAATGTACTGCAGAATTTTGCTAAATATATATACTACGCGTTTGAACGCAGAAACACAACTGTACATGTCTGATGCTGATAATTATCGTAGCAACAACCTTACGGGCCACATGAATAGAGGGGCCCATGGGCGTTTGAATTGAAGAACGCAGCTGTACAAATCTAAGGCTGCTAATTGTCTGAAGCGACCACCACATTATGGACCACAAGAATATAGGGATCCATTTATACTTATGCACCGCCGATTTCTAGATTATCGCCGTCCAAGTTATGTGTGTGTTGGGACCAATTTATATACTTTGAACCTGGAATTCCCAGAATCTCAGTCTCAGAGTAACTATACAGGCAGCTAAACTGTTGGATATATTGAGGCTAATTTGCCTCCGGGCAGTGACTGTCTACGGCAGCAACGGCCCCCGGCCAGGTTAGTTTCAAACTACTGAACATAACGTTTATTAACTTGTAGATCGATCAAAGACATACTTCTAACTAAGCTCCACATAAGTTCTGCGCAAGTTGGGATGAATTTATATAACTTGAACCCCGACACCCAGAACTTCAATTTCAGAGTAACTGTACAGTTAAAATGTTGTATATCTTGAAGCTAATTTGCCTGTGAACAGTGGCTGCCTATGGCAGCAACGGCTCCAGGTCAGGTTAGATTCAAACCTTTCAACAGAACAGTTATTAAACTATAAATCAATCAAACACATACAATTGGCACTCTTCATTGCGGACTATTCAATTTTTCCCGACTGTGTTAAACCTAATAATGATTATGACATTAGCCCTCTAATAAAGTAATTTAATATGACGTCAATTACATGGGTGACAGATTGGATCCCTCCATTAGCAACTGTGCGTATTTTAGACAGGTGGTATTCGGACCACCTGTCTTGGAGAAGCGCCATCCTCTTGCTTCCAGAACAATGTGGCTAGTCGCAGAAGGCTGACTGTATATATTATGTAATTTCATGTTCGTTCGAATTATGTTTTTGTTTCTGTAAATTCTAGTTAAACGGTTATATTATGCCAACGTTATATGTTACATTGTAGATCTCTATATGGTCAAAACGTGTAATTTCGTTCAGTACCAATACATTTCATTTCATTTCATTTCATTTCAGTACACACATTAGCTATGTTTACATAAGATTTTATGCAAATTTGGGATTAAGGCATTAAGCTGATAGAATATAAATTAGATTCTTCATGTTTTTATCTATCCTCAGTTAACGCTAGATATCAATTAGACAATTAGTAAAAAGATATCCTTGTGCTACATTAATCTTTGAATTCTTCTGTTGTCCTGAATATTTATGTGTTGATGGTATTTGAAATAGTTAATATGTATTTCAAAGGTGGTAGGCCTAAGGATCCAATTTGGAAGCACTTTTTGGAAGTTAAGATTAATGGCAAACAAATGGCTAAGTGTAGAGAGTGTGAGTACACAGTTGTCAACAAGGTAGCAAGGATGAAAATACACTATGAGAAGCATGAGAAGTCAACTGAAAGTCCTGTTGAACAGGCTGATACAGACAGTGCAGACACACATATCAGCAAAGATATCAAGATTTTGAAGGTAAATAAAATTAATGCTTAACCCCTTGCCCTCTAATGTCAATAATTAAAAATTCTATATTTTATTGTGACTATACCAAGGAAACTGGTTTTCATTTTTCAACAATTTTGTTGGGCGATGACAAATTTGTTGAAAATAAAAAAACAGTTTATCTTTTAATTTTATTTGAAAAATGTTTTTGTTGACATTGGAGTGCTAGGAGTCCAATATATCTAATACATGCCTTAACCCTTTCACCGATGAATTCCTCAACTATCATTTTCAAGGACACTATGCAGGAAAACTGCAGAATATTTTGAAACTAATTTGACTGGAAAACAAATTTACTCGTGAAATGACTGCTGCTTTTACTAAGCCAGTTATTTCAGTGAAAAATTTTCAAAAATTTGTGCTAAGTTGTGTTTAAAAGTCATAATGTACAATGTAGGTAAGGTTACTATTCACTGTAATTGTCTTGGCCACATAGGGGTTATCAACAGGATGTCTCACCTTTAGTTCAGATACCTGAGTTAATTATTCTCTTTGCCATCCTAGTAATAGAGCCAGGTCTGATAATCTCTGATAACCACAATCACATGCTGAGCCTCTTTACGATTCAATGGTATAGGTGTGATAATTGGCCTGTGAGGGCGCTGGCTTAAGATTAGAAATAACACACAATGATCTGCTTAACCCTATACTTTCTGCAACCCAGGGTTTTCAGAAATACTCTTGCCTGAATACCTTTACTACAGTAATATTATGAAAACAATTTGGCATAGCACACTAACACCCTTCAGATAGACTGATGCAAACAGGCAAACTAATATTCAGCAAGTCCCAAAGTTTTGAAAATAAATAAAATCATGCATTTATTTGACAGAAGGGTGGTCTATCTTTAACTCTATCCATTCCAAATTTTAAATGTATTGAATTATGACATAAAATTAATTACTTTTGAAAATTCAACATAGGAATGACTGATTTTGTTGCAATCCAGTCATTTCAATGTAAATTTTTAAAAAGATTATCATATCTTGTCCCCAAATGGCTTGGACCAGGTAGGGTGTATATCTACATTTGGCTTATATAGCACATGTAATATCCCTTTTCTTTGTTTCAGCTGGACAAACCATCAGCTGCACCATGCACAAAAGCGACTAAGAGAAGAATTGCCATCACAATCAGCACGACCCTCACCAACCTGTCCAGTTCAATTCTCAATTCAACCCGATCTGAGCCGACATTGTATCACTACCACCTCAGCGATGAAGTCAGCAATAGATATAGAAGTCGCGAGGTTGTTTTATGCTCGACACCTTCCATTTTCATTGGCTGAACATCCGCAGTTCATAAAAGTTGTTAGTATGCTACGCCCAGGATATAAACCCCCTTCACGTAAACTGATTGGTGGAAAGCTTCTAGATGCTGTGCATGATCAGGTGACATAGGATATGAAGGTGATTCTTGATGGCAAGACAGCAACATTAGTGGAGGATGGGTGGAGTAACATTCACAATGAACCTATCATAGCATCCTGCTTGCAAGTAGAAGGAAAGAGCTTCTTCCTAAACAGCTTTGACACTGGTTCTATGACTAAAAGTGCTGAAAACTGTAAGGTGAAGTGTCAAGAGACAATACAATATGCTAAGACAAAATACAACTGTACAGTTAAGAGCATTGTCACAGATAATGCAAAGAACATGGAAAAAATGCGTGATGGTTTGAAGGCTGATGACAATGATCTTATTGTCTATGGCTGTTCTGCACACTGGCTAAACTTACTAGGGCAAGACATAACACCGGATACCCTAATTAAGCATGTAGTTGAGATTCAAAAATATTTCAGGAATCACCACAAGCCACTATCCTGGCTCTCGGAATGTATTGGTAGTGTTAAGCCACAGCTTCCTTGTGACACTAGATGGAAGAGTCAACTCGTGTGTATTGACTCCTTCATTCACAACCGTCCACATTTCATGAAAATTGTACAAGACCATGAAGGAGAAATAGATAATTCTATTGTCAAGAAGATAATGGACTTTAACCTGTTTAGAAATGCAAGAGACTTAGCCGAACAACTTCGGCCAATTTCAATAGCAATTTGACACATGTCAGAGTGACACATCAACACTAGCCGATGCATGCCATGTTTGGCTTGAATTACTAAACAACACTCTGCTAGAACCACACAAGAAAACTCTGTTAGCACGTTTCAGCAAGGCAATCCTGCCAGAGCATCTTGTCGCATACACATTACATCCAAAGTTTCAGGGCGAGATGCTGGTAGCAAAACAGTTTGAAGAAGTGAACAATTGGATAATAGCTAAGAACCCTAGCTTTATAGCAACATTTATTGCATACCAGGCTAAAAGCAGCCCATTTCCTGCATCATATTTCTGTGATGCTGCAGTTCAAGTGCCTTCAGTGACATGGTGGAAGGCCTTGAAAACACTAGGTGTGCCAGGTGATTTTATTGATATGGCTATTCAGCTGCTTGAAGCACCAGCATCATCAGCATCGATTGAGAGAATTTTTAGCAATTTTAGCTATATCCACACTAAAATCCGTAATAGGCTTGGAGTAGAGAAAGCGTCTAAGCTAGTGTTTTGCTACAGGATGTTGAGAGGGCTGTCTGATTTGGACTACTAATTAAACCTAATTAAGCCTTTTAAGTTTTAATTGTATGTATTTGATAAAAATGTAATAATAACTCATATAATAAATGGATTTGTTTAATATAGTGCTTTTGATGCAATCTCTGATTTCTTGTTATTTTTTAATAGGATTATGATGCATAAGAGTATGGTGATATGTCCAACATAGTTTTGGACAATTTTGGACAGTTTTGGACTGGTTTAAACCATTTAAGACAGGTTTTAGACAGGTTTTGGACAATGTCTGCTCAAAGTTAGTTTTGCAAGGGAAGAGTTGGCATGGCTGAAGAGCCACTCGACAGAGGGTAAGTCGCACGCTCTGACATCCGCTCCATCGCCGGATTGCGCAGAGATCCCTGAACCGATGTCAATCCGAGATGGTCGGACATCCCGCCAAGAACCTGCACCCATTCAGCTTCGGTGCAAAAAGATGATTCGTCCATCAATAGACTACCATTCTCATCTTTCTTCTCACCCTTGGATGAAAAGGCCACCGACGATCCATGCTGAGAGACATGGACCAAACTTCCCATTCGAAGCGGGTCCGTGGCCCGACTACTTGCGGCTCCAGTAGCTAGCGAATCGCCAGATACGGAATCACCGCAATCCATCGGCTCAGGCACGGGAGCCAGGACTACGGCCGCTACTACTGCAGATGGGACTCCGAGAGGAGCCGTCATAACCGTGTCCATGATGCCGACGGGAGCCATATAACATGGCTCTGACACACTCTGCACTGAGCGAAATCCGGGTGAAAGATGCCCGACAGAATGTCAACATTTCCACCCAGTTGAAAATCCTGTCCCGGAATCTGTCACCTGTGAAAGCTCCGGCATGCCACAGTCTTCCATCAGGATATCTTCTTCCTCGGCCCTTGAGCCAAAGCAGGAGGAAGGACAGGTGCATGACCCTCCGCAGAACTAGCTGGACCACCGATAGGTAATCCTGCACCAGCCTGCATCGACGGGGCCATCGACTGAAAAGACTCAAACATCGCCTTGAATTGGGCCGCCCAAACACCCAAGGCCGAGTCCATCCACCCATTCAGGCGCTCTTCCAGACCTTTGACTGACGCCTGATCCAATTTGGTCACCTTGTCCCTCGCGATTCTCTCCAAACGTGCACGACAATCGCGATCAAATTCCGCCACCATCTCCGACGACCACTTCGCGCATACATCGCAAGGGCTTCCAACTTTGCACTTCGCGAAGGCAACACAGTGATGGCCCGTGAACTTCCGCTTCATGAAACGGTTACAGCACGAGCATAATGTATCCGGCGGGGCCTTGGCTTGCCCCTTCACCATCTGCGAACACAGAATGAGAATTAAAACGCTGCACATGATATAAACGAAATCACGGATTTCTTTTATCACGAGAGTTGATACTTAACTCCCTAACACTCTTTGATATACCCAAATATCGACTTTCACTCAATAAACACTCAGATTAAAAAAGTTAGGTGCCCCTAATGGGCAGGTAGTCAGATGACAGTCCGGCGGATGCCAGCCCAAACCTCCACGCATGCGCAGACTAGTACTTCCTCTGACTAATTTATTGGCTGAAACTATGCAACTTTTAAGAAAGCCTGAAGACCGAGTCTCTGTGGGGTGGAGAGGCCGGGTCCATGCCAGAGAGGTAAGTATCAACTCTCTCGTGAAAAAAGAAATCTGTGATTTCGTTTATTTCACTTCAAGAGTATACTTACCTCCCTAACTCTTTGATATTGCCAGAATTCGTTAGAGAATTCGGTGGGAGGGAGGTGAGGTCAAAAGACCAGCTCTTCCCTATGCACCTTTCTACGTTTAAGGCACTTAAACTTCTGAAATTGTGTGAAAACACAACCAGGGATAGATTTGAACATCGGATAACACAACCGATGGCTGAGAGAAGACCATATGTCATATGCCCTTCCCCTCACCCCCTTTTCTTGGGAGGAAGACAGAATGACATCAATGTCCCATACGCTCTCTACCTACACGTACAAGTGCCATGTACTATAGGCCATTAAACGAAAAGGCTTCATTTTCGTATACTCTCAAGAATGAACCACATAAAACACGTACAATCACCATATTAATAACGAAGGGTCACGTGACAACACAATCAACAATGAACAACACATAAACAAGACTGACCTTGTGAAAGTTGGTTGCTGTCATCATCTTCCCATTGGCGAAGGCTGATGCAGTCCAAGTAAGTGGTTGTTACCATTGATAAATTGTGAAATATGTAAAAAAAATGAGAGAACCTCATCAAAATATGTACACCTAAATTATCTTTTCAAAATCGATAAGGTGTGAGGATTCGCGGTGTCACAGAGGTAATGGTCGGTAAAACTTGACTCACAGTGCCACTGGGCTACTGACATAATGTCATCTACAGGAACCCCATTAAACAGGGCAGTAGACGCCACTACACCATGAACACTGTGAGCCTTAGCTAAGTCAACTTGTTTACCTGTGGCGGATTTATGCCAAAATTGAATACACTCTACAATCCACCTGTAAATGGTGTCCTTAGACACCCTGCCATGGGGTTCAATATAAGACAACAATAACGCCATTGGGTCAGTCCGCCATTCCTGAGTACTTTGGTTGTACCGGTTTAATGCTCGGACTGGACACCATGCTTTTGAATTAGGATCATATCTAGTGAACGCAGGTAAAAATATGGGTTGACCTGGATATTCCAGACTGATTTTTAGCCATGAAATTTATCCTAGGTAGAAGCTTAAGGCCTTCCCCTGTAACCACATAACGGTCCGCCTCGGCTGATAAGGCATGAATTTCGCTTCTCCTCCTTGCCGAGGCCGCACCAATTAAAAATACAGTTTTAAGTGTCAACATTTTCATAAAAATGGAACTTAGTGGTTCAAATGGCTTATCAGCTAGTACCTGGAGCAGTAGCGATAAACTCCAAGATGGAATCACTGGGGGATTCCTTGGTCTTAGATTGCCCATGCCTTTAATTAAAGTATTTAATGTACTTACTTCATCACTTCCCCTATTAGCCAAGCAAGGGATAACAGACATTAATGCTGACTTATAGCCAGCAATAGAGTTAGGCTTGAGGCTATAGGCATCATACAGGTGACAGAGGATATTGGCTACTACCTGAATAGATGAATCCATTGGATTAATACATCTTTTTGAGCACCATTCTGCAAATCTGTTGATTTTATAATTATATGCTCTGGAGGTTGAACCCCCTCCCACTCTGTTTTTTGCCAGGAACATGGCTGCTTGCTCAGAAAAGCCCTCCTTAATTCTGGATTCCTTGACAACATCCACGTAGTCAATCTGAACATTGACGGATTGTTATGAAGGGCCTTGCCATGGAAGATAATATTGGCCATCAGAAGAAGAGGAACCGGATTGCAGACCGGAAGGTCCAGCAGATCCGTATACCATGATCGACTTGGCCAATTTGGGGTGATCAGAAGCACTTGGCACTCCTCCTGTCTGAATCAGGATTGCTGGAGGGAATGTGTATGATAGCTAGCGCATCTGTTGCAATAGCGCTCGGATCTGGAATCGTCATCTTCGCATTCTCCTTTGGTGTCAATAAATCTATGTTGGGTTTTCCCCAGTGGTTGAACAGATGATCCGCCACACATTGATTTAGTTGCCATTCCGTAGGTAAAACACTCATCCTTCGGCTCAATGAGTCTGCTAGCAGATTTAACCTTCCCGGAATATGAACTGCTTTCAAGGTGATCCTGTGAGCCAGGTACCAGCAAAGCAGTTTCCATGTCATCATACACAGACTGGGCGACTTGATTCCGCCCTGGCGGTCTATGTAAGTCACTACTGTTGAGTTGTCTGATCAAACTAGAACAATCTTGCCCTGAACTTTCTCTATGAAATGTTCCAGGCCCAGGACTACTGCAATTCCAGTAGCTTGATATGTCCCTTTGACTGATCCAGATTCCAAAGCCCATATACTGTGGCTTCTTCCAGGCAAGCTCCCCACTCCTCCATCGATGCATCTGTATACATCGTTAACTGTGGGTGGGGAGGGGTTAGCATCACCCCGCCAGGAGATTCTCTGTCTTCATCCACCACTGAAGGTGGTGAATAAGAGGCTCCAACACTGACACGTTCAAATCCAGTGATCCTGTACTCTGGGTCCATTGCATCATGAGAAGTAACTGGATATGCCGCCGGTGTAAGGCTGCCTGAGGAATGACTGGTTCCAGAGAAACCATCAACACCCGAATTCTCAAGTAAACCCATGCCAGGACATGACGACTGTTGCTCACTGACTGTATTACTGAGATGAGTACTTGTACCCTCTCCTGAGTAGGATAAATATATCCTATCTCTAGATCGAAGAACATACCCAGGTAAACAAACTTCTGGGATGGAGTCAGCTCTGATTTCTGAAAGTTGATTATCCAGCCTAAATCTGTGAGAGTTTTCAAAACTATCTCCAGATTTAGCAACCAGTCATCTATGTAAGTGTGGACTGCTATATTTCTCCTGTGGAGGTATGCTGTCATAGCAAGTACCACTCGAGTGAAGAGACTTGGAGCCGTCGAGATGCCGAATGGCAGAACTTTGAATTCCCATTGGCATCCCTGAAAAGCAAATCTCAGGAACTGACGAAAACTCCTTGCAATTGGAATGTGGAAATAAGCATCTTTGAGATCTATTGATGCTGTCCACATCCCCTTCTCTAACACCAACAACACTGATTTTAATGTTTCCATTCTGAAACTCGGTGTATCTATAAACTTGTTTAGTGGTTTGAGGTTGAGAATTGGTCTCTTCCCCCACCCCCCCCCCCCCCCTCCCGGTGTTCTTTGTCACAAGAAACACGGTTGAATAGAAGCCCGGGCAATCCTGCGCCAGTTGAAATGCTTCTTTTAGAATTAGAGATTCTATCTCCTCTTCTATGCACAACCGTTTGTCTGTATCTCTTGGAATTTGAGTCCAGACCGGTACCAGAGACAGATGCAATGGCGGACCTTTTATCCACTCTGGACTGTATCCACGCGAAAGCCATTGCAAGACTAAACGGTCCTGAATTAACCGCTCCCACTTCTGAATGTGGAAAGTCAAATGACCTCCGACTGGTGTACCTAGGATTAACGGGGTGCCCAAGAATTTTTGAAGTGGGTGTGTCTCTTGTACGTGTGACAACACCAGAGTGGTACCTGTGGTAACCAGAAATTCTTTTAGCCCATCAGGCCCGGTTACCACGCGCTGCTCCTCACGCTGCTGCTGGCGTGGCCGACAAAGTCTCTGAACCCGGCCGGCCTGCTGGCCTCTGACAATGCCAGCACCGCCACGAGTGTACTGCTGTCGAGCAGCCGAGGGCTGAACATGCACGTGTTCTCTGCACAGCACTTCAAACTGTGCTGGCAGCGTCCTCTGGTTATTCACCAAATTAACTGTCTCTTGGAGGTGTCGACAACCATCACCTCCAAAAAGACCAGGGCCCGCCATCGGCGCTTGCAACAAGCACAACTTGAGCTCCTGGGATGGGCACAAATTGTCTAAGGCAAAGGTGCGCCTCGTTCTCAGCGATTTGGTGACTGACCTAGTCAGACAGTCCAACGTCAGGTTGATCCCATCCTGGATGGCTCGTTGCACTGCCACCAGACTAGGCTGTTGGTGCACCGAGGCTGCTACTACCACAGATAGAAGCTGAGACATGTGAGACAGCGCAGTGATCGCTGCTTGCGAGCTCTCCTCTGTGTCATGCAAGGCGGCATTAGCCGAGTGCATAGCACCCAAGCACAGCGCTCCCGTGTCAGCCCGGCCGCATATCTTCTCCCAGAGCGGCATGGTCATCCGCGCTCGGTCTGGGAGCTAGACCATATTGAGTGTACTGACTAGCAGTAACTCGACATTGCCTAGCAAACTCGCGGGGCGCCTTCGCGAGGCGACCTTTCGGTCTGATCGGCATACGGCAGAGACTGAGTCGTGTTGGCCAACGGCTTTGCCTGTAACCATGCCCGGGTTACTGGCGGCCATTTCGTCCACGGAGAGCTCTGGACTGACTGCGAGGAGCCACGCACATGCGTCAGACCAGTCTTCGTCCGTAGCTACCTGCGAATTGCCGACGAGCAGCGGGCCGTCGACATCTTCAATGGCATTCGCAGGTAGGACTGTGGAGGAGGCTATAGACGAACCCGGCTGCCCATGGAATGCATACGGGCTCGCAAGGGCTGGCATGACATTCTCCATGGGCTGGCCGAGCACCGAGGTCGCGCTTGTGTGCGGGCATAAAGCACACAAGCGCGGCCTGGATCATCCGTATGAAATTCCACGTCTAAGCGTGGTATCTTATACGGGCAGCCGTCCGCTCCAAATCAGTCCACAGGCTGAATCATGAAACCTGCTCCCGAGGGAACAGAACCATAGGTACGAGTGGCCGCGCTCCCCATGAGGAGAGGGTAGACGCTCACATCCATGTCTTCATGACCATCATATGGGCTGAGCAGGTAGTCTTCATCATCTTCCTGGTCAGGAAAGTTAGACTCTGGGTTAGCAAGGAGAGCTACCCCAGACTGACCAGGAGAATGCCCGCAGGCAGATGATGAGGGTACTCTGCGAGTGATCGAGGTCAGGCCGGCTGGTCGGGTCCCGCCTGATGCTGCTCGCGCCGCTGGATCACCAGGCGATGCGAACATCAAGACGGCTGCCCCTGGATCACTGAACGCTTTGTCCGACCTAGTAGGGCATGATCCAGGGACAGGGGCTACCTGCACTGAGGTCCATGTGCAGGAAGTTGAAACACCTGTGCCCGGCAACATGCCGGGAAGCATGGCAGGCATCAGATCTTTCAAAGTCCTGCGCATCTCACTCACTAACTCTACCTTGAAGGCCTTGAGCTCACCCTTCTCAGAGGCCTTCTTCTTACCCTCCTTCTTCGCCTTCTTGCCATCCTCGACCATCAGCTTTATATGTAATGCAAAGAATTCAGAGGTTAGATCCACCCCACTCTTTACAAACGGCACATTTGTTGGACAGCCTACAAATGGTACAAACGGGGCCCTCATGGACTTGAAACAAGATGGACATGACTTCTGAAAGGAAGGCATATGAAGACAATGAGTATTATATTTTGTAAACTTGTTATATCTTTTTAGTAAATAAAAGAACAAACTCGAGAGGGAAGACACCCACTTTTATTACTGACAACCCTGAAGGGACAGATGACTTCTCTTGTTAACAATAACAAAAAACAACCAGGGACCCGAATTAAGAAAGGGAGAGGACGAGAGAAAGCGTATGACTATCTAGATATCTCTCCACATTCATAATAAAGGATGATAATAACATCAATAAGATTTCTCTAAACTAAGATTATGACATCAAGGAAAGAGAAAAATCTCTGGTTGATTATGACATCAAACCTCAATGCAACAGCTCCTTCGAGGAAAGGGGACAGCAGAAAATGAATGCAAGAAACACCCAATGACTAAACCATTCATTACTCAAGAATAATATAATATTAAATTATATATATCCGAGAGCCCATGCGCATACAAGAGAGAATACAGTGCAATAAAGATGGCAGCAGAAATTGTAAATATTTTCAAATAATTAGGTGCCATAATTAATAAACTCCCTTATCCTGAGCACAGGCAAGCCATTCTCTTGTGCAGAACACGTCCATCCATCCGCCGAGACTCTTCTTTCTCCAGAGACTGATGAAGGGGATGGGACAAAACGAGGGAGATATTTATTCATGCTATATCGCTGACCCGTAGATATATCATAATGATAAGTCAGGAAAATAAACGAAATCTAGGATTTCTTTTTTCACGAGAGAGTTGATACTTACCTCCCTAATACTTTTGATATTGCTAAATATTGGCTTTCACTCAATAAACACTCAGATTTAAAACAGTTAGGTGCCCCTACTGGGCAGGGAGTCAGAGCGTAGTCTGGCGGATGCCAGCCCCACCACCGCGCATGCGCAGACTAGCACTTCCTCTGACTAATTTATTGGCTGACACACATGCAACTATTAAGAGCCTGAAGACCGAGCCTCTGTGGGGTGGAGAGGCCGGGTCCGTATCTAGGGAGGTAAGTATCAACTCTCTCGTGAAAAAAGAAATCCTTGATTTCGTTTATTTCACATCAAGAGTATACTTACCTCCCTAATACTTTTGATATTGCCAGAATTCGACAGTGAATTCGGCGGGAGGGAGGCGAGGTCAAAAGACCAGCTCATCCCTATACGCTTTTCTGCGTTTAAGGCACTTAAACTTCTGAAACTGTATGAAAAAACAGTCAGGATTTGACTAGCCATCGGATAACACCACCGATGTATGAGAGATGACCGAATGTCATATGCGCTCCCCCCCTCCTTCCTGGGAGGAAGAGTCGAATGACCTCAATGTCCTATACGCTCTCTACGTACAAGTGCCATGTACTACAGGACAGAGACGAAAAAACTCATTTTTCGTATACTCTCAACAATGAACCACATAAATACACAAAACCACCATCATATTAATAACGGGTAACGTGACAAGACAATCAACAATGGACAACCCATGCACAAGACTGACCTTGTTGAAAAGGCTGCTGACATCATCTTCCCATTGGTGAAGAATGATGCAGTCCCAAAAAAGTGGTTGTTTCCATAAATTAATTGTGAAATATATAAGTAATGAGGAAAAACCACCTCAAAAAATATAAACCGATTTATTTTTTCAAAACCGACAAGGCGAGAGGATTAGAGGTGTCACGGAGATAATGGTCTGTAAAACTTGACTCACAGTGCCACTGAGCCACCGACATAATATCATCCACAGGGACCCCATTAAATAGGGCCGTGGATGTCACTACGCCGCGGACACTGTGAGCCTTGGCCACGTCAACCTGCTTCCCGGTGGCGGATTTATGGCAAAACTGAATGCATTCCACAATCCACCTGGAAATGGTGTCCTTAGAAGCCCTCCCATGGGGTTCAATATATGACAACCATAACGCTGACTGGTCGGTGCGCCATGCCGCCGTACGTTGTTTGTACCGGCGCAGCGCCCGGACGGGACACCATGCTTTAGAATTAGGATCATATCTAGTTAAAGCAGGCAAAATAATAGGTTGACCTGGATATTTCAACGACTGATTTTTAGCCAAGAAATTAATCCTAGGTAGCAGCTTAAGGCCTTCCCCTGAAACCACAAAACGGTCATCCTCGGCTGATAAGGCATGAATCTCACTCCTACGCCTAGCCGAGGCCGCAGCAATTAAAAACACAGTCTTCAGTGTTAATAGTTTCATAGAAATGGAACTAAGTGGTTCAAAAGGCTTATCACGTAGTACTTGCAGCACTAGCGATAAACTCCAAGACGGAATCACAGGTGGATTCCTTGGTCTTAGATTGCCCATGCCTTTAATTAATACATTCAATGTATTTACTTCATCACTTCCCCTCTTAGCCAAGCAAGGAATAACAGACATTAATGCTGACTTATAACCAGCAATAGAGTTAGGCTTGAGGCTATAGGCATCATAGAGGTGACAGAGGAAATCAGCTACTACTTGAATAGATGAATCCATTGGATCAATACATCTTTTTGAGCACCATTCTGCAAATCTGTTGATTTTATAATTATATGCTCTGGAGGTTGACCCCCTCCTGGCTTTGGCCATAAACATGGCTGCTTGCTCAGAAAAGCCCTCCTTAATTCTAGATTCCTTGACAACATCCACGCAGTCAATCTGAACATTGACGGATTGTTGTGAAGGGCCTTGCCCTGGAAGATAATATCGTCCATCAGAGGCAGAGGAACCGGATTGCAGACCAGAAGGTCCAGCAGATCCGTATACCATGATCGGCTTGGCCAATCCGGGGCGATCAGAAGCACTTGGCATTCCTCTTGTCTGATTTTCTGAAGAATTTTTGGAATCAGGATTGCTGGAGGGAATGCGTATGCATACATTCTCCCCCAGCTGATAGCTGATGTTGGGTTTTCCCCAATGGTCGAACAGACGATCCGCCACACATTGATTTAGTTGCCATTCCGTGGGTAAAACACTCATCCTTCGGCTCAATGAGTCTGATAGCAGGTTTAACCTTCCCGGAATATGAACTGCTTTCAAGGTAATCTGGTGATCCAGACACCAACAAAGCAGTTTCCATGTCATCATACAGAGACTGGGCGACTTCGTTCCGCCCTGGCGGTTTATGTAAGTCACAACTGTTGAGTTGTCTGAACGAATAAGAACAATCTTGCCCTGAACTTTCTGTAAGAAATGTTCCAGGCCCAGGACTACTGCTCTTAGCTCCAGTAGATTTATATGTTCCTTTGACTGTTCCAGATTCCAAAGCCCTGATATCGTGGATTCTTCCAGGCAAGCTCCCCAGCCCTCCATCGATGCATCTGTATACACAGTCACCTGAGGGTGGGGAGGGGTTAGCAAAACCCCCGGCAAGAGATTCTCTGTATTCAACCACCATTGCAGGTGATGAATCAGAGGCGCCAACACTGACACATTCGAGTCCAGCGAACCTGTACTCTGGGTCCATTGCGTCATGAGAAACAACTGGATCGGCCGCCTGCGTAAGGCGGCCTGAGGAATGACTGGTTCCAACGAAACCATCAACCCCAGCATTCTCAAGTAAACCCGTGCCAGGACATGACGACTGTCGCACACTGACTGAATCAATGAGATGAGTTTCTGAACTCTCTCCTGAGTAGGATAAACATATCCTGTCTCTAGATCGAAGAACATCCCCAGGTAAACAAACTTCTGGGATGGAGTCAGCTCTGATTTTGGGAAATTGATCATCCAGCCCAAGTCTGTGAGAGTTTTCAAAACAACCTCCAGATTGGCGGACAAACTTTCCCGGGTGTGCGCTTTCAACAGCCAGTCGTCTATGTACGTGTGGACTGCTATGCTTCTCCTGCGGAGGTATGCTGTGATCGCAAGAACCACACGGGTGAAAACCCGAGGAGCCGTGGAAATTCCGAAGGGCAACACCCTGAATTCCCACTGTCTGCCCTGGAATGCAAATCTCAGGAAGCGACGGAAACTCCCGTGGATGGGGATGTGGAAATAAGCGTCCTTCAAATCTATCGACGCCGTCCACATCCCCCTCTCCAACCCCGCCAACACCGAGCGCACCGTTTCCATCTTGAAACTGGGCGTCTCGATGAACTTGTTCAATGGCTTGAGGTTGAGAATTGGTCTCCACCCTCCGGTGCGTTTTGTTACTAAGAACAGGGTTGAATAGAAGCCCGGACACCTTTGTGCCGGCTGAATAGCTCCCTTTTGTATGAGGGAATTTATCTCCTCCTCGATACACAACCTTTGCTCTGGATCTCTCGGAATGGGAGTCCAGACTGGCACCAGAGACAGTCGCGATGGCGGGCCTGTCATCCAATCGGGATGATACCCGACGGAAAGCCATCGCAAGACTAAACGGTCCTGAGTTAACCGTTCCCACTCTTGCATGTGGTCGGCTAGCCGGCCTCCCACCGGTCCACCTAGGGACCGCGGTGGACACGAGGCATGCAAGAGCGGCACTGTCTCCGTCGCCATACACACCGGAGTGGTTCTTACCGCGGTAAGCGTCCTGTCAGGACCGATAACCACGCCCAGATCCTCGCGCGCCACGACCAGCACCGCGCGCACCTCGGTGCGCGGGCGGCTGCCTGGCTGACGGCGCCTGAGGAACCTGCGCCCCCCTCGCTGCTGGCCGAATCGCACGCGGCCGAGGCCGACGCTGCGATGGTGGTTGGCCTCTGACCTGGCCAGCACCACCTCGAGCCTGCAGGGGACGATACGCAGGGGGTGCGGCGCGAACGTTAGCACGACGCAGCACATCAAACTGCTCGCGCAGCGCCCTCTGGTTATTCACCAGGGTGACCGTCTCCTGGAGGTGGCGACATCCCTCACCTCCAAAAAGACCAGGACCTGTCATGTGCGCCTTGCCCGGACACTCCTGGTCACCGCCCGAGTCATACAGTCCAGAGCCAGGTTGATACCATCCTGGATGGCTCGCTGGACTGTGACCGGACTTGGCTGGCGCGATGCGGATGCTGTTACTACCCCTTGTAACAGCTGGGAGACGTGGGACAGAGCGGCAATCGAAGCCCTCCCACTCTCCTCCGCATCACGCAACGCGGTATTTGCTGAACGCAACGCGTTCGAACACAAGACTCCCGTGTCAGAACGGGAGCCTGGCCGCGCATCCTCACCCAAAGCCGCGCGGTCATCCACGCTCGGCTTAGGTACCACACTGTACCGCTGGTAATCCAGGGGCACGATGCGGCAATGCCTGGCCACCTCGCGCGGGGCCTTCGCGAGACATCCACTCGACTTAATGGACGTCTCCGCCGCCTCGAACATGTCAACGACATGCTCTGCCAGCGGCAGAGAAGGCATAGCGTTAGCAGTAGGCTTACCAGCTAACCACGGCCTGTGGTCACGCTGGCTAGCCGACTGCTCCACGGGCAGATCTGGTCTAACACTCACCAACCACTGGCAAGCGTCAGACCAATCCTCCTCCATGGCTAGCTGCGAGCGCTCTACAAGACGGGGGCCTTCGTCTTCCTCCTGAGCGCAAGCAACAGAGCTTGACGGCGGATACGCTGATACCCCTGGCAAGCCAGGGAGAGCATGCGGGCCTGACAACACCGGCATGCTAATCTCACTGGCTTGACCAGGAGCAGGCGCCGTGGTAGAGCGCGGGGCACATACCGCCCCACCACGGCCCCGGCCAGCACCAGCGACACTCTCGGCAAGCCGAGGTATGCGGTAACGCTGGCCCTCAGCGCCCAGGGCCACAGTCTGAACTGTGGATTCTACCCCTGCGTGAGTAGAACCGTGGAATAAGTCGCCTGTATTCCCCGCGAGGGGTGCACAGACGTCATAATCCATGGCCACGTCCTCAGACGGCGACCCCAACAGGTAATCCTCATCCTCCTGGCCAGACAGATTAGACTCCGGGTCAGCAAAGAGAGCTAACCCGGACTGGCCAGGGAAGGTGCCATAGGAGGTACTGGCACCCGCGGTGTGCGGATACCCCTGGACTGATAAGCAGCCCGCGGGTTCCAGCGACAACCGTCCACTGCCCCTCGGCGTGGCACTAAGCCTGCTGCCAGGGTCGTGGAACGCCCCCTCTAATGGGGCCACCTCTGAATCTTCCAACAACGGAAGCGTACTAAGGAAAGGTGATTCAGAGGTGGGGATTACCTGCTCCGAAGCAGATGATGAGGACAGCAAAGGATTTGGTCCAGGAAGCATGCCACGAAGCAACTCTGGAACCAAATCCTTTATTGTCCTCCTCATCTCTCCCAACATCTCGGTCCGGGAGGCCTCCATGTCCACCGCGGACGAGGCCTTCCTCTTACCCTTCTTACTCACACCCTCTCTTTTCTGCTTCTTCTTCTCCTCCTCCACCACCTTGTCCTTCGCCTGCAAGCACAAGAATTCGGACATTAGCTTGCCCCCCCCAGTGCTTACATATCTCGCAATTAAGCAAGGGACCACAGGGGCTACACTGATAACAGAGATGAGGCACAAACTTGTCCTTCAAAAACCGTCCACAGGACGCACAACCAGGTCTCTGAAACAGGGCAAAGGACGAGGAGTATGAGCAATCTAGTTAAGCTGAGAAACTCACCAACTCAAGAGAAGGAAATGATCATAAAGATCAATATTCATCAGAAAACCAGCTTTGGACAAACTTTAATTGTTAATAAAGAGCAAGGCTGATTATGACGTCATTAATCCTATGACAGGAAAAAATCGATCCCCAACAAACATCCAAGTGCAAGGACGAATTGTATCTCTAACCAGAACATGTGCAGAATGGACATTTCGACTACACAACCATCAGATATATACTGATAACAATGGCAAATACTGTTAATTATCTCCCTTTCCTCTCTAAATAATTAACATCACCTCATATCAATAATTAGATACCTGACACTTTGTATAGACAAACCATCCAACGTGATGAACTGGAGCACTCCACCAACTGAACGCCTCTTAACTCTCTCCACCTATAGGGGAAGGAATTGGATCAAGAGGGCAAAGTGAGAAGACCTTTATACTAGGCCTCCGACTCACTGGACATACAATTTTTGGTTAGATAACCTAACAGTATTAGTAGGAAATGGAACCATGGTGGAGAGAAAAAACCCTCTGCTGATGTGATGTCCATTACATATCGTCACACAGACCTGTGGACATAAACACAAAGAGAGATTAGTATTATATAGCACCTAGTTGAAATAAACCAACTAAACAAGGCGCTTATCACGGTAAACGCGAGTCCCGGCAACACATTACACCGGGAGAAAAACTCGCTAATTTTACTAGAAGTCACCTGATTTAAAGGTCCTGGGCCCTCCTCTGGCGAAGTCATCCTTTCTGCCATCTTTATCAGGGATAATCACTTCCAAATTCACACAAAAAGACTATGAATTGAGTAAAGAAAAGCTCTAGCACAAAAACATGTGTAGACTCTCTGCCAATAAATTAGCAAAGAGGTAGTGCTAGTCTGCGCATGCGCGGTGGTGGGGCTGGCATCCGCCAGACTACGCTCTGACTCCCTGCCCAGTAGGGGCACCTAACTGTTTTAATCTGAGTGTTTATTGAGTGAAAGCCAATATTTAGCAATATCAAAAGTATTAGGGAGGTAAGTATACTCTTGATGTGAAAACTGCGTCCTTTAGTCGAATTTTAACGGTATATCAAGAGTGTTAGGGAGGTAAGTATGTTCTTATGATGTGAAAACAACCTGCCCCTGTGATGATTTTCCTTTTCCTTCCATGAATATAGTGATCTAAATCTCACTAAACACTCAACAACGCAAAAATTTGCTTAAATCGAGCTAGACAAAAAACATGACCAAAAAGTCGAGCAAAATAGACGAATCTGACTGTTGTTGGGAATTGACTCAGTACCTGGAGGCTATGGTAATTCCCGGACACAGTATGGGCAGTACCATAGAGAGCGCGGAGTTTTAATTGTTTATTTTGAGCTAGACTAGATAAGACATTATCATAATAGTACATCTGGTAAGTATTATTCGAAGTAGAAAGTCTAAATTACTATTGTTCATTTCCTTTTATATGCTAGGGGTGCTCATTTTGGAAACTATTTTGCTGCGGCAACAGTTATCAGTATAATTATTTCCACAATGAACATCATCATTTTTTCAGCTGACTCCGTAAAAAGTAACCTTTTCTTGAGCAAATCTAGAAGGGGTGGAGGTGGTATGGGGTTCAAGAACCACCCCTTGAAAATAACAAGGTATATCAGTAAACTAATGTATGTTTTCCGAACACACTGTTCAATGAAAGGCTTGAAACTATGGCCTAGACGCTGCCCTACTTTCATACACAATGCACCTTCAGACTACAAGAGGCCCAAGGGGCTTGTATCGCTCACCTTGAGCACAAATTTATCAAAATTGTTGGTGGGTGGTTTAGCAGTCTTTTAAATGAGTTTGTGGACAATTTTGCAAGTCCAATATGACCGCCAAAAACACTACATTTTGATTGGTCCACTGTGGCCATGTTTTTGACGTAGCTCCTTCCCATTGAACAAACTTTAATGGCACTCAGAGCCTAATCATATCTCCCAAATTTCGGCCCACTCTGTTGTGGTTCTGGAGTTTTCGCAAAAAACCCAGATTATCCAAGATGGCCGCCAAACCATTTGGCCAATCAAACTCCCTTGAACAAACTTGGTGCAGCTCTTGCCCTAGATGATATTTCATGCATTTTGAATTAATCCTCTAAGCGATTTCGGAGTAGAAGATTTTAAGACATTTCTAAAAATCTGCCAAAATCCAAGATGGCCACCAGCCAAATTGGCTGATCAATTGTTTGAACAAACATGGACCTCTATGCCCTAACAATACTTCCTGCCAAATATACTTGAAATCGGTCCAGTAGTTCTCGAGATATTTTTAATTTCCCATTGCTTTAGTACGTGAGTTTTTGGCAGAAAAGATCCAAGATGGCCACCAAACTGTTTATCTGACAGCTTCAACCGGAAATGTGGTCGCGATGCAACCATGCAGCGTGCCTGTTTTATGTCTTATTAAAATATTTTATAAAGAGTAATACTGGAATGAAAGGCATGGTAACAGAGAGCCATGTCATTGAAGTTAAAATCTTTCCAAAATATTATTTTCTTGGACAGCAAATTTTCAAGACCCTTTCAGAAACCATGACTGGCTTGACATTTGAAAGGCTAAAGAACCATCATCTTTTGGCTGCTAATCTGTGTGTAAATCATAACCTATAAGCCACAATTCATACAAATAGTGATAAATTAAAAAACAATTTACCTAGATGCTTTTCTTGTTCATCAATAATTCCTGTACGGGTGTATTTTTTCCAGTGGCCATTGTACAAATGTACACCATGGCATAAGACCAGAATGTACACCACGGCATAAGACCATAATGTACACCATGGCATAAGACCAGAATGTACACCACGGCATAAGATCAGAATGTACACCATGGCATAAGACCAGAATGTACAAAATGCCATAAGACCAGAATGTACAAAATGCCATAAGAACAAACAGATTTTATCAACAAATTAATGAATAAATGAATGAATGAAATAAAAAATAGATGAATGAATGTACAGAATGGGAGCACATGTCAGACCATTTCAGTAAGGTCATAGCTACAACTCTTTATACAGAATTGGTTCATCATTAATGTGCTCAAAACCAAGGTAAAACATGTGAGCAAGATTGATTCCAATATGCTATAATATATAGCATCTTACTATTGACAACAATGCAGCAATGAAGCTAGATGAAGTTTGATGACCATAACCCAGATAGTTGAGCTGTAACCGAGTTAAACAAAAAGCTTAACCAGTATTGTATATTAACAAAGTCAAGGTAACCACAAAACTTAAGCACAAATAACAAAGTCCCTGTGTGGAAAATATAGGGAGGAAGGGGATAAAAGCATCTTACTATTGATGACAATGCAGCAATGAAGCTATAGATGAAGTTTTGTGACCATAACCCTGACAGTTTAGCTGTAACCGAGTTAAACAAAAAACATAACCAAAACTCCGGACGCGGACGCCGCCGCGGTGATGACATAAGCTCTTCTGTTCTTCGAACAGGTGAGCTAAAATGGCAAATATGAAATCAGAATACCCACAAACATATATAAAACCAATTTCGGCCTCAAAATCCATCAAATAAAAAATCCAATATGGCTGCCAAACACGCCACATTTTGATTGGCCCATGGCGGGTATGTTTTTTGATGGATCACCTTCCCGTGAACAAACTTTAATGGCCTTTTCCCATATAATATATCACAAATTTCGGCCCGATTGCTTCAGCGGCTCTGAGGAAGAAGTCGTTTTTGCAAAAAGTAGGTCAGCCAAGATGGCCGCTGAACCGTTTGACCAATCAAGTTCCCTTGAACAAACTTGGTTCAGCTCTTTCCCTAGATCATATTTCATGAGGTCTGAATCGATCCCTCAAATGGTTTCGGAGAAAATTTTTAAAGACACTTCTAAAAATCAGTCGAAATCCAAGATGGCCACCATCCAAATTTGGCAATCAGCTTTGTTTGAACAAACTTGAATCTCTATGCCCTAGGGATGTTTCCTGCCAAATATAATTGAAATCTGCCCAGTAGTTCTCGAGAATACATTTTACATTTCCCATTGCTTTAGTATGGGAGCTTTTGGCTGGAAAATGATCCAAGATGGCCGCTAAAGCGTTTATCCAACAGTTTAAAAAATTGCAAATTTGAGATCAGAATACCCCAAAAAACAATTTCAGTCTCAAGATCCATCAAATAAAAAAATCCAATATGGCCGCCAAACACGCTATATTTTGATTGGCCCACTACGGACAAGTTTTTGGACAGATCAACTTCTCTTCAACAAACTTTAATGGCCCTAGTCCCTAATCATATCTGCCAAATTTTGGCCTGATCCCTTTAGCGGTTCTGCAGAAGTTATTTTCGCTAAAACTAGGTCAACCAAGATGACCAACGAACAATTTGACCAATTAAGTTCACTTGAAAAAACTTAAAAAATATTTCAGGAGATTTGCTTCAATCCCTCAAGCGGTTTCGGAGAAGATTTTTAAAGACGTTTCTAAGAATCGGCCAAAATCCAAGATGGCCACCGGCCATATTGGCTGATCGGCTTCGTTTGAACAAACTTGGATCCATATGCCCTAAGGATGCTTCCTGCCAAATATAAATGAAATCGGCCAAGCGGTTCTTGAGAAGTCATTTAAAGGAAAAGTTGACAGATGACGGATGGACACACAACGGATGGTCGCCATGACATAAGCTCACTTAGCCTTTCAGGCTAGGTTAGCTAATAATGCATTCATACACCAAGTTTAGTTCCCATATACCAAAACCACTTGAAACTACACCTCAGAGAACAATTTTAGGTAACGTTCAGTGACCCATGAAAAGTGGGTAGCTTATGCAAACTCCTTTTCACACACTGCATACATTCAGACTATAATGCATCCATACACAAAAGGTTAGTTCACGTATACAAAAAACTCTTGAAACTACAGCTCTGAAGAAAATTTTCCATAATATTCGGTAAGCCATGAAAATTAGGTCATGCTGACCTACTTTCCATATGCAACACACCTTCAGTGTGTAATGTATACAAACACCAAGTTTACTTCCTACATACCAAAAACTCTTGGAACTACAGCCTGGAGTAACGTTCTCTGAACGGTGAAGTCGGTCACACTGACCTACTTTTCATAGACTGTATATCTTCTCCTTAAGATGTATTCACATACAAAGTTTCATGACATACATATAAGTCTTGAAACTATGTCCCAGACAACCGTGTAGAGGTTGAACGGATGGATGGACAAAGCGGCGACTATATGCTCCCCATAATATTTTTTAGGGAGCATAAAAAGACGGTTCAATAATAGGCAAAGTTGGACACAAAATAAAGATTTTGTTTATCAACCATATAATGTTGTAAATAGCTTCTTAGAGCATATTATTTTCAATTTTTTGTAGAAACCTTGTATACGGGATTGACAGGTTACCAGCCAAATATATTCTGGTTACAATGAACCTAGAGATTTCAGGAGGAAAGGTCGCCTAAATAAAATCATTATGGACAAATGGCAGGCTTTTAGCAGCAAGCCAGCGTGGCATAAGTTCATAATCTCAGCAAAGCAATGATTACCTGGAAGTATCCACTTTTCTTATCATATTTGATAATGTTGTTCTTATCGAGCATGAGAGCGGCTGTATGAATGAGATCTTTGCGTCTCTGTTCTAGGAGTGGGTCATCCTTTAGCTGGTCATGACTGATTCCATACAGGGTGGGTGACCGCAGCATGCGAATGTACAGATATGTATAGCCTAGAAAAGAAAGCATGTATCAAATATTAACTGTTTCATGTCGATGCCGCCCCAAACCACCCTCTGCAGGGGTCTTGGGGAATGTAGATTTGTAGGACCAATAGAACACTACATTTCAAAGTCATTCCCGTGGTAAATATAGTCTTCTCTTGGCATGTAAATGGGAATTTAATAAGTATATATTTTGATATTCTTGAACAAATTAGCCATTAAATGGCTAAAGGAGCGTGATGTAATAAGAGGTTCAAGGATGTTAATGCTCCTGAACTGCCAGAAACATAACTATATTTGTACGTCATCTTATACCAGCCATTCAGGCGATGGAAACACCATAAGATTTAGATGATGCATGTTCTTTTCAGGGGTCAAGCATTCAGGTGATGGATAGATAGGTAATATATTTTCAGGTTTCAATCATGTCCAGGACCAAAGATATTCAGTTTTTCACATTCAAATATAAAATTTCTTCATTCAAAGAAAGCTGGCTTGATTTGTCAACCGAACATAAGATTGTGGCAATATGCCTCTGTATATGGGGCTCAATCATATAAGGCAGAAAACTGTTGCTATCAATAAGACAGTAACAGCTTACAACATTGTTTCTAAAATCAATACTAACCACCAATTATGTACCTCCCTTACTATATACAGCTTTGTCAGTTCGCAAAATTTTAATAAACCATCATTGCATTCTACCGAGTCATATGGGTTATTCAGTTAACCCTTTCACTCATATCAGCCAAAACGGCTTCTGCCGTGGTCATCAGAAATGTCCATTTGCAGACCAAGAGAAGACTATTTTTGAAAATTTACCACTGGAATGACTGCCTCGATAACCGAGCCAGTCATTTCAATGGTAAACTTTCCAAAATAGTCTTCTCTTATTCTGCAAATTGACATTTTCTATGAGAAAATTGAATTTTTTAAAACAGATTCGAGGATTAAAGGTTTAGAGCAGCAATGTCTTCCAATCCAAGTATAATCCAAATATTCACCAGAACATGATTAGATGATCACTTATATGTGAGTTGTAGTCTACATACCCAGCCAATTGACTGCTTCTTTAACATTCTGTACTGTGCCTAAAACTACCTCGGCATTCAAATTGTCAGCCATCTTACTGATAAACTGACTCTCAATTGGCAACTGGAATAATAATAATAATAATAATAATAATAATAATCGGCAGATGTAAAAGTGGAGTTGATAAAGCACATTTATGTATGAAAGTGTTGCACGAGCGGGAGAATAGGACAAGGAAAAAAAAGAGGAAGGCAAATGAAACAAGAGCTCCACAAACAGTGCATAATACCCCACCAGTTTTTTGCCGGGGTATAAAGTGGAGAAATATTACAAACTCTACCAACAGCATCTGTTTTGCGCCTTTCAGACGGAACTTGCAACTTTGTATTTTTCAAAATTTTGTTAAAAAGAAGGAAATCAGCCAAACGAGTAATATTCTCATGCCTGGTGTGGCAATGTATAAAACAAGTGTAGCATGTGTCTTGGTTATAAATGTCAAGAATTTGACAGGCAGGCAGGCAGACAGACAGACAGACAGACAGACAGACAGACAGAGACTTATACCTGTTGGTTCATGAGTGAGAGATAGTACTGAAGCTCGCTATGGTTTGTGATCATGATGCCTTCACCCTTAGTGTCATACTGAGGACGTCCAGCTCGACCCATCATCTGAAAAACACACAAACACACACACCCCATAATTAACACACGACTCAAGATTAGAAAATGACATGCAAGAGATTTTCATGTTATGAAATTAATTTGATTACTGTAGCAACAGCCTCAGTTCACTACTCTTATTCTTAAAAATATTGAGTGCAATGGTGTCTGGCATATTTTCCTCAAAATTCATGTGCGCCTGCTAAGATTGGAGAGCAGTGTCCTGCAAAAACTACAACACAAGGCACCATGTTCCAAGCCCCCAAATTTTCTCTCGGTGTTTGAATTGATTTTAACACTGAATTTCACAAATCTCAATTTGAATGTAAACTGTTGAATATTTTGAAGTTTGACTGGGAGCTGTCGCCAGCAACAGCTCCAAATTAGTTTCAAAAGAATGTTTATTAAATTCTAAATTCACAAAGAACATACAACTCGGATGGGTACTGTCAGATCTTTGACGCTTGTGGACCGGATCCACATCATTTAATTGTGACGTCAGTTAACAAGTCATGTAATTGATCATTCCATAAGATACTCGAGTGACATTAGATCCTTTCAAAGAAGAATCTGTTGAAGGATATTGATTCAATCCGTGCTCATGTCTGGTAAAGATCGAAATAGTTCATCATCAATAGTTAGTATACAGATGATTAGTACAATACATGTCTGATAATAGGCATTAACTTAATGAAAGGGTGTAATTGATTAACAAAATACATGATAATCTTCTATTTCCTGACTTTCTCCAGGATGCCATCACTCACCTGCATGACATCGAGAGCACTCAGCTCCACCCATCTTCCCTTCTCAGGACTATACACCTGTGTGCCTTTGATGATTACAGTATGAGCAGGTAAGTTCACACCCCAAGCGAGTGTCGATGTGGACACGAGAACCTGAATATGACGATCGGCAAACAAGTCCTCAACAAGGGTTCTGTCTATCCTACGTGCATAGACAATAACAATAAATTTTATTCAGGTTTACGTCCTTTTGAGCAGAAATGTATTCAGTACGCATGAAAGGTGAAATCCCTCTATCTCAGTCAATCATGCATGAAAGGTGAAATCCCTCTATCTCAGTCAATCACGCATGAAAGGTGTAACCCCTCTATCTCAGTCAATCACGCATGAAAGGTGTAACCCCTCTATCTCAGTCAATCATGCATGAAAGGTGTAACCCCTCTATCTCAGTCAATCACACATGAAAGGTGTAATCCCTCTATCTCAGTCATTCACGCATGAGAGGTGTAATCCCTCTATCTCAGTCAATCATGCATGAAAGGTGAAATCCCTCTATCTCAGTCATTCACGCATGAGAGGTGTAATCCCTCTATCTCAGTCATTCACGCATGAGAGGTGTAATCCCTCTATCTCAGTCATTCACGCATGAGAGGTGTAATCCCTCTATCTCAGTCATTCACGCATGAGAGGTGTAATCCCTCTATCTCAGTCATTCACGCATGAGAGGTGTAATCCCTCTATCTCAGTCATTCACGCATGAGAGGTGTAATCCCTCTATCTCAGTCATTCACGCATGAGAGGTGTAATCCCTCTATCTCAGTCATTCACGCATGAGAGGTGTAATCCCTCTATCTCAGTCATTCACGCATGAGAGGTGTAATCCCTCTATCTCAGTCATTCACGCATGAGAGGTGTAATCCCTCTATCTCAGTCATTCACGCATGAGAGGTGTAATCCCTCTATCTCAGTCATTCACGCATGAGAGGTGTAATCCCTCTATCTCAGTCAATCACACATGAAAGGTGTAATCCCTCTATCTCAGTCATTCACGCATGAAAGGTGTAATCCCTCTATCTCAGTCATTCACGCATGAGAGGTGTAATCCCTCTATCTCAGTCAATCATGCATGAAAGGTGAAATCCCTCTATCTCAGTCATTCACGCATGAGAGGTGTAATACCTCTATCTCAGTCAATCACACATAAAAGGTGTAACCCCTCTATCTCAGTCAATCACGCATGAGAGGTGTAATCCCTCTATCTCAGTCAATCATGCATAAAAGGTGTAATCCCTCTATCTCAGTCATTCACGCATGAGAGGTGTAATCCCTCTATCTCAGTCAATCATGCATGAAAGGTGTAATCCCTCTATCTCAGTCATTCACGCATGAGAGGTGTAATCCCTCTATCTCAGTCATTCACGCATGAGAGGTGTAATCCCTCTATCTCAGTCATTCACGCATGAGAGGTGTAATCCCTCTATCTCAGTCATTCACGCATGAGAGGTGTAATCCCTCTATCTCAGTCATTCACGCATGAGAGGTGTAATCCCTCTATCTCAGTCATTCACGCATGAGAGGTGTAATCCCTCTATCTCAGTCATTCACGCATGAGAGGTGAAATCCCTCTATCTCAGTCATTCACGCATGAGAGGTGTAACCCCTCTATCTCAGTCAATCACACATGAAAGGTGTAATCCCTCTATTTCAGTCAATCACACATGAAAGGTGTAACCCCCTCTATCTTAGTCAATCACACATAAAAGGTGTAACCCCTCTATCTCAGTCAATCATGCATAAAAGGTGAAATCCCTCTATCTCAGTCATTCACGCATGAGAGGTGTAATCCCTCTATCTCAGTCATTCACGCATGAGAGGTGTAATCCCTCTATCTCAGTCATTCACGCATGAGAGGTGTAATCCCTCTATCTCAGTCAATCATGCATGAAAGGTGAAATCCCTCTATCTCAGTCATTCACGCATGAGAGGTGTAATCCCTCTATCTCAGTCATTCACGCATGAGAGGTGTAATCCCTCTATCTCAGTCATTCACGCATGAGAGGTGTAATCCTTCTATCTCAGTCATTCACGCATGAGAGGTGTAATCCCTCTATCTCAGTCATTCACGCATGAGAGGTGTAATCCCTCTATCTCAGTCAATCACGCATGAAAGGTGTAACCCCTCTATCTCAGTCACTCATGCATGAAAGGTGTAATCCCTCTATCTCAGTCAATCACGCATGAAAGGTGTAATCCCTCTATCTCAGTCAATCACGCATGAAAGGTGTAACCCTTTATCTCAGTCAATCATGCATGAAAGGTGTAACCCTTTATCTCAGTCAATCACGCATGAGAGGTGTAATCCCTCTATCTCAGTCAATCACGCATGAAAGGTGTAACCCTTTATCTCAGTCAATCACGCATGAAAGGTGTAACCCTTTATCTCAGTCAATCACGCATGAAAGGTGTAACCCTTTATCTCAGTCAATCACGCATGAGAGGTGTAATCCCTCTATCTCAGTCAATCACGCATGAAAGGTGTAACCCTTTATCTCAGTCAATCACGCATGAAAGGTGTAACCCTTTATCTCAGTCAATCACGCATGAAAGGTGTAACCCTTTATCTCAGTCAATCACGCATGAAAGGTGTAATCCCTCTATCTCAGTCAATCACGCATGAAAGATATAATCCCTCTATCTCAGTCAATCACGCATGAAAGGTGTTGAATAACATGAAACTTATTTGCCTGGAAGCTGGTGTTGATGTACTTAGCAACAGCATGTCACCCCAACCAGCAACAAGTTTCTGGCAGATACGTTTGAAATTATCCAAAATGAGGCAATAAGAATAATTACAAGCCTGCCAAAATACACACCATTGATAAAACTTTATGAAGAAACTGGCCAAATTTCACTACGCGAAAGGCGCAAACAAAAAAAACTGTATCACATTTTACAAAATCATTAGTGGAAACTGTCCAGATTATTTAATAAATATTATGCCAAAACGATTGGTAGCTGGCTATAATCTCAGATATCCACAGAATTTCATCATTCCTAGGCACAACGGTGAGATATTAAAAAAATCCTTTATCCCGAGCATTATCCAACTGTGGAATAACTTAGACACCACAATTAAAACATCTCCAACTCTGGCTATCTTTAAGAAAAAGCTTATCAGCTCATATCAGACATCTCCACAGAAAACTCCGGTCTACTTTTCGATTGGTAAAAGAAAAGATAACATTATTCTGTGTAAGCTAAGAAACAAATGCAGCCAATTAAATGCTGATTTACACAGATATCATCGCATAGAACAACCCGATTGGATTCATTGCCATGTACCCGAGACTTCTCATCAGTTCTTCCTGATATGTCCAAAATGGACTGATGAGAGACAAATTCTTGTGGACTTTCTACTTCAATTTGGCCCATTTGGTTTACTGGAAGTGATTTTAAATGGAAGCGACAATCTTTCGGCCGAGGTGAACGAGGATATAGCGACTAGGGTACATCTTTTATGAGGCAGACTGGCAGATTTTGACATATGTCTGTCTGCCTTATGGAGCGATGTACATTTCGTAAGCATATTTCCAAGACTCCATCAAATTTAGTAAAGGCAATCATCTTGGCAATAGTAAATATGCTGTTGATATTCTCAACATTAACATGAGCATGATACAAACAATGATAATAAAAAATAAATAAATGAAAAATAAAGTACTAGTTCATTCGCATTCGCATCACTTCTTCCGATATGGAAGAAGTGATGCGAATGCGAATGAACTAGTACTTTATTTTTCATTTATTTATTTTTTATTATCATTGTTTGTATCATGCTCATGTTAATGTTGAGAATATCAACAGCATATTTACTATTGCCAAGATGATTGCCTTTACTAAATTTGTGTTATTGAACAATAATGTTATTGTAATTAGTATACCATAAAACATCTCTCCAAATCACCCTCCCCCTCTACCACTCTAATATCTCCCTCTCTCTCCCTCCCTCCCTCCCTCTCCTCTCTCTCTCTTTAGTGTATATATTATGTTTTAGTTTGAGTAACTTGCTGTGTTATTGAGAACTTGTGCCAAATCCTGTTGTATTATTAGTACAATAAAATGTTTAAAAAAAAGTTTGTCATTGTAGTGTGATGGATAGTCAAGCTATCGAGAACTTACTTTGTCATGCATGTCACATTTGTCCTTCCATCGTGATGGATAGTCAAGCTATTGAGAACTTACTTTGTCATGCAAATCACATTTGTCATTCCATCGTGATGGATAGTCAAGCTATTGAGAACTTACTTTGTCAATCATGTCACATTTGCCATTCTATCGTGATGGATAGTAAAGCCAGAGGACTTACTTTGTCATGCATGTCACATTTGTCATTCCATCGTGATGGATAGTAATGCTATAGGGAACTTACTTTGTCATGCATGTCACATTTGTCATTCCATCGTGATGGATAGTAATGCTATAGGGAACTTACTTTGTCATGCATGTTACATTTGTCATTTCATCATGATGGGTAGTAAAGCTATAGTGAAGAACTTACTTTGTCATTCCAGCGTGATGGATAGCAAACCCATATGGAAGAAGATCCTTCAGCTCCAGGTTCTGAAAGATAACAAATATATATAAGTAAATCACATGGGTATATGGACAGATCTGTCTGTGAGACAACCTACCTTAAAGAACCATCTGTGTGCGGGAACACCGGCCTTAATGAGCCACCATATTATGGTCCTAAATGATGTATCCTTGACATGTCCTTTGGGCAAATAAAAAATACATTCACAATTTCAACAAACACGACGCAGACAGACAGATAGACAAATATATGCATTAGATACCTTGACTTGTTCTGCTTCAGTACTGAGAACCAGCGTCGAGGCGGATCCTTCTTTCAGAAACAATCCAAGGCTGTCCTTCTCGAGACATGTGTCTCGGATTGCTCGTGCCGTCTTTCCTGTTTCTTTTCTTGAGTGCACGAATACCAGCACCTGGCAGCATGAAACACGACAACAATCCTAACCATCGCTCTTTGCATGTGTGTGCGCACGTGTGTGCGTGCGTGCGTGCGTGTGTGTGCGCGCGCGTGGGTGCTTGCGGATGTGCGTGCAAATGGTCTGTGCATGAACACATGCTATTTAAGCTGTCTGTTTGTGTGTACATGTGTGTTTGCGTGTGTAGATGTGTGTTAACACATATGTATGCATGCATGTGTAGATGTGTGTTAACACATACGTATACATGTATGTGTAGATGTGTGTTAACGTATACGTATGCATGTACGTGTAGATGTGTGTTAATGCATACATATGCATTCATGTGTAGATGTGTGTATGATGAGCACATGAAACAGAAAGAATGGATCAGGCAGAGTTTAGTACAAGACACTATCTTCAGACGTGATATCGCAGAAATATCTGACCTGATTCTTTCCAGCATGCTCTAGTACTTTCTCATAGACAACATCATTCATAATCTGGAAACGTTTCACGGCTTTTTTCTCTGTGATGCCGATAAACTGCTGCTCAAGCGGCACCGGGCGGTAGATGTTATCAAAGAAGAACAAGCCTTGTGCTGGATCCACACGTAGGAACGTAGCGACGTCCTCATAATTAGGAAGCGTAGCACTGAGACCTGCCAGTCTCACATCTTCCTGGGTCGTCTCGATGTTACGAATAGTTCTGAAGAAGATATCGAGCACAATGCAGTTAAGTTTCAAACATTAAATAAATATTAACTAAATTTGTTCAAAAAAATTTATCACTGGAATTCTAACAATACAATAACTATTAACTACCCCTGTTAACTCTTCAACACTTAAATTTGTTCAAGAAAATTAAAAAATTTTCATTTCAAATGTCCATTTGCAGACGAAGATTATTTTTGAAAATTTACCACTGGAATGACTGGCTCGGTTATCGAGCCAGTCATTCCAGTGGTAAATTAAAAAAAATAGTCTTCTCTTCATCTGCAAATGGACATATCTCAAGACCACTGCAGAAGCCGTTTTTGGCCGACTTGGGTGTTAAATGGTTAATGAAGGCATAGCCAAATCCAACTGACATTAGAGCCAGTCAGTAGATAACACGTTAAAATCTTCCCTGTCATGCCTGGTATTGAAAATCTAAGATCAGTCATACATGTACTTCACAATACATACCATAATGAACTCTGATATCTCGCTCACAATGCACTCGCTAAATAAACCGGCTGATTGCATTATTTTGTAAACTTGAATTTGTATTTAGGTTTTATTGAGAACAGAATAAGAAAATTTATCAAATTTCTTTTTCACGAGTGAGATGACATACTTACCTCCCTAACACTTGATATACTAGTATATCGGCTCTAAATTCAATAATATTCAGAATTATAAAAAGTTAGGTGCCCCTAATGGGCAGGTGGATGTACACAGTCATGCACATGACAGACCCCACCCACTGCGCATGTGCATACTGGTACTTCCGTTACTAAATATTGGCTGACATAGAAGCAACTATTCAAATAACCAAAGGACCAGGCCTCCATGGGGTGGATACGCCGGGATCCTGTTAGGGAGGTAAGTATGTCATCTCACTCGTGAAAAAGACATTTGATAAATTTTCTTATTTCACATCATGAGAACATACTTACCTCCCTAACACTCTTGATAAAAACCAGAATTTGAAAATAAATTCGGTGGGAGGGAGGCAAGGTCCTGAAAACCAGCACACCCTCGAAGAGACTAGGCTCTTTGAATTTTCAAGAGATTTAAAACATCTGAAATTGTGACTGAAACACAACCAGGAATAGAATTTTGCATCGGATAATCGACCGATGAAGAGAGACTGATCAAAAGGCAAATGCGCTCTCCCCCCCAACCCCCCCCCCCCTTCTTTCTGAGGAAGATTAGGAAAAAATGCTGCTCTAAATGACTAGCACGTTCTCTAATACTTAATGAAAGTATTACTAGACATTGGAAAAAAGAAGAATCGCTTCAATTTCAAAACTCTCTGAAAGAACCACAATTAAGAGACTTTAACCATGACCATATTAAATAAAAAATGACACCATCACCAAGACAAAAAACAAAAATGGTCATATATACTGACCTTTGATGTCTTGGACGCAGCACTCATCTCTTCCTCCACCGGATGAAGAGAATTGTACCAGCTAATAGTAGGGATACCCTACCAACAAATGTGATATTTGTAAATAGCAGAGGAGGAAACTAATTACAAACATAAACCTCTACATTATTTTATTTTCTGAGGACTGAGACGGCGAGCGGGTTAGAAGTGTCACGCAGGTAATGGTCGGCAAAACTTGATTCACAGTGCCACTGGGCTACTGACATAATGTCTTCAATAGAAACACCATTAAATAATGCCGTGGAAGTTACCACACCATGGACACTATGAGCCTTGGCTCTATCTACTTGAATTCCAGTGGCTGTCTTATGACAGAATTGAATACATTCTACTATCCATCTGGAAATAGTGTCTCTTGACGCCCTACCATGGGGTTCAATATATGACAACCATAGGGAGCATGGGTCCATCCGCCAAACCCGAGTTCTTCTCTTTTACTTATTTAAAGCACGGACATGACACCATACTTTAGCACCAGGATCATATCTGGTTATGGCAGGTAGAACAATAGGTTGACCTGGATACTTTAAAGATTGATTCTTAGCCAAGAAATTCAATCTCGGTAGAAGCTTAAGGCCTTCACCTGTAACTATATAACGGTCAGGTTCACCAGACAAGGCATGAATTTCACTCCTACGTCTGGCTGAAGCTGCCGCAACTAAAAATACAGTTTTAAGTGTCAATAATCTTACAGATATAGCACTAAGTGGTTCAAAAGGTTTATCACTCAAAACTTGAAGAACCAGAGAAAGACTCCATGACGGTGTCATTGGAGGATTTCTCGGTCTAAGATTGCCCATACCTTTAATAAGAGTATTTAAAACACTTATTTCATCACTTCCCCTCTTTGCCAAGCAAGGGATAACAGTCATTAATGCTGATTTTTATCCAGCAATAGAATTAGGCTTAAGACTATAGGCATCATACAGGTGACAGAGAAAATCAGCTACTACCTGTATAGATGTTTCCATCGGATTGATACACCTCTTTGAGCACCATTCTGCAAATCTGTTGAGTTTATAATTATAAGCTCTGGAGGTTGACCCCCTTCTGGCTCTGGCCATGAAATTGGCTGCTTGCTCAGAAAAGCCCTCCTTAATCGCGGATTTTTTGACAACATCCATGCAGTCAATTGAAACATTGACGGATTGTTGTGAAGGGTCTTGCCCTGGAAGATAATATTGTCCATCAGAGGCAGAGGACCTGGATTGCAAACCAGAAGGTCCAGCAGATCCGTAAACCATGATCAGCTTGGCCAATTCGGGGTGATCAGAAGCACTTGACATTCCTCCTATTTGATCTTATGAAGAATCCTTGGAATCAGGATTGTAGGAGGGTATGCGTATGCATACATTCCCTTCCAACTGATAGCTAGCGCATCTATTGCGATAGCGCTTGGATCTGGAATCGGAAAAACGTACGTCATCATCTTCGCATTCCTCTTCATTGCGAACAAATCTATGTTGGGCTTTCCCCAATGATTGAACAGGTGATCCGCCACACATTGATTTAGTTGCCATTCCGTAGGCAGAATGCTCATCCTTCGGCTCAATGAGTCTGCTAACAGATTCAGCCTTCCCAGAATATGAACTGCTTTCAAGGTAATCATATGATCCATGCACCAGCAAAGCAGCTTCCATGTCATCATACAGAGAATGGGCGACTTCGTTCCACCATGACGGTTTATGCAACCCACTACTGTAAAGTTGTCTGAACGTATCATTACAAATTTTCCCTCCACTTCTTTTAAGAAGTGTTCCAGGCCCCGTAATTCTAGCATGTTGATATGTTCCTTTGACTGTTCCAGATTCCAAAGCCCTGATATAGTAGCTTCTTCCAGGTAAGCTCCCCATCCCTCCATCGATGCATCCGTAAACATCGTTACTTGAGGGTGGGGAGGGGTCAGCATGAACTCTGCGTCCATTGAGCCATGAGAAACATTTGAATCGGCCGCCTGCTTAAGGCCGCCTGAGGAATGACTGGTTCCATTGAAACCATCATACCTAACATTCTCAGATAGACTCGTGCTAGAATATAATGACTGTTGCAAACCAACTGGATGCATGAGAGGAGGTTTTCCACTCTCTCCCGGGATGGATAAACATATCCTATCTCCAGATCGCAGAACCTACCCAGGTAAACAAACTTCTGGGATGGAGTCAGCTCTGATTTCTGAAAGTTGATTATCCAGCCTAAATCTGTGAGAGTTTTCAAAACTATCTCCAGATTTGCTGTCAATCCTTCTGGGTTGTGTGCTTTCAGCAACCAGTCATCTATGTAAGTGTGAACAGCTATATTTCTCCTGCAGAGGTATGCCGTGATAGCAAGTACCGCTCGAGTGAAGACCCTTGGAGCCGTCGAGATGCCGAATGGAAGAACCTTGAATTCCCATTGGCGCCCCTGAAAAGCAAATCTCAGGAACCGACAAAAACTCCATGCAATTGGAATGTGGAAATAAGCATCCTTGAGATCTATTGATGCTGTCCACATCCCCTTCTCTAACTCCAACAACGCCGATCTTATTGTTTCCATTTTGAAACACAGTGTATCTATAAACTTGTTTAGAGGTTTGAGGTTGAGAATTGGTCCCCCCCCCCCCCCCCTCCGGTGTTCTTTGTCACAAGAAACATGGTTGAATAGAAGCCCGGACAATCTTGCGCTGGTTGAATTGCTTCTTTTAGAATTAGAGATTCTATCTCCTCTTCTATGCACAACCGCTTGTCTGGATCTCTTGGAATTTGAGTCCAGACGGGTACCAGAGACAGATGCAACGGCGGACCTTTTATCCATTCTGGCCTGTATCCGTGCGAAAGCCATTGCAAGACTAAGAGGTCCTGAATTAACCGCTCCCACTCCTGAATGTGGCAAGTCAAACGACCTCCCACTGGTGCACCTAGGGTTGACGGTGCCCATACATTTTAGAAGTGGGAGTGTCTCTGGTACAAGTGACAAGACCCGAGTGGTACCTGTGGTAACCGTAAAAACTTGTTGCCTATCAGGCCCGGTTACCACACGCCACTCCTCGCGCGCCACGCCCAGTGCCACGTGCACCTCGGTGCGCGGGCTGGTCTGGCTGGCTGCGCTTGAGGTGCTGGCTGACGTACAACAGCACGCGGTTGCTGGCGCGGCCGATGCGGTCTCTGAACCCGGCCAGCCTGCTGGCCTCTGACAATGCCAGCACCGCCACGAGCATACTGTTGTCGAGCAGCCGAGGGCTGAACACGCACGTGTTCTCTGCGCAGCACTTCAAACTGTGCGCGCAGCTCCCTCTGGTTGTTCACTAAAGTCACTGTCTCTTGGAGGTGCCGACAACCTTCACCTCCAAAAAGACCAGGGCCCACCATCGGCGCTTGCAACAAGCGCGACTTGAGCTCCTGAGACGGGCACAAATTGTCGAAAGCAAAAGTGCGCCTCATTCTCAGTGACTTTGTGACTGACCTAGTCAGACAGTCCAACGCCAGGTTGATGCCATCCCTCGCTGGACTGTCACAGGGCTAGGTTGTTGCTGCACCGAGGCTGCTACTACCCCAGATAGCAGCTGAGAGACATGAGACAGCGCACCAATCGCTGCTTGTGAGCTCTCCTTGGTGTCGCGCAAAGCGGCATTAGCCGAGCGCATAGCGCCCGTGCACAACGCTCCCGTGTCAGCACGGGAATCCGGCCGCGTATCTTCCCCCAGAGCGGCGCGGTCATCCACGCTCGGTCTGGGCGCTAGGCCATATCGAGCATACTGACTAGCAGTAACCCGACATCGTCTAGCAACCTCGCAGGGGGGGGGGGGGGGGCTTTGCGAGGTGACCCTTCTAAGATATGTTCAGCATACGGCAGAGACAGAGTCGTGCTGGCCAATGGCTTTGCCTGTAACTATGCCCGAGGGTTACCGGCGGCCGTCTTGTCCACGGAGAGCTCTGGTCTGACAGCGAGGAGCCACGCACACGCTTCTGACCAGTCTTCATCCGTGGCTACCTGTGAATTGCGGACGAGCAGCGCCCCTCATCATCCTCAATGGCATTCGCAGGTAAGGCCGAGGAGGAGGCTATAGACGAACCTGGCTGCCCAGGGAATGTATACGGGGAGTCTCATACGGACGTTCCGGGCCGCGCTGGTGTGCATGATTCCCCACACACAAGCGCGACCTCGGTGCCTGGTCAGCCTATGGGGAATGTTATGCCAGCCCTCGCGGGCCCGTATATATTCCCTGGGCAGCCAAGTTCGTCTATAGCCTCCTCTTCGGCCTTACCTGCGAATGCCATTGAAGATGATGAGGGGCGGGCAGCCGTCTGCTCCAAATCGGCCTACAGGCTGAATCATGCAACCTGCTCCCGAGGGAACAGTGCCATAGGTGTGAGCGACCGCGATCCCCATGAGAGGAGTGTAGACGCTCGCATCCATGTCTTCATGCTCATCCTGTGGACCGAGCAGGTAGTCTTCATCATCTTCCTGGTCAGGAAAGTTAGACTCTGGATTAGCAAGGAAAACTAACCCAGACTGACCAGGAGAATGTTCGAAAGCAGATGATGAGGTTACTCCGCGAGTGATCGTGGTCAGGCCCGCTGGTCGGATCCCGCCTGATGCTGCTCGCGCCGCTGGAAAACCAGGCGATGCGAACATCAAGCCTGGGTCCAAGACGGCCGCCCCTGGATTACTAAACACTTTGTCCGAGCTAGTAGGGTATGATCCAGGGATGGGGGCTACCTGCACTGAGGTCGATGCGCAGGAAGTTGAAACACCTGTGCCTGGAAACATGCCGCGAAGCATGTCAGGCATCAGATCTTTCAAAGTCCTGCGCATCTCACTCACCAACTCAACCTTGAAGGCCTTCTTCTTACCCTCCTTCTTAGTCTTCTTGCCCTCCTCAGCCATCAGCTTAGCCTGAAAAGCGAAGAATTCAGAGGTTAGTTTCCCCCCCCCCCCCCCCACTCTTTACAAATGACACATTTGTTGGACAAACTGAATAAAGATGGCAAGGGTGGGGGAAGAATCTAGCCTTCATAGGCTTAAAGCAGGATGGACATGATTTCTGAAAGGGAATGGATACGAAGGCAATGAGTATTATAGTTTGCAAAACCTTGTTAATAGATTATTAGTACAAACAAAAACAAACTCAAGACATCCACTTTTTTTATATAGACAACCTTGACGCGACAGATGACTTCTCTAGTTAATAATAACCAATCACAACCAGGATCCCAAATTAAGAGAGAGAGAAAGGAGTAATGACTAACTAGATATCTCTCCACCTTCATAATAAAGGAAGATAAACATCAAGGACTTTCTCTAAACTAAGATTATGACATCAGGAAAAGAGAAAAAACTCTGGCTGATTATGACATCAAGCCTCAATGCAACAGCTCCTTCAAAGAAAGGGGACATCAGAAATGAATGCAAGAAAACATCTAGAGACTAAAGACATTCATTACTCCCGAATAATATAATATTAAATATATATATTCGAGAACCCATGCACATATAAGAGAGAATACAGTGCAATAACAAAAGGCAGCAGAAATTTGTGAGTATTTTCAAATAATTAAGTGCCATAACCAATAAACTCCTTTAGCCTGAGCACAGGCAAACCATCCTCTTGTGCAGGAGAACACGTCCATCCATCCGCCGAGACTCCTCTTCCAGAAGAACTGATGAGGGGGATGGGACAAAAGGAAGGAGATATTTCTTTTATTAATTTAATATATCTCCAACCCATAGACATATCACGATAATAAGTAAAAAGAGACGTGAACAACCTTCGAGAGAAGATCAGGAACCCTTACTCATACATAAGTCGAACCTGTGAACACAAAGCACAAGAGATTAATAGCCCTAGGCGCTGGGAAAAATTTAACAAGGATTCCCAGCGCCTGAAAACGCGGTACCGCCGAAACGGCCGCGACGAAAACTGGTAACAAATAAAAGTTACAAATCTTAGATAAATATATGGAACAATATCACCCTAGTAGATGAAGAGGACTCCTCTAACACTTTTGCATCAGCCATGATGGAACAAGATGATAAAATATAGTGAAAATTCTCAATAGAGAGCCTGTAAAGTTTTCCACAAGTTGATTTCAGCCAATATATTAGAAAACGGAAGTACCAGTATGCGCATGCGCAGTGGGTGGGGTCTGTCATGTGCATGACTGTTTACATCCACCTGCCCATTAGGGGCACCTAACTTTTTATAATTCTGAATATTATTGAATTTAGAGCCGATATACTAGTATATCAAGTGTTAGGGAGGTAAGTATGTTCTCATGATGTGAAAATAGTTTTACCATGCCACATGCCTCTATGAATGGACTTACCACACCACAAGAGCCACTAAGGCTGGTCTTACTACAACACAAGAGCAACTAAGACTGGTCTTAATGTGCCACAAGATCCACTAAAACAGGTCTTACTGCATCACAAGAGCCACTACGACTGGTCTTACTGCACCACAAGAGCCACTAAGACTGGTCTTACTGCGACACAAGATCCAATAAGACTGGTCTTACTGCGGCACCAGAGCCACTAAGACTGGTCTTACTGCAACATAAGATCCACTAAGACTGGTCTTAATGCACCAGAGGAGCCACTAAGATTGGTCTTACTACGACAAATGATCCACTAAGACTGGGCTTAATGCACCACAGAAGCCACTAAAACTGGGCTTACTGCGCCATAAGAGCCACTAAGACTGGTCTTACTGCGAAACAATATCCACTAAGACTGGTCTTACTGCACCACAAGATCCAGTAAGACTGGTTTTACTGCAACACAAGATCCACTAAGACTGGTTTTACTGCAACACAAGATCCACTAAGACTGGTCTTAATGTGACACAAGAGCCACTAAGACTGGTCTCACTGCGACACAAGAGCCACGAAGACTGGTCTTACTGGCCCACAAGATCCACTAAGACTGGTCTTAATGTGACACAAGATCCACTAAAACTGGTCGTACTGCGACACAAGAGCCACGAAGACTGGTCTTACTGCCCCACAATATCCACTAAGACTGGTCTTAATGTGACACAAGATCCACTAAGGCTGGTCTTAAGGTGACACACGATCCACAAAGACTGGTCTTACTGCCCCACAAGATCCACTAAGACTGGTCTTACTGCATGACAAGAGCCACTAAAACTGGTCTTACTGCTCCACAAGAGCCACTAATACTGGACTTACTACGACACAGGAGCCGCTAAGACTGGATGTACCGTGCCACCAGAGCCTCTAAAGCTGGACTTAGCGGGCCACAAGGGCCTCTAAGACCGGACTTACCGTGCCACAAGAGCCTCTAGGACTGGTCCCCGGTCATCATGCAGCAAATGAATCTCATCCTAAAAGACAACAAGTGCACATGTACTAACAACATACTGAAGTCTGGTCAAATATTAAGTCTGCTCAAATATTATGTCTGGTCAAGTAGTGTCTGGTCAAATATTATAGCTGGTAAATACTGTGTCTGGTAACATCGGATATCTGGTCAAGCAAGACGTGTGGTCAAATAAGGTGTCTGCTCAAAATTGATATTTTTCATATTTCATTCGTCGAAAGGTCAAAGGGTTCATCATAACTACATAAAAGATTGGGATGGAGGGGGGGGGGGCAGTAGTCTCATGAGAATTTCACAGTCAGAACAGACAATAGGTTAAAATAATATGGCGTTTATTATCTAACTCTTGGATTGTGTCTACATTTCTAGTTAGCAAGGTACCAATAAAGTAACAAATAGTTGTAAATTCATTTGAAATCTGTCCTTTATCAACTTTCAGAAGTAGAATTTGTAAATAAGTGTTACTTACAAATATCATGAGTCTGACAAGCTGTGTGTAGGTCTTCTCTCCACCCTTCCTCGTTATGATGTCCCATTTCTCAGGTGTACAAACGATCACCTGACAAGCATTGATCTGTTCCTTGGTGATCTGACTGTCACCTGTCAGTTCTTCGATCTTTAATCCGTATGACTTTAGTCTCTGTCATAGAGCAAAGAAATAGTCTATATAATTCATCTTGTTAAACATTTTACTCCTCAAAATTGTTCATGAAAATTAAAATTTTCTCAGAACATCTCCAATTCCCCATTTGCAGAACAACAGAAGACTATTTTTTAAATTTACTGCTGGAATCTCTCGGTTATCGAGCGAAGTATTCCAGTGGTAAATTTTCAAAAATAGTCTTCTTTTGGTCTGCAAATGGACATTTCTCAAGAGGGTCACTAAATGCTGGAGTGAGCATTGCAGTTGGTACTGTCTATTTCCTTGTTCATCTGTCTGTCTGTTTATCATGTTCATCCACAGCATATCTAGATAATCCTGATGTGGAATCACCAAATTTCGAATCTACATTCACATTATGACATGAGTGGCAAGAAACATTTTAGTTTAAGATCAAAACCTCAAACACAGGGGCCATGGGTTACTTAGTGCATAACAGAACACACATTTTCATTGATATATAATGCAAGAATGTGGTATCAGCATCAAATCTCTAACATACATTCATACTGTGGTTGGCTAGAACCAACATTTAGTCTCAGGTCAAAAGTTGAGATAATGGAGTCACTTAGTGCAGCATTTTCAAAAACGAGTGTGTTCTAATTTAATATAGCATGGATCTCAAGTCATCTGAGTAGCAATGTCAGGATTTATGCTGGAGACTGTGATATCTTAGACATATCTGCCAAATCTGAGGGTCGACATATTCAACAAACTTTGTTGATGATTGCTTTTTAAATTGTGATTAATTTCACTGCTATTTCGAAACAGTGTAACAGCATTTCTACATAGCATTATGTCCTAGAGAGCAAACTATCAGTAGTACATGTGTCAGTGACAATAACAAACTAAAGCATCATGGTTATGTATACGTTATGTTTTAGAAACTCTCTCCCTCCTGACCTCTCTCTCTCTCAAACCCTCTTGATTTCCTGACATTTCGCGCTGTCTTACCTCTGTGAAGTTTCCAACCATCTCCTGTACAAGAGACTTCATTGGTGCGATGTAGATGATCTTAAATTCATCTGTATTAATGGTTCCGTCCACGTTGATATGCTTGCCAATCTCACGCATCATGCACAATAAAGCCACGTTAGTCTTACCAGCACCCTAGAGAAACATAACCTAGAATCATTAGACAGGAACGTCTTACCAGCATCCTAGAGAAACATAACCTAGCATCATTAGAGAAATGTCTTACCCGTACCCTAGAGAAACATACCCTAGCATCATCAGGAACATCTTAGCAGCACCTTAGAGAAACATAATCTAGCGCCATGTCTTACCCGCACACTAGAGAAACATAACCTAGCATCGACAGGAATGTCTTACTACTTAGCAGCACCTTAGAGAAACATAACCTAGCATCATTAGACAGGACCATCTTACAAGCAACCTAGAGAAACATAACCTAGCATCATTAGACAGCCATGTCTTACCAGCACCCTAGAGAAACACAACCTAGCATCATTAGACAGCCATGTCTTACCAGCACCCTAGAGAACACAACCTAGTATCATTAGACAGCCATGTCGTACCAGCGCCATAGAGAAACACAAACTAGCATCATTAGACAGCCATGTCTTACCAGCGCCCTAGAGAAACACAACCTAGCATCATTAGACAGCCATGTCTTACCAGCTCCCTAGAGAAACAACCTAGCATCATTAGACAGCCATGTCTTAACAGCTCCCTAGAGAAACATAAGCTAGCATCATTAGACAGCCGTGTCTTACCAGCACCCTAGAGAAACACAAACTAGCAACATTCCAGCACCCTAGAGAAACATAACCTAGCATCATTATAAAGGAACGTCTTACCAGCAACCTAGAGAACACAACCTAGCATCATTAGACAGCCATGTCTTACCAGCACCGTAGAGAAACATACCCTAGCATCATCAGACAGCCATGTCTTACCAGCACCTTAGAGAAACACAACCTAGCATCATTAGACAGCCATGTCTTACCAGTGCCCTAGAGAAACACAACATAGCATCATTAGACAGCCATGTCTTACCAGCGCCCTAGAGAACACAACCTAGTATCATTAGACAGCCATGTCTTACCAGCACCCTAGAGAAACACAACCTAGCATCATTAGACAGGAACATCTTACCAGCAACCTAGACAACACAACCTAGCATCATTAGACAGCCATGTCTTACCAGCACCCTAGAGAAACACAACCTAGCATCATTAGACAGGAACATCTTACCAGCAACCTAGAGAACACAACCTAGCATCATTAGACAGCCATGTCTTACCAGCACCCTAGAGAAACACAACCTAGCATCATTAGACAGCCATGTCTTACCAGCACCTTAGAGAAACACAACCTAGCATCATTAGACAGCCATGTCTTACCAGCACCATAGAGAAACAACCTAGCATCATTAGACAGCCGTGTCTTACCAGCTCCCTAGAGAAACATAAGCTAGCATCATTAGACAGCCATGTCTTACCAGCATGCTAGAGAAACATAAGCTAGCATCATTAGACAGCCATGTCTTACCAGCACCTTAGAGAAACACAACCTAGCATCATTAGACAGCCATGTCTTACCAGCAACCTAGAGAAACATACCCTAGCATCATTAGACAGCCATGTCTTACCAGCACCTTAGAGAAACACAACCTAGCATCATTAGACAGCCATGTCTTACCAGCACCCTAGAGAAACATAACCTAGCATCATTAGACAGCCATGTCTTACCAGCATCCTAGAGAAACACAACATAGCATCATTAGACAGCCATGTCTTACCCGCACCCTAGAGAAACACAAACTAGCATTATTAGAGAGGACCGTCTTACCAGCGCTCTAGAGAAACACAACCTAGCATCATTAGAGAGGACCGTCTTACCAGCGCTCTAGAGAAACACAACCTAGCATTATTAGACAGGAACATCTTACCCGCACCCTAGAGAAACATAACCTAGCATCATTAGAGAGCCATGTCTTACCAGCACCCTAGAGAAACATACCCTAGCATCATTAGACAGCCATGTATGCATGTATCTTTTGCTGTGCAACAGTGAAGCGCAAGTGATAAAAATGGGTAATATGGTTAGAAAATTATAAGAATCGATTTGAAAATAAGTCATAGACTATCATGTGATAAACAGAGATTCACACCAGCTGTTCATATCAAATGTATCATACTCATCAGTAAAATAGCATTTTGCTGTCATTAAAACTTACATCAGTCAACTGTTACATACTGTAGGCTTTCACACGAGGACTAAATCAGGCAAATCTTACACACTGGACTTCCCACGAGGACTAAATCAGGCAAATCTTACATACTGGACTTCACACGAGGACTAAATCAGGCAAATCTCACAAGAGAATGTCTACATCAGTTCCATGTTACATACCGTCGGAGCACAAAGGAGAATGTTTTCATCTGTTTCTATGGCAGCATTAAACAGTCGACTCTGGATGCGATTCAAACTCTTAAATCCATCAAACGCTGGTTGGGCATATTTGGGCAATCGATCAATTGGAATCAAGGACTAGAAATGAAAATGTTAATGTATTATTATGTTGTTGAATTGCTCAGATAATAGACATCTACATCTTACAGTTAGTGAAGCACATACAAGCTCATTACATGCTAATTTATGTACAGTAAAGATAAAAACCAGAACTATGTTTAAAATATTCTCTATAATATTTCAATCACTGTAACATGCCCTCTGAAGGTCATGACGGAACAAGAATAAGCCACCCACCCGCAACCCCCTCCTACCACGAGTGTTTCTCAATGCCACTTATACACAATGCAAATCAGTCATGCATGACCAATGCAAAAACTTATTTAACATTAGCCACATCTTTTCGTGGTGTACAATCATCCTGTCAAGTTTCTAAGAAGTCTCTCTCAAACTGTAGGAGTTGCAGCTCCAAGATTTTTGGGATCTATGGATGGACGGACATACATACAGACAGGATGAAACCATAATACGCCCACTACACATACATATAGAGGGGTTTAATTAGTTTACCGCTAGAGGGCTGGCAAGCAATAGTCAAAGAACACTTTACACGGGGACACAGGTCACATATAGCAACATTGAGCATAAATACACGCCCGATTTTGTGGTAGAAATGAATGAGAATCAGATATCTTACCTCATCATCATCAAAGGTTTTAGGCTTGGCTGCAGGTACATGCACCTCTTCATAACCTTGTAATAATGGCAAATAACTCATTAATTGAACCTCTAAGGTAAACAATGATTGTAACTTATATATGGGCTTGTCCACACTAAACTGTATTTGATGAACGATTTCGGGTCTACATTTGAATTGTTAATTTCGATGATAAAGACCCAATTAATTTTCCTGTTCTTATCATTTGCAAGTTGAAGGTATCTCAGAGAGATAATTACAGATAAAAAAAGTTGAATGAGTGCAGAATAAAATTATTTTCATTCAACTAACAGCCACAAATATGAGTGAAATTAGAGCGGGTAAGTGTGCCATGAGAATGAGCCAATTTTCAGAGTGCTAAAGAAGCATTTTAAATGAGTTATTTTGGATTTCAGCCTAAACATTTTAAAGAAAAAGACATTTCTTTCTATGAATATGCTCATTTTTGTCATGATTTACAGGAGAAAAACTTTTTATTTCACTTCAAAGTTGTGCGTTATGGTCGTTATGCATTCCGTCAAAAATTAGTATAAATCTCACTTTAGCTTAGTTGCTATTCCTTACCTGTATGGCTGTGCTTTTCTATCCAAATACTATCTCTTATATCTTTTGTTCATTCACTGCCACTTGAATAGATTTGATTATTGCTAGATTATGTTTAAATTATGATAAAAAAATTAAGTGGTCAACTTTCTGTCAATAAATCACAACCGTAACAGCAGACAAGAAATCCATAAATTTATAGCACGGCTCCAGGAAATAAGAAGCAAGCATAATGTGATGGTGTACAACCGGTCATGCGACACGCCAAGCCTTTTGTTTTTACGGTGATGAGAAAACAATGGCGCCAAAGCTAAGGTAAGAAATGTTCTGTCAACTTTCTGTCGATAAATCACAACCGTAACAGCGGACAAGAAATCCATAAATTTATAGCACGGCTCCAGGAAATAAGAAGCAAGCATAATGTGATGGTGTAAAACCGGTCATGTGACACGCCGAGCCTTTTGTTTTTATGGTGATGAGAAAACAATGGCGCCAAAGCTAAGGTAAATGCTCTGTCAACTTTCTGTCAATAAATCACAACCGTAACAGCGGACAAGAAATCCATAAATTTATAGCACGGCTCCAGGAAATAAGAAGCAAGCATCACGTGATGGTATAAAACCGGTCATGTGACACGCCAAGCCTTTTGTTTTTACGGTGATGAGAAAACAATGGCGCCAAAGCTAAGGTAAGAAATATTCTGTCAACATTTTTTACTCCATTTGATGACCAAAACAATCATCACGACCACGCAAACTATGCTTCCTTTAATGAATAGTTCCTATATATTTTTTAAATCCACAGTAGAAATCGATAACCTCACGATTTTATGTCCATATTTAACTCTTGAGCATAGGTCACCAAGTTCGAGACATCAACTACCGTCGCAAATGTAACCTTGACCTCGGTGGTCGTGACGCTTGACGCGCAGTTTTCTCAATCAAAAATCATGACCACAAATCAGAATTGTGTCATGAATAACGGCCATACCGTCGGACGATATATTTCTTTATTTCTCAGAATTTATTGTGTTTATCGCCCTCAAAGCTATATGAAACGAGGATACTAGTTAAAGTTTGCATTATTCAAATCTGCACAGGTTTTATAAGGTTGTTATAGTTTCATCCATAATGTTATTGGGCCCATGCAGTCTGTTTGGACTCATCAGCACGTTAACAGACCACCTGAACTTGGACCAACAGGAACGGTTGTTAACAGTTCAAGATATGGTTTGAAAGTTCATTGTACATCTAATTGGTTTAAAAAAATAGAAAATGTCCTCTTCTTTATGTCGTAAAAAACTTAGGCAGCAAGCTATTTCTAAAATCAAAGAGCTATATTTAGAATGACAAACAAAATGTGTAGCTTCATTCAGCTTAACCCCTTCAGTGATGAATTTCCTTTACCATCATCTTTACATGAAAGGTGCTGTTAGGAATATAATTTGACTGGAAGCCATTGCTGTACATGTACAACTTCATGCATGATATATTGTGACAGTCAATGGCGATATTGTGCAACCCTAGTGGAAGGGATGCTTCCTTGGAAAACCATTCTGCCAATTGTTTCAGCTTGTAGAATAAATTACTCTTTGTATGAATTCCAAACCACATAATCATGTATAATATGTTAGTACAAAACAGCAATGTTAAAAACAACTGCAAATTTGAACAAAAGGCAGTAAAGAACAGTATTAAAATTCAAGCAAAGCAAGCTGATAACATACTGAAGTCGTAACGGGAACATTCTTCCATACTGTTTTCTATAATTTTGATCATGTTGCTTGCCATTTATTTATAGTAGCATGGCTTCTGTTGTTAGTTCTTTCAAAAGAATGATTTACTATTGATAGATGCGCCAACTTTACTCTATATTCTTATCATGTTAACGAAATCGTTCTGTCAGTGTCAAACATCGCAACCGTAACGACCTTCTTTCGTCAAATGTCAACATCGCAACCGTAACAAAAATTATCAATTCCTGTATTAATTCCTTCTTGTTGTGTTTGCAATCAATTCCCTGCATAATAAGAAGCTATTCAGTTTTCTCGAAGAGACTTTTCTTGTGTGCAAGATTGATAATTGAATAAAAGAATAGTAGTTTGTCAAAAATATGAACATCACAACCGTAACCCCACCTCAATTTGTCCTGCAAAGCTTTGCAAAATTACTCAAAAGTTAAATTTAATGCCTTAATCTTATTCCATGGTATGTAACTTTTGTTTTGTAGCATAAAGGGTTACTTTGGTCGCTTTTCAAAAGATAGTCTCTCATTTTTCATTGTCAAAATCACAACCGTAACTTTCTGACAGATCTGATATTCTGTTGATTTGTACGCTTAATCCACAAATTACTATCTTCTTTTGATTTTTTTCAGTAGATAAACTCATTTTCCTTAACAGAAAACATGTTTAACTTTATTCATACCCATTTCTATAATCTGACTTTCATGTCACACTTTTGGTCACTTTAGTGTGGACAAGCCCATATCCACTATTTAGGAAATTATACCAAACGATAATTCAAATTTTATTTGGCGAAATGAGTTTCATTTTTGAAAATTAGATGTAATTACGAGTCTAAGAGTTTACAAATATTATCTATCATTAATTTAATCCCTCAATCATGTCCATGGTGACAATTAAACAAAATAATCTAAATTTTAGCTTAGTGAGTGTTTAACCCTTTAACCCTTACATCAGCCAAAAACGGCTTCTGCACTGCTCTTAAAAAATGTCAAGTTGCAGACCAAGAGAAGACTATTTTTTTTAATTTACCACTGGAATGACTGGCTCGATAACCGAGCCAGTCATTCCAGTGGTAAATTTTCAGAAATATTCTTCTCTTGGTCTGCAAATGGACATTTCTCAAGAACACTGCAGAAGCCTTTTTTGGCTGATATGAGTGATAAAGGCTTAAGAAAACATAATCTATTATGCCTAAGATGATAATATAGAAATTAATCATGTGACATGTCAATCAATGTCATATCCCGATCTCTTCAAATAAAAAATAAATATGATGCATGGATTGAGATAAATATTAGCATTACCTTTTCTTTGCTTCCTGTACGACCCATCAGGTAACTGACATCGTTTGTTTGCCATTAAGTGACTGCCCTGTGTAAACATTAGATCCACCAGGTCCAGAAGATTTGTCTGACCAACGTCCTGCAGGACAAACACATGAGCATTTAATAACACACACTGTGGATCAGCATAAAACTATCCAATAGCTTAACCGTGTGATGCATGCTGGGAAAGCAATACTAGCATTTCATTGTTGAACAGGGTTAGATGACAATACAGCTAAAAATAACTTAAATGTTTCCAACACAATATAAAATGTATTGTTGAATATTTTGAACATAATTGGATTGGAACACAATCCTAGGCAGCAGTGTCTTCCAATCCAATTATGTTCAAAATATTCAACAGAACATTTCTCCCATCATGTCCAAAATTGTACCACCATGTTTCTGTTTTTGTTTTGAAAACGTGTTAACTTATTAATTTATGTACTGTAGTGTAATGGACCTTTCCAGTGTATCCATCACATCATATAACGTCATAATCAACTACGTGACGTGTAGGATGATGTCATAATCCATTAAATGAATGACGTAGATAAGTAGGTCATGAACGCATAATTGGTGACAGACTATGCGTTCTTGTACGAATTTTATGTCTTTACTATTGAATAAACATACTGTTGAATATTTTAAAACTAATTTGACAGGGCGCTGTTGTTGCTGCCTATAACCCAGTCAAATTAGTTTTTAAAGATTCAACCGCTTACATGTATAGTTTTCTGGAAATTGATAGTCAATGAGTTCAGGGATTGATCGATCCCAACATGAGTGAGTGTTGGTGGAGCTTAGCTAGAGAGCGGCGGGACACAGCTAAAACTGAAAAGGTCCAATGAAACCTAAGCTACTGAATCACTGAGGCTTACCATATCTCCATCCACATCCATTGCCTCCAGATCAGCAGTGATGCGCGACTGTCGGGCAACTGTCTTCCTGTCTCGTTCTCGAGACACAATATCTTCTTTGTCGGTTTCTCGAAGTGAGCTGAGAATCCTGGACAGTTCAGCGTCTGTTTCCATTTTATCTTCAATACGTGCTTTGTCAGGTTCACTCTGTGCTTGCGCCAACAGTGTGCAGTACAGAACTGAAGAGAAACATACATTAAATTGAAAGAAACAAAGCCACGTAATGGAGAAACGCAAATACACTTAAACATACTCTACCATACATGGCAGCTAATGAATTAATTCTGAGGCTACTAACAATGTAATCCTATAACTAGAGAAACTCTGGATAACAGCAATTCCACCATATGGAGAAGATGGAGAGCCACTGGATCCATCAACTCCACACCATGGCGAAGACGGAACGAGAGCCACTGGATCCATCAACTCCACACTATGGAGAAGACGGAATGAGAGCCACTGGATCCATCAACTCCACACTATGGAGAAGATGGAATGAGAGCCACTGGATCCATCAACTCCACACTATGGAGAAGACGGAACGAGAGCCACTGGATCCATCAATTCCACACTATGGAGAAGATGGAAAGAGAGCCACTGGATCCATCAACTCCACACCATGAAGAAGATGGAATGAGCCCCTGGATCCATCAACCACACACTATTGAGATGGAAAGAGGGCCACTGAATCCATCAACTCCACACTATGGAGCCAATAGGCATCAAGCAGTCAGGTTAACGGCCACCGCTTCCCTGACATGGAGCACAACATAGGCCGCCAGGTCAGCATATAGTTAGACCCCCAATGAATTAATTCTGCCAAACCTCAGTACTGCAGGAGCTCAATGTCAATATATTGAGACTATGGGACAGTGATGGCCGTGTTAACTACACCATGAAGCATTTAGAATATACAGTTAATGGCTTAGTTCAATTGCTAATCTTATCATCCGTAAAGTTTGCACATAAATTAATTTACAATACAAAAAGAACTGTTGAATATTTTGAAACTGATTAGACTGGATGGTGTTGCTGCCAAATTAATTAACACTTTTCAGTTAAATAAGTTTTAGAGTTTAGCCTATTCAACAGCAGATCTGTTACCCACGTAACTGACATCACAATAAACATATGTCACTTGTTACCTGACATCATAATCAAAGTATGTCAATTGTTAGCTGACATCACAATCAACATATGTCAATTGTTAGCTGACATCACAATCAACATATGTCAATTGTTAGCTGACATCACAATCAACATATATCACTTGTTAGCTGACATCACAATCAACATATATCACTTGTTAGGTGACATCACAATCAACATATATCACTTGTTAGGTGACGTGACAATCAACATGTCACTTGTTAGGTGACATCACAATCAACATGTCACTTGTTAGGTGACGTCACAATCAACATGTCACTTGTTAGGTGATGTCACAATCAAATATGTCACTTGTTAGGTGATGTCACAATCAACATATGTCACTTGTTAGCTGACATCACAATCAACATATGTCACTTGTTAGGTGACGTCACAATCAACATGTCACTTGTTAGGTGATGTTACAATCAAATATGCCACTTGTTAGGTGACATCACAATCAACATATGTCACTTGTTAGGTGACGTCACAATCAACATATGTCACTTGTTAGGTGATGTCACAATCAACATGTCACTTGTAAGGTGACGTCACAATCAAATATGTCACTTGTTAGGTGATCTCATAATCAAATGATGTATGTCTGTCACTAAGGTCCCACAATAAGCATTTTACTTATATACGTATTTTGTGAATTTACAAATTAATAAACATTCTGTTGAATGTTTCGAAAATAATCTCCCTGGAAGCTGTTGCTGCCATATGCAGCAACAGCTTCCAATGAGATTAGTTTCAAAATATTCAGCAGCTTACTTGTACAGACACCTTGAAATTGAGTCTGTGATCCAGGGTTCATGGCGCTAAAATAAAGACAAATGTTTGTAAAAAGTGGGTGGAGCTTAGCTACAAAAAGGCGTGGCACAGCTAGAGATGGAGCCTTCTATTCAGATATTGTATGATATGAGGGGGCAGTTGATGTGTAATAATACATACTCATCTGTCTATTCTGGCGGAGAATCTTGATAAACTCAAACTGCATCACACCCAGTAAGATAACCAGCTGGTTCTCGGCTTCACGATCATCAGCAGCTTTCTGAAAAAGAAACGCAATCACAGAAATATAGACCTCTTTCACACAGTAGGAAGTGTGTAGAAATACATTTGAAACACAAGTATATGTGAAATAATTGTTACATTGTCTGATAATATGATAGATTAATGCAAAACAGATAAGTGTCCATGTGACATTATATAAATACGATCTCCACACTGATAACTGAAGACAATGAACCAACATCTGAGAAAAAAGATGGGACATTTTCGGGAATCTGATGGTCAAACAGTCTGCTCTGACCCTGAACTGGTCCTATATTTGGATAGTGACAGGACTAACTGACTAACTAACCATTAATCTACATATCTGTCATAAGGCCGGTTCAGGGCGAGAGCAGACTGGGTTACAGCAGACTATGGTCTCAATTCTAAGGGGATATTAATTTTTACCCTTCCCCCAATAAGACTATTGTGATCATGTCCGTCTGTCCGCCTGCCTGTCTGCCTGCCCACCTCCCTGCCTGCCTGCCTGTTTGTTTGTCTGTTATTGTAGCTCAAAAACTACTTGTCCGGTTTGGCTCAAATTTTAACAGAACAAAGGACCTGCCATGCAAGCAGATTTTCAGACATTGGTTGTGATCCGGAAACAAGAAACCAAATGCGGATCAGATCAAGTTCTAAATGTGTGGATATCTCAGAAACTAGTGGTCAGATTTTGCACAAATTTTAACACAAGAGAGGCTGTGAGCATGCACTACAATGCCACAGCTTTAGGTATGACCCCGAACAAGTCAGAAAGTCTGACAATGTTACAAAAATATGAGGGCAAGAGTGGTGTCCAGTCTCTGATTGCTCTGATTTTGTTATATTTTTGGTGAGACATGTGAATAGCTTAGCACTAATAATGGTGCCCTGGCCCTATCATGACAGAATCCTAAATATACAAAACTGGTCGTACCTTTAAGGAAGTCAGCAAAAAATTACGATAACCTAGACTCTGTATTACACTATGTGTATAAGTCCGCTTTATTCACAAACCTGACTAATATTCAACAATCATATTTGCTGGGATATCTTACTATGGAGAACATCTCACATTTATACAGCTCACAAATAACCTAACAAGTTTTCAAAACCAAATAAAACTGACTGTTGAATATTTAGAGCATAGTTCACCTTTCCAGAGTATCCATCTATCATCAGACCTCGTATGGCATCATAATCAACCCAGCGTGTGTATGATGACTTCATAATCATTACATCACAAAGAGTTCCATATAGACCGTCATCAAAGCTAAATGGTCCGACACGTTGTATGAATTGTATGTCTTTGTAATTCTTTGTTATTTAATAAACATGCAGTTGAATATTTTGAAACTAATTTGACTGGGTGCTGTTGCTGCCTTAGGCAGCAACAGCACTAGGCAGCAACAGCACCCAGTCAAATTAGTTTCAAAATATTCAACAGCTTACCTGTATTTTTTTGGAAATTGATACTAGTTAGGGTGTTCAGAGATCGATCGATCGATCACAACACGAGCGAGGTGTGGGTGGAGCTTAGCTAGAGATGGGCGGGGCATAGCTAAAACTGGAAAGGTCCATTGGATTGGAAAGCATTGCTAACTAAGGTGGCAGCATTGTCTTCCAATACAATTATATTCAAAACATTCAACAGAACAGTTCTGTGGAGATTAATCACACAAACCATTACGAAAACCAAAGATATCTCATCAGTGTGTGTGTGTGTGTGTGTGTGTGTGCGTGCTTGCGTGCGTGCGTGTGTGCGTGCGTGTGCGTGTGCGTGCGTGTGTGTGCGTGTGTGTGCGTGCGTGCATGCGTGTGCGTGTGTGTATATGTGCGTTCATTACCTTGAGTGTATCCAGCACCTCCTGGGCTTTTGTTTGCGCCATCGTGGGATCGTCAGGATAATATTTACTCAATTTCCTCTGGATCCAGAATGCATCAATATCACGAGGCTGTAACCCCTGATCCTGTTTACCCATTACATCATCACCGCCGATCAGCTGTGAGAGACAAAATGAATCATGACATATATGTGACAGTTTAATCTTCAGCATTGTCAACCCCAAGGTCTCTGATACCAAAGTGTATAATTTTCAAATTAATTTAACCCTTAGCGCTCTAATGTCAAAACTTTAATTTTTCAGGTTAAATTAAAAGATGAACTGGTGTTCGTTTTTTAACAAATTTGGTGGGAGATGGGGCTGTCGTAGAGAGCAACATCGTCCACCAAAATTGTTGACAAATGTACACCAGTTTCTATGCAGTTGACACAGTAAAAGATTGAATACTGACATCAGAGAGGTAAGGGTTAAAAGATAAACTGGTCTTCATTTTTCAGTAAGTTTGGTGGAAGATGGTGCTGTCACAGACATGACAGACAGCAACATTGTCCACCAGTGGTTGAACGATGTACACCAGTCATAGAGAGAATATTGACATCAGAGAGGTAAGGGATAATCATACACATACATTCTTAACATGAGGCCCAAAGGCCTGTGGCACTCAACTGGACATTAGCAACTGAACCATTAACATTTAAATAGATATGATAGATAATTTTCAGAAAATCCAAGATGGCAACCCAAAGAATTGACCAATCAAAATTTGGAATAGAAGTTCTACAGTCTACCATGATAGGGTCACTCTAGCTAAATTTAGTTGAAATATATCAAGCAGCTAATATGAGTAGCAATTTGACCATTTCCGGTACAAGGAAGTTCTGGAGTCTACGCCCATAAGGTCCTTTCAGGCAAATTTGGCTGAAATTGCTCAGAACGGTAAGGTGAAAAAGCAATTTGATTATTTCCGCTACATTTTCCGGTATATTTTTCATAAAATCTAAAAATTTCTGCTAAAAAATGGATGAATCAAAATTCTGAATGGCAGTTCTGGAGCTTATGACCATAGGGTCCTTTGAGCTAAATTTGGTTGAAATCTCTCAGAATAGTAAGAAAGAATTTGACAATTTCCGGTATATTTTTCTTAAAATCTAAGATTTTCACCCAAAAAATTGATAAATCAAAATTTTGAATGGAGGATCTGGAGCCTATGACAATAGGGTCCTTCCAGTCAAATTTGGTTGGAATCGCTCAGAATGGTAAGGAGTAGAAGCATTTTGACAATTTCCGCTATATTTTTCATAAAATCTCAAATTTTCACCAAAAAAATTGATGAATCAAAATTCTGAATGGATGTTAGCACTATAGCCTATCACCATAGGATCCTTTCAGCTAAATTTGGTTGAAATCGCTCAGAAGGGTAAGCTGAAGAAGCAATTTGAAAATTTCCGGTATATTTTTCATAAAATCTAGAATGGATGTTCTGGAGCCTACGATGGTTGGGTCATTTCAGCCAAATTTGGTTGAAATCGGTCAAAATGGAGGTTCTGGAGTGTACGACCATAGGGTGCTTCCAGCCAAATTTGGTTGAAATCTCTCTGAATGGTAAGAAGCACTTTGACAATTTCCGCCACATTTTTCATAAAATCAAAAACTTTCACCCAAAAAATTGAAGAATCAAAATTCTGAATGCTGGAGCCTATGACGGTTGGGTCCTTTCAGCCAAATTTGGTTGAAATCGGTCAAAATGGTAAGGTGAAGAAGCAATTTGATCATTTCCGGTACATTTTTCATAAAACCTAAGATTTTCACCCAAAAGATTATTGAATCAAAATTCTGAATGGTAGTTCTGGAGCCTACAACTATAGGGTCATTTCAGCTAAATTTGGTTGAAATCTCTCAGAATGGTAAGAAGCAATTTGACAATTTCCGGTATATTTTTCACAATCAGATTTTGACCCAAAAAATTGATGAATCAAAATTCCGAAAGGAAGTTCTGGAGCGTACAACCATAGGGTCCTTTCAGCAAAATTTGGTTGAAATCGCTCAGAATAACAAGCTCAAGAAGCAATTTGACGATTTCAAGTACATTTTTCATAAAATCCAAGGTTTTCACACACAAAATATTGATGAATCAAAATTCTGAATGGAGGTTCTGGAGCGTACAACCATAGGGTCCTTTCAGCTAAATTTGGTTGATATCTCTCAGAATGGTAAGAAGCAATTTGACAATTTCCGGTATATTTTGCATAAAATCTAAGATTTTAAGCAAAAAAAATTGATGAATCAAAATTCCGAATGGAAGTTATGGAGCCTAGGACAGTTGGGTCTTTCAGCCAAATTTGGTTGGAATCGGTCAAAATGGGCCAGGTGAGCTAAAAATCTCAGATTTTCACCCCAAAAATTGATGACTTAAAATTCTGAATGGAAGTTCTGGAGCCTATGACCATAGGGTCCGTCCAGCCAAATTTGGTTGAAATCGGCCAAGTGGTTAATGAGGAGTCGTGTTTTAAAGCAACAGTTGATGATGGACAATGGGCAGTCGCCATGGCATAAGCTCACTTGGCTAATAATGCTAGACTATTCTATTGTACAAGCCCTTGTAGCAGTCTGTACATTGTCTTTATAATGACAGAGAGATGTTCAGGGCTGATATACTTAATGTAGGAGGATTGTATCAACACACATGTAAACTAACAACAGCGTGTTTTCTTATACCTCCAGATTGTAATACACATGTAAACTAACAACAGCGTGTTTTCTTATACTTCCAGATTGTATCATCACACATGTAAACTAACAACAGCGTGGTTTCTTATACCTCCAGATGGTATCAACACGCATGCAAACTAACAACAGCGTGATTTCTTATACTTCCAGATTGTATCAACACGCATGTAAACTAACAACAGCGTGTTTTCTTATACTTCCAGATTGTATCAACACACATGTAAACTAACAACAGTGTGTTTTCTTATACCTCCAGATTGTATCAACACACATGTAAACTAACAACAGCGTGTTTTCTTATACCTCCAGATTGTATCAACACGCATGTAAACTAACAACAGCGTGTTTTCTTATACTTCCAGATTGTATCAACACACATGTAAACTAACAACAGCGTGTTTTCTTATACTTCCAGATTGTATCAACACACATGTAAACTAACAACAGCGTGTTTTCTTATACCTCCAGATTGTATCAACACGCATGTAAACTAACAACAGCGTGTTTTCTTATACCTCCAGATTGTATCAACACGCATGTAAACTAAGAACAGCGTGTTTTCTTATACCTCCAGATTGCATCAACACCCATGTAAACTAACAACAGCGTGTTTTCTTATACTTCCAGATTGTATCAACACACATGTAAACTAACAACAGCATGATATAGCACACATCAAACACCAGCCGAGCATAGCCTGACTGTCACACACGTGAGGTCAGCATGATATAGCAAACATCAAACACCAGCCGAGCATAGCCTGACTGTCACACAACTGACACAGGTGAGGTCAGCATGATATAGCACACATCAAACACCAGCCGAGCATAGCCTGTCACACAGGTGAGGTCAGCATGATATAGCACACATCAAACACCAGCCGAGCATAGCCTGACTGTCACACTGTAGGGTGTTATTAGCATGTAAGTTGCAAGTTCGGTGGCACACAAATCTCCCTATGAAGACTCAGGTCTTTCCTTATTTTCCCAGTATGGTAACAAATATCGATATTGCAACTCAAGAAAAGGCTATCAATGAATGTCTGTCATGCATTCATTCCCAACATTTTCTTGGCCTTGATATTTGCCAGTAGAATTAAGCGAAGGTGTGTAGAAGACCTGTTTTATCATTGTAGGGTAATTATGCTACGGTCAAACTTGCGGAAATGATCAATGTAAAACTTTTAGTAAAAGTTATCGCTCTAACATGCTCTCAGACTAAGACATGTGACTGTGTAGCAAGCTGTTTTTGTGGATATTTTGGTAGGTTTTACATTATTTGATAAAATGCTGATGACTATAAAACAACATTCCTTCTCACGGCCCTGTTAAGTTTTGTAGTCAATCCATCAAAAAGCTAGATGATTCACATTAGCCATAATGACGCATCAAATGCCACCTATAAAGGTCTAATGACAGAATTGTTTAACAATTACATCATTCAGATAGTGCGTGTTTCACTTTAAAGAAAATAGAACCCAGTTGAAAATCTAATATATATCAGTCAGTGTAGTTAGAAAGGAAGGAGTGCAGCAAGAACGACAACTCTTCACTGAAAACATGCAACGCCGTGAGAATCGACACGCAATATACAAACACTGATCTACAATGCAATGCCTTTGACATTTTTTATTTTAAAATAAATGTGTGTTACGTTCACAGTATATTTAACAGACACATTATATTATCAAACCCACCAAAATGTGGAAGTGTCTTAACTTTAAAACAACTACATGTATACAGGAATGTTGTTGAAGATTTTCTTTGCATTCACATGCTTGTAGATTTTTTTGAAGTTATATTATTTGGATGGTTGTCTTCCTTGATGTGTTGTCATTTTGATAATATTCGGTTTTTGTTCTGCTTCTGTTCCGTTTTTGCCCCCGCGACATGTTCAGTTATATCAGAGCTGTAATGTAGTATCTATTACACATACGTAATCTCTAAGGCTTTGTTAATAATGCTAGACTAATCCATTGTACAAGCCCTTGTAGCAGGCTGTATGTTGTCTTTATAATTACAAAGAGCTGTTCAGGGCTGATATACTTAATGTAGGAGGATTGTATCAACACACATGTAAACTAACAACAGCGTGTTTTCTTATACCTCCAGATTGTATCAACACGCACGTAAACTAACAACAGCATGTTTTCTTATACACCCAGATTGTATCAACACACATGTAAACTAACAACAGCGTGTTTTCTTATACCTCCAGATTGTATCAACACACATGTAAACTAACAACAGCGTGGTTTCTTATACTTCCAGATTGTATCAACACACATGTAAACTAACAACAGCATGATATAGCACACATCAAACACCAGCCGAGCATAGCCTGACTGTCACACAGGTGAGGTCAGCATGATATAGCAAACATCAAACACCAGCCAAGCATAGCCTGACTGTCACACAACTGACACAGGTGAGGTCAGCATGATATAGCACACATCAAACACCAGCCGAGCATAGCCTGTCACACAGGTGAGGTCAGCATGATATAGCACACATCAAACACCAGCCGAGCATAGCCTGACTGTCACACTGTAGGGTGTTATTAGCATGTAAGTTGCAAGTTCGGTGGCACACAAATCTCCCTATGAAGACTCAGGTCTTTCCTTATTTTCCCAGTATGGCAACAAATATCGATATTGCAACTCAAGAAAAGGCTATCAATGAATGTCTGTCATGCATTCATTCCCAACATTTTCTTGGCATTGATATTTGCCAGTAGAATTAAGCGAATGTGTGTAGAAGACCTGTTTTATCATTGTAGGGTAATTATGCTACGGTCAAACTTGCGGAAATGATCAATGTAAAACCTTTAGTAAAAGTTATCGCTCTAACATGCTCTCAGACTAAGACATGTGACTGTGTAGCAAGCTGTTTTTGTGGATATTTTGGTAGGTTTTACATTATTTGATAAAATGCTGATGACTATAAAACAACATTCCTTCTCACGGCCCTGTTAAGTTTTGTAGTCAATCCATCAAAAAGCTAGATGATTCACATTAGCCATAATGACGCATCAAATGCCACCTATAAAGGTCTAATGACAGAATTGTTTAACAATTACATCATTCAGATAGTGCGTGTTTCACTTTAAAGAAAATAGAACCCAGTTGAAAATCTAATATATAGCAGTCAGTGTAGTTAGAAAGGAAGGAGTGCAGCAAGAACGACAACTCTTCACTGAAAACATGCAACGCCGTGAGAATCGACACGCAATATACAAACACTGATCTACAATGCAATGCCTTTGACATTTTTTATTTTAAAATAAATGTGTGTTACGTTCACAGTATATTTAACAGACACATTATATTATCAAACCTACCAAAATGTGGAAGTGTCTTAACTTTAAAACAACTACATGTATACAGGAATGTTGTTGAAGATTTTCTTTGCATTCACATGCTTGTAGATTTTTTTGAAGTTATATTATTTGGATGGTTGTCTTCCTTGATGTGTTGTCATTTTGATAATATTCGGTTTTTGTTCTGCTTCTGTTCCGTTTTTGCCCCCGCGACATGTTCAGTTATATCAGAGCTGTAATGTAGTATCTATTACACATACGTAATCTCTAAGACTTTGTTAATAATGCTAGACTAATCCATTGTACAAGCCCTTGTAGCAGGCTGTATGTTGTCTTTATAATTACAAAGAGCTGTTCAGGGCTGATATACTTAATGTAGGAGGATTGTATCAACACACATGTAAACTAACAACAGCGTGTTTTCTTATACCTCCAGATTGTATCAACACGCACGTAAACTAACAACAGCGTGTTTTCTTATACACCCAGATTGTATCAACACACATGTAAACGAACAACAGCATGTTTTCTTATACCTCCAGATTGTATCAACACGCATGCAAACTAACAACAGTGTGGTTTCTTATACTTCCAGATTGTATCAACACGCATGTAAACTAACAACAGTGTGGTTTCTTATACTTCCAGATTGTATCAACACGCATGTAAACTAACAACAGCGTGTTTTCTTATACCTCCAGATTGTATCAACATGCATGTAAACTAACAACAGCGTGTTTTCTTATACCTCCAGATTGTATCAACACGCATGTAAACTAACAACAGCGTGTTTTCTTATACACCCAGATTGTATCAACACACATGTAAACGAACAACAGCATGTTTTCTTATACCTCCAGATTGTATCAACACGCATGTAAACTAACAACAGTGTGGTTTCTTATACTTCCAGATTGTATCAACACGCATGTAAACTAACAACAGCGTGTTTTCTTATACCTCCAGATTGTATCAACACACATGTAAACTAACAACAGCGTGTTTTCTTATACCTCCAGATTGTATCAACACACATGTAAACTAACAACAGCGTGGTTTCTTATACCTCCAGATTGTATCAACACGCATGTAAACTAACAACAGCGTGGTTTCTTATACCTCCAGATTGTATCAACACGCATGTAAACTAACAACAGCGTGGTTTCTTATAACTCCAGATTGTATCAACAACACACATGTAAACTAACAACTGTGTGGTTTCTTATACCTCCAGATTGTATCAACACACATGTAAACTAAGAACAGCGTGTTTTCTTATACCTGCAGATTGCATCAACACACATGTAAACTAACAACAGCGTGTTTTCTTATACTTCCAGATTGTATCAACACACATGTAAACTAACAACAGCATGATATAGCACACATCAAACACCAGCCGAGCATAGCCTGACTGTCACACAGGTGAGGTCAGCATGATATAGCAAACATCAAACACCAGCCGAGCATAGCCTGACTGTCACACAGGTGAGGTCAGCATGATATAGCACACATCAAACACCAGCCGAGCATAGCCTGACTGTCACACTGTAGGGTGTTATTAGCATGTAAGTTGCAAGTTCGGTGGCACACAAATCTCCCTATGAAGACTCAGGTCTTTCCTTATTTTCCCAGTATGGCAACAAATATCGATATTGCAACTCAAGAAAAGGCTATCAATGAATGTCTGTCATGCATTCATTCCCAACATTTTCTTGGCATTGATATTTGCCAGTAGAATTAAGCGAAGGTGTGTAGAAGACCTGTTTTATCATTGTAGGGTAATTATGCTACGGTCAAACTTGCGGAAATGATCAATGTAAAACTTTTAGTAAAAGTTATCGCTCTAACATGCTCTCAGACTAAGACATATGACTGTGTAGAAAGCTGTTTTTGTGGATATTTTGGTAGGTTTTACATTATTTGATAAAATGCTGATGACTATAAAACAACATTCCTTCTCACGGCCCTGTTAAGTTTTGTAGTCAATCCATCAAAAAGCTAGATGATTCACATTAGCCATAATGACGCATCAAATGCCACCTATAAAGGTCTAATGACAGAATTGTTTAACAATTACATCATTCAGATAGTGCGTGTTTCACTTTAAAGAAAATAGAACCCAGTTGAAAATCTAATATATATCAGTCAGTGTAGTTAGAAAGGAAGGAGTGCAGCAAGAACGACAACTCTTCACTGAAAACATGCAATGCCGTGAGAATCGACACGCAATATACAAACACTGATCTACAATGCAATGCCTTTGACATTTTTTATTTTAAAATAAATGTGTGTTACGTTCACAGTATATTTAACAGACACATTATATTATCAAACCCACCAAAATGTGGAAGTGTCTTAACTTTAAAACAACTACATGTATACAGGAATGTTGTTGAAGATTTTCTTTGCATTCACATGCTTGTAGATTTTTTTGAAGTTATATTATTTGGATGGTTGTCTTCCTTGATGTGTTGTCATTTTGATAATATTCGGTTTTTGTTCTGCTTCTGTTCCGTTTTTGCCCCCGCGACATGTTCAGTTATATCAGAGCTGTAATGTAGTATCTATTACACATACGTAATCTCTAAGGCTTTGTTAATAATGCTAGACTAATCCATTGTACAAGCCCTTGTAGCAGGCTGTATGTTGTCTTTATAATTACAAAGAGCTGTTCAGGGCTGATATACTTAATGTAGGAGGATTGTATCAACACACATGTAAACTAACAACAGCGTGTTTTCTTATACCTCCAGATTGTATCAACACGCACGTAAACTAACAACAGCATGTTTTCTTATACACCCAGATTGTATCAACACACATGTAAACGAACAACAGCATTTTTTCTTATACCTCCAGATTGTATCAACACGCATGTAAACTAAGAACAGCGTGTTTTCTTATACCTCCAGATTGTATCAACACGCACGTAAACTAACAACAGCATGTTTTCTTATACACCCAGATTGTATCAACACACATGTAAACGAACAACAGCATTTTTTCTTATACCTCCAGATTGTATCAACACACATGTAAACGAACAACAGCATGTTTTCTTATACACCCAGATTGTATCAACACGCATGTAAACTAACAACAGCGTGGTTTCTTATACCTCCAGATTGTATCAACACCATGTAAACTAACAACAGCGTGTTTTCTTATACCTCCAGATTGTATCAACACACATGTAAACTAACAACAGCGTGTTTTCTTATACTTCCAGATTGTATCAACACGCATGTAAACTAACAACAGCGTGTTTTCTTATACTTCCAGATTGTATCAACACACATGTAAACTAACAACAGCGTGTTTTCTTATACTTCCAGATTGTATCAACACGCATGTAAACTAACAACGGCGTGTTTTCTTATACTTCCAGATTGTATCAACACGCATGTAAACTAACAACAGCGTGTTTTCTTATACCTCCAGATTGTATCAACACGCATGTAAACTAACAACAGCGTGTTTTCTTATACCTCCAGATTGTATCAACACACATGTAAACTAACAACAGCGTGTTTTCTTATACCTCCAGATTGTATCAACACACATGTAAACTAACAACAGCGTGTTTTCTTATACTTCCAGATTGTATCAACACGCATGTAAACTAACAACAGCGTGTTTTCTTATACTTCCAGATTGTATCAACAACACACATGTAAACTAAGAACAGCGTGTTTTCTTATACTTCCAGATTGTATCAACAACACACATGTAAACTAACAACACTGTGGTTTCTTATACCTCCAGATTGTATCAACACGCATGTAAACTAACAACAGCGTGTTTTCTTATACCTCCAGATTGTAACAACACCATGTAAACTAACAACAGCGTGTTTTCTTATACCTCCAGATTGCATCAACACCCATGTAAACTAACAACAGCGTGTTTTCTTATACTTCCAGATTGTATCAACACACATGTAAACTAACAACAGCGTGTTTTCTTATACCTCCAGATTGTATCAACACACATGTAAACTAACAACAGCGTGTTTTCTTATACTTCCAGATTGTATCAACACACATGTAAACTAACAACAGTGTGGTTTCTTATACCTCCAGATTGTAACAACACCCATGTAAACTAACAACAGCGTGTTTTCTTATACCTCCAGATTGTATCAACACGCATGTAAACTAACAACAGTGTGTTTTCTTATACCTCCAGATTGCATCAACACCCATGTAAACTAACAACAGCGTGTTTTCTTATACTTCCAGATTGTATCAACACACATGTAAACTAACAACAGCATGATATAGCACACATCAAACACCAGCCGAGCATAGCCTGACTGTCACACAGGTGAGGTCAGCATGATATAGCAAACATCAAACACCAGCCAAGCATAGCCTGACTGTCACACAACTGACACAGGTGAGGTCAGCATGATATAGCACACATCAAACACCAGCCGAGCATAGCCTGACTGTCACACAGGTGAGGTCAGCATGATATAGCACACATCAAACACCAGCCGAGCATAGCCTGACTGTCACACAGGTGAGGTCAGCATGATATAGCACACATCAAACACCAGCCGAGCATAGCCTGACTGTCACACTGTAGGGTGTTATTAGCATGTAAGTTGCAAGTTCGGTGGCACACAAATCTCCCTATGAAGACTCAGGTCTTTCCTTATTTTCCCAGTATGGCAACAAATATCGATATTGCAACTGAAGAAAAGGCTATCAATGAATGTCTGTCATGCATTCATTCCCAACATTTTCTTGGCATTGATATTTGCCAGTAGAATTAAGCGAAAGTGTGTAGAAGACCTGTTTTATCATTGTAGGGTAATTATGCTACAGTCAAACTTGCGGAAATGATCAATGTAAAACTTTTAGTAAAAGTTATCGCTCTAACATGCTCTCAGACTAAGACATGTGACTGTGTAGCAAGCTGTTTTTGTGGATATTTTGGTAGGTTTTACATTATTTGATAAAATGCTGATGACTATAAAACAACATTCCTTCTCACGGCCCTGTTAAGTTTTGTAGTCAATCCATCAAAAAGCTAGATGATTCACATTAGCCATAATGACGCATCAAATGCCACCTATAAAGGTCTAATGACAGAATTGTTTAACAATTACATCATTCAGATAGTGCGTGTTTCACTTTAAAGAAAATAGAACCCAGTTGAAAATCTAATATATATCAGTCAGTGTAGTTAGAAAGGAAGGAGTGCAGCAAGAACGACAACTCTTCACTGAAAACATGCAACGCCGTGAGAATCGACACGCAATATACAAACACTGATCTACAATGCAATGCCTTTGACATTTTTTATTTTAAAATAAATGTGTGTTACGTTCACAGTATATTTAACAGACACATTATATTATCAAACCCACCAAAATGTGGAAGTGTCTTAACTTTAAAACAACAACATGTATACAGGAATGTTGTTGAAGATTTTCTTTGCATTCACATGCTTGTAGATTTTTTTGAAGTTATATTATTTGGATGGTTGTCTTCCTTGATGTGTTGTCATTTTGATAATATTCGGTTTTTGTTCTGCTTCTGTTCCGTTTTTGCCTCCGCGACATGTTCAGTTATATCAGAGCTGTAATGTAGTATCTATTACACATACGTACTCTCTAAGGCCTTGTTAATAATGCTAGACTAATCCATTGTACAAGCCCTTGTAGCAGGCTGTATGTTGTCTTTATAATTACAAAGAGCTGTTCAGGGCTGATATACTTAATGTAGGAGGATTGTATCAACACACATGTAAACTAACAACAGCGTGTTTTCTTATACCTCCAGATTGTATCAACACGCACGTAAACTAACAACAGCGTGTTTTCTTATACACCCAGATTGTATCAACACACATGTAAACTAACAACAGCGTGTTTTCTTATACCTCCAGATTGTATCAACACGCATGTAAACTAACAACAGCGTGGTTTCTTATACACCCAGATTGTATCAACACACATGTAAACTAACAACAGCGTGGTTTCTTATACCTCCAGATTGTATCAACACGCATGTAAACTAACAACAGCGTGGTTTCTTATAACTCCAGATTGTATCAACACGCATGTAAACTAACAACAGCGTGTTTTCTTATACCTCCAGATTGTATCAACACGCATGTAAACTAACAACAGCGTGTTTTCTTATACCTCCAGATTGTATCAACACACATGTAAACTAACAACAGCGTGTTTTCTTATACCTCCAGATTGTATCAACACGCATGTAAACTAACAACAGCGTGTTTTCTTATACCTCCAGATTGTATCAACACACATGTAAACTAACAACAGCGTGTTTTCTTATACCTCCAGATTGTATCAACACGCACGTAAACTAACAACAGCGTGTTTTCTTATACCTCCAGATTGTATCAACACGCACGTAAACTAACAACAGCGTGTTTTCTTATACCTCCAGATTGTATCAACATGCATGTAAACTAACAACAGCGTGGTTTCTTATACCTCCAGATTGTATCAACACACATGTAAACTAACAACAGCGTGTTTTCTTATACTTCCAGATTGTATCAACACACATGCAAACTAACAACAGTGTGTTTTCTTATACCTCCAGATTGTATCAACACGCATGTAAACTAACAACAGCGTGTTTTCTTATACCTCCAGATTGTATCAACACACATGTAAACTAACAACAGCGTGTTTTCTTATACCTCCAGATTGTATCAACACGCATGTAAACTAACAACAGCGTGTTTTCTTATACCTCCAGATTGTATCAACACGCATGTAAACTAACAACAGCGTGTTTTCTTATACCTCCAGATTGTATCAACACGCATGTAAACTAACAACAGCGTGTTTTCTTATACCTCCAGATTGTATCAACACACATGTAAACTAACAACAGCGTGTTTTCTTATACCTCCAGATTGTATCAACACGCATGTAAACTAACAACAGCGTGTTTTCTTATACCTCCAGATTGTATCAACACGCATGTAAACTAACAACAGCGTGGTTTCTTATACCTCCAGATTGTATCAACACGCATGTAAACTAACAACAGCATGGTTTCTTATACCTCCAGATTGTATCAACACGCATGTAAACTAACAACAGCGTGGTTTCTTATACCTCCAGATTGTATCAACACGCATGTAAACTAACAACAGCGTGGTTTCTTATACCTCCAGATTGTATCAACACGCACGTAAACTAACAACAGCGTGGTTTCTTATACCTCCAGAGAATGAACATTAATAAATTAAACCATGTGACAAATAAACCAGACAAACAAATATTCTAAATAAACAAGAGGCCCAAGGGGCCTGTGTCGCTCACCTGGAACACCATCAATTTTTATCAAAATTGTTGGTGGGTGGTTTAGCAGTCTTTTAAATGAGTGTGGACATTTTTGCAAGCGCAATATGGCCGCCAAACACACTACATTTTGATTGTCCCACGGCGCCCATGTTTTTTTTATGAATCAATTGCCCTTGAACAAATTTTAATGGCCCAAATTTAATGGCCTGATCCCTTCAGCCGTTCTGGAGGAGTCGTTTTCAGGAAAACTAGGTGATCCAAGATGGTCGCCGAACCATTTGGTCAATCAAGTCCGCTTGAACAAACTTGGCTTACCTCTTTGCCTAGATGAAGATTCCCCAAGCGGTTTTGGAGAGATGTTTAAAGACATTTCCTAAAATTGGCCAAAATCCAAAATGGCTGCCAGGCAAAATCCATCAAATAAAAAAGTCCCCAATATGGTTGCCAAACAGGCTACATTTTGATTGGCCCACGGCGGGCATGTTTTTTAATGGAGCAACTTCCCTTCAACAAACTGTAATGGCCCTTAGTCCCTAATCATATCTCCCAAATTTTGGCCTGATCTATGGAGCGGTTCTGGAGAAGTCGTTTTCGGGAAAACTAGCTCATCTAAGATGGCTGCCAAACTATTCGGTCAATCAAGTCGTCTTGAACAAACTTGGCTTTCCTCTTTGCCTAGATGAGGTTTAATACGTTTTGAATCGATTCCCCAAGCCGTTTCGGAGAACAAGATTTTTAAAGACATTTCTAAAATCGGCCGAAATCCCAGATGGCCATCAGCCAAATTGGCCGATCAGCTTCGTTTGAACAAAATTAAATCTTTATGCCATAAGGATGCTTCCTCCCAAATATAATTGAAATCAGCCTATTGCTTTAGTATGTTTGCCTTTGGCAGGAACATAATCCAAGATGGCTGCCAAACCGTTTATCCGACAGTTTCGAAAATGGCAAATTTTAGCTCAGAATACCCAAAACCATATCTAGAACCAATTTCGGCCTCAAAATTCATCAAATAAAAAAATCCAATATGGCTGCCAAACACTATATTTTGATTGGTCCACCGCGGCCATGTTTTCTGACGGATCAAATTCTCTTAATACAAAAATTAATCACCTTTAGTTGCTAATTATATATCGCAAATTTCGGCCTAATCGCTTTGGCGGTTCTGGGGAAGAAGTCGTTTTTGTGAAAACTAGGTCATCCAATATGGCTGCTGAAGCATTTGGTCAATCAAGTTCCCTTGAACAAACTTGATTCAGCACTTAACCTAGATCATATTTCGTGAGTTTTGAATCGATTACTCAAATGGTTTGGGAGAAGATTTTTAAAGACATTTCTAAAAATCGGCCGAAATCCAAGATGGTCGCTGGCCAAATTGGCCGAGCGGGTTCGTTTAAACAAACTTGAATCTCGATGCCTTACGGATGCTTCATGACAAATATAATTGAAATCGGCCCAGTAGTTCTCGAGATGAAGATATTTTTAATTTCCCATTGCTTTAGCACGGGAGCTTTTGGCGTGAAAATGATCCAAGATGGCTGCCAAACTGTTTATCCGACAGTTTCGAAAATTGCAAATTTGAGACCAGAATACCCAAAAACCTATATAAAACCAATTTCGGCCTCAAAATCCATCAAATAAAAAAAATTCATTATGGCCGCCAAACATGCTATATTTTGATTGGCCAATGGCGGCCATGTTTTTTGACGGATCAACTTTTCTTGAACAAACTTTACTTGCCCTTAGTCCCTAATCATATCTGCCAAATTTTGGCCTGATCCCTTTAGCAGTTCTGGAGAAGTTATTTTCGCTAAAACTAGGTCAACCAAGATGGCCGCCAAACTATTTGACCAATTAAGTTCCCTTCAACAAATCTGGTTGAGCTCTTGCCCTAGATCATATTTCATGAGGTTTCCTTCAATCCCTCAAGCGGTTTCGGAGATTTTTAAAGACGTTTCTAAAAATCGGCCAAAATTCAAGATGGCCACCGGTATAATTGGCCGATGGGCTTCATTTGAACAAACTTGGATCCCTATGCCCTAAGGATGCTTCCTGCCAAATATAATTGAAATTGGCCCAGCGGTTCTTGAGAAGAAGTCGTTTAAAGGAAAAGTTGACGGACGGATGGACGGACGACGGACGGTCACCACGACATAAGCTCACTTGGCCTTTCAGGCCAGGTGAGCTAATAATGTTCTAAATAAGTTGTGATGTTCTAAACATCAAAGCAACATCACATATTTAATGTTCTATGGGGCAGTCTATGGCGAGACTAAAGGCTCAGCCATCATAGTACAACAACATTCTAGAAGGAAATCACACACATGCATATTATTAGAACTTAAATTCAAGCGTTTTGCGTGGACCAGCTTTTATTGGTCAGAACTCACAGTAGCAGTGCTAAAGCGATACCAAGAAAATAATGTACATTGGCAGGAAATTGGCCAGAATCTGTGCGTAAATTTGAAATCGTGGCTTATGTGATAAATATAATCTCACACTGTTATTTCTTATGAAATTTATCACAATCATTTCGTAACATCTCATTTGGAACTCGCAAAATCTCATTCCAATTGCGATCTTGCTAAACTCCTACATGATAAATTTGATAGGAACTGTAAACTCCTGTAAGATCCTCTATATACTCACATTAGCATGCGGTGTAGCATCAATGAGCCTCATCCCTCTATATACTCACGTTAGCATGCAGTGTAGCATCAATATGCGCCTCATCCCTCTATATACTCACGTTAGCATGCAGTGTAGCATCAATGAGCCTCATCCCTCTATATACTCACGTTAGCATGCAGTGTAGCATCAATATGCGCCTCATCCCTCTATATACTCACGTTAGCATCCAGTGTAGCATCAATATGCGCCTCATCCCTCTATATACCCACGTTAGCATCCAGTGTAGCATCAATATGCGCCTCATCCCTCTATATACTCACATTAGCATGCACTGTAGCATCAATATGCGCCTCATCCCTCTATATGCTCACGTTAGCATGCAGTGTAGCATCAATATGCGCCTCATCCCTCTATATACTCACATTAGCATGCACTGTAGCATCAATATGCGCCTCATCCCTCTATATACTCACATTAGCATGCACTGTAGCATCAATATGCGCCTCATCCCTCTATATACTCACGTTAGCATGCAGTGTAGCATCAATATGAGCCTCATCCCTCTATATACTCATGTTAGCATGTACTGTAGCATCAATATGCGCCTCATCCCTCTATATGCTCACGTTAGCATGCAGTGTAGCATCAATATGCGCCTCATCCCTCTATATACTCACGTTAGCATGCAGTGTAGCATCAATATGCACCTCATCCCTCTATATACTCATGCTAGCATGCAGTGTAGCATCAATGAGCCTCATCCCTCTATATACTCACGTTAGCATGCAGTGTAGCATCAATATGTACCTCATCCCTCTATATACTCACGTTAGCATGCAGTGTAGCATCAATATGCGTCTCATCCCTCTATAAACTCACGTTAGCATGCAGTGTAGCATCAATATGAGCCTCATCCCTCTATATACTCAAGTTAGCATGCAGTGTAGCATCAATGAGCCTCATCCCTCTATATACTCACGTTAGCATGCGGTGTAGCATCAATATGAGCCTCATCCCTCTATATACTCACGTTAGCATGCAGTGTAGTATCAATGAGCCTCATCCCTCTGTATACTCACGTTAGCATGCAGTGTAGCATCAATATGCGCCCCATCCCTCTATATACTCACGTTAGCATGCAGTGTAGCATCAATATGCGCCTCATCCCTCTATATACTCACGTTAGCATCCAGTGTAGCATCAATATGCGCCTCATCCCTCTATATACCCACGTTAGCATCCAGTGTAGCATCAATATGCGCCTCATCCCTCTATATACTCACATTAGCATGCACTGTAGCATCAATATGCGCCTCATCCCTCTATATACTCACGTTAGCATGCAGTGTAGCATCAATATGAGCCTCATCCCTCTATATACTCATGTTAGCATGTACTGTAGCATCAATATGCGCCTCATCCCTCTATATGCTCACGTTAGCATGCAGTGTAGCATCAATATGCGCCTCATCCCTCTATATACTCACGTTAGCATGCAGTGTAGCATCAATATGCACCTCATCCCTCTATATACTCATGCTAGCATGCAGTGTAGCATCAATGAGCCTCATCCCTCTATATACTCACGTTAGCATGCAGTGTAGCATCAATATGTACCTCATCCCTCTATATACTCACGTTAGCATGCAGTGTAGCATCAATATGCGTCTCATCCCTCTATAAACTCACGTTAGCATGCAGTGTAGCATCAATATGAGCCTCATCCCTCTATATACTCAAGTTAGCATGCAGTGTAGCATCAATGAGCCTCATCCCTCTATATACTCACGTTAGCATGCGGTGTAGCATCAATATGAGCCTCATCCCTCTATATACTCACGTTAGCATGCAGTGTAGTATCAATGAGCCTCATCCCTCTGTATACTCACGTTAGCATGCAGTGTAGCATCAATATGCGCCCCATCCCTCTATATACTCACGTTAGCATGCAGTGTAGCATCAATATGCGCCTCATCCCTCTATATACTCATGTTAGCATGCAGTGTAGCATCAATATGAGCCTCATCCCTCTATATACCCACGTTAGCATGCAGTGTAGCATCAATATGAGCCTCATCCCTCTATATACTCACGGTAGCATGCAGTGTAGTATCAATGAGCCTCATCCCTCTGTATACTCACGTTAGTATGCAGTGTAGCATCAATATGCGCCTCACCCCTCTATATACTCACGTTAGCATGCAGTGTAGCATCAATATGCGCCTCATCCCTCTATATACTCACGTTAGCATGCAGTGTAGCATCAATGAGCCTCATCCCTCTATATACTCACGTTAGCATGCAGTGTAGCATCAATATGAGCCTCATCCCTCTATATACTCACGTTAGCATGCAGTGTAGCATCAATGAGCCTCATCCCGCTGTATACTCACGTTAGCATGCAGTGTAGCATCAATGAGCCTCATCCCTCTATATACTCACGTTAACATGCAGTGTAGCATCAATATGAGCCTCATCCCTCTATATACTCACGTTAGCATGCAGTGTAGCATCAATGAGCCTCATCCCTCTATATACTCACGTTAACATGCAGTGTAGCATCAATATGAGCCTCGTCCCTCTATATACTCACGTTAGCATGCAGTGTAGCATCAATATGAGCCTCATCCCTCTATATACTCACGTTAGCATGCAGTGTAGCATCTCATCCCTCTATATACTCACGTTAGCATGCAGTGTAGCATCAATATGAGCCTCGTCACCCTCGTCCTCGCTTTCATCATCACGTACCTCACCATATACATCCTCATCATCCTGGCAGCACAAAAACAGGGGTAAAGGATCATGAATAACATTGATTAGAACACACTATAGTTAGATGACTGCATATGACCCAGCGGGACACCCTGTGTGATGTCAGTTTTATTGGTGAACCTGAAAGTGCATCCCTAGGAGTCCAGTCACTTGTTACCACTTTCAAAAGGTGTCCATTATGGCCGCCATCTTGAATTCAAAATGGCCGCCATTTCTCATAAACTGACAACGTAATATTCCCACCAAAACCTACACAGGCTTAATATTTCAGTATTTTCTTCCTAGATATGGTAGAAATAGCTTCCCAACACTAATTGTCCACTTACCCCATTGACAGTGAACATATATATTCATCCCATGCCCATTGTGCATCCATGCGTTTGTCCATCTGTCCATATAATTCATTTCAGACGGATAAATCTAGAAATACAGTGTGGGTTCGCTTCAAATTTGATATGTTAATATCTCATTGGAATGGATTGCTTTGGATTGCATTTCATTAAAATCCATTAATATTTGCTAGAGTTAGCCCCACCCCACCTCACGCTCGCTCATCCCTGAAATTGTTATGGTCGTCAACAATCTGGTTTCAGAGGGATAAAAAGAGATACTTATTGCTAATCTAACTTCATTACTATTAAATAAGTCCTAAACATTTAAATTAAGATTACTAATTTTCATTGTTATTATCTGATATTCACATAGTGTCCACATCAGAGACCAATATATTCAACAAATGTTGAGACTGGTGAAGTGATTGAGTGCTGTGTCTTAGGGACAGATTGTGGATGATTCTTCTCTACAACAATATGAAGGCTGAAAATCTATACGAGAGAATATTCTAAAAACAGAATCACTAAATGGGTGGCCGCAAAAAGCTGATAATATGTGATCTAATATTAACATTGCCTCCGTTGCTGTATTGCTGGAATGGATTATGTCTGCAACAACTAGAGCTAGGCTGTTAATGCGGCTATTAGAGTAGCAGTTTGTCAGTTGCTACACAGAAGGATCCTAAGTCTTAGACAAGAGATTATATTTTGTGCATCAAATGGAAATATTGTTACGCCAAAGAGCTTAGTATTATCTTGGACACTTAGGCAAGTTACATGTACCACGGAAATTGTATGTGTGTTTAACAGACTGGGTCTTGGTGCATGTACAGAGAACCAGAAACATCAATTGCAGAGAAAGCAAGCAGTGCGGAAAACTTTGTTCCGGAGTCATTATCACCAGGTGTACCACTTACCATTGTATTTGCCAACACGGATATCATGGGCATTTAATGATGGTGGCACCTTCTAGGGAACTAACGGGTGTCTAATGCAACAAAGATCATTCCAGAGGTAGCAAAGACTGATGAATTATCTATGTCTCGTACAAAACAGTGCTGCTTTTAATCATGGCAAAGTGCCATCCAGGCTTACTATGCTGGAAAAAGGATTCCTCCGACACGAATTCCAGATACAGCAACAACGTCTGTTCTTGATATTAAAGAACTTCAACACTCACAGGACAGGGATTTCGCATTTATATTGCAGTATTTTTCAAGTGTAATAGGAATTTCAACTCATTATCTGAAGAAATAGTTGCCTCCAGGACAGGTTTCACCCATAACACCCCTGATGTCATCTGCGAAAAAGTGTTAGTAGAACACATCCCAGTGACATCTCGTGACAAACATAAATGCCAGTCATCTACTCAATGTTGTGCAGAAGTGTTAAAATCTGCAAAACACTAAATCTTAATTTAATATTGGTAGTCTGTGATCATGCAATAGATTACAAATGGTGGAAGCACTATGTATGGAGAAAGAATTAATTGTGAAGGTTATTGTATGCATGGAGGTTTTTACATCATAATTATCTTTACGTCTGTAATTGGTACATGATTTGGAATTTCTGGATTGAGGCGGAGAGATCTCATGATAGAATCGGGTATAGGTGTATCTGGTCCTGTTGATGATGTCCTTAATTGTAAACATTACTATAAATGCATGAGGTCTCTGAAAGGTATGTACGAAGCAATGATCAGAATGGAACTTTGTGCTTTCATGATCATCTCCTGGCTAGAACACCAATGTACAGAGGCATTACTGTTACACAGAATGATATAAACAGAGAAGAGTTACAGGATCTGCTTGAAAATATGAGAACAAATCCCTCTCAAGAGTCACTACAAGCTCTACTCAATTCGGACAGTTATTGTTGCAAGACTCTGAAGAGCATTCAGTGACGACAACCATGGGTCAATGTTCAGGTTTTGGAACTCATTTTGCTATGTGTGATTTGTTACTCAATCTTATCAGATCATTCAGACAATCCAACTGGATCCTCTACCTGCTTGGTATTTGCAGAATAATGCCGTCCATGTTTGCTTCTGGACAACACAACTATGGCAGGCATCTGCCATACTCAAACGTTGGAGTTGTCCATATCAAATTTAGCAGCGCGTGAATATTTGCTAAATGGTAGATTTGCAGCTTAACTTATTGCCTCCTACAAGTTTGGCAAAGTTCCATGTAACTATGTAGTAGAAAAAGAAAACAGAACAATGACGGTTAAAGGTGGCATTGTTAAATTCAGCCGAAACACGGGAGCTGTTGATAGGTGGATATTGTTAGAACATGTTAGTGGCAGTGTAGCTCTTAGATGCTGTGAGCTGGCTGGTAGCAATATTGATGAGCACGATTCCACTCATAAAAATCTGAGTCCTCTCTGAATGAAACAAGATGAAAATGATATGGATAAAATTATTTAAACTGGCATGGACTGGAGTGTAAATCCCTTTGCACCACCAAGTAGCATAAGTAGTGACAGTGCGCTCTGGATTCGAAATTGATGACACAGCAACAGACAAACCAGTTCACGCTGAGAAGATAGGTTAGCTGGCAGTATAAGTAGTGACAGTGTGCTCTGGCTTCGAAATTGATGACACAGCAACAGACAAACCAGTTCACGCTGAGAAGATAGGTTAGCTGGCAGTATAAGTAGTGACAGTGCGCTCTGGCTTCGAAATTGATGACACAGCAACAGACAAACCAGTTCACGCTGAGAAGATAGGTTAGCTGGCAGTGTCATCATTTATTATCAAGTGCATACTTTCTGCAAAGAAAGACTTCTATGCTCCTATAAAGAAAACACGAATTGAGCTATTAATCAAACCAACAAAGGCAAAGTTGCAATTTATAATTACGAAATGGTAATGGAAAGCAGATTGGAAACTAATTGTTCACATGGTTATCATTGTGCAAAACTGAAAACGGGACATGAGAGAAGTCATGAAAATATCGGCTTAGTCCAGTTCCACCCTCATTCACTACATCAGATGGACTCGAAAGTCAGTTTTAGTTGGTGCAGGAAAGAAATGTGCAAATGATCCAGGAACAAACGTACATAATGAATGTGTGATCAGTGATGTTGTGGCCATAGTTCACAGTTTGATTTATATTCCATAAACATGTGGCGAGCTGGTTGCACAGATATTCCAAAAAATGCATAGTGCCACATTACAGGTAAAACAAGAGTTTTAGTGAACCTCAACATACGCCCGCAAACATACTTGTCTGAGGAATGATAAATGTGAATAATTAGTCTGTTTGAATCTTAAGCTTTGTAGAGGAGATAACACCAGTTGGTGTATGCGAATATATCTCACTGAAACACCAATACAACTGATCACATCTTGAAACATGTTTATCTTTATACCAAATTTTCCAGCGGAAACAATTTTTCTAATGATTTTAATTTTTTCAAAGGAGATATCATTAGAGAACCAGAAATGGTCAGATGGGGGAGTGCTATCATATGATGTCCACCCTTAGCGCGGACTTATAAATATATTTTGGGAGCAGGTGTACAAGTTTGAGATAAGAGGTTAATATGCCATACACCATAATTGTACACTTGTTTGCTTCCATGGCAGCTAGATGTCTGTGTGCATTCAGCCATGAGCTTATATGTGAACAGAGTGTATCCAAGACAAATCTCTGGTAGCGTCTGATCTATAAACAAAGCAAAAAATCAGCAAAGCTATACAACATGAAAAATAAGATTTCCAGTTTATGTGTTGATGTGGCCCGCACAAGAAAACATTACAATAACAAAAATTGTGAATGTAGTTTCACAACTCTCCGCGATCTGACCCGAACAAGAAAATGTTGACAAATTTTAATCTTTCAAGAAAGATAACTTTGGCAAATATGGACAGATTTTGCCCTTCATCTATCCATATTAGATCCAATGAAAACAAGAAAACTTTGAAAAATTTTGTATTTCAAGGGAGATAACTCTGGCAATTATTGGGGGGATTTTGCAGAAAGGAAATCATGACACTTCGTCTATACCTAACACATCTGCCGCAAAAAAAATTGTAAATGTATAGGTTCAAGTCTTCAAGATCTGGCCCTGACAAGAAAATTTTTATGAATTTTAATCTTTCAAGGGAGATAACTCTCATGAATATGCGAGGATTTTGTTGAAAGGAAATCATGAGACTTTGTCTATACCTAACACATCTGCCATAAAAAAAATTGCGAGTGTAGATTCAAAACTCTTCGAGATCTGGCCAGGAAAAGAAAATTTGGACAAATTTTAATCATTCAAGGGAGATAACTCCAGCGAATATACGAGGATTTTGCCGAAATGAAATCATGACACCTCGTCTATAGGTAATATATCTGCTGACATAACCTAAACAAGGCTTTCCAGACTTTGGCTGTGATCTGTGATCATACATAAAGATTTAACAAACTTGTATATGACAAAAACGGTAGGGTGGTCTCGGCAGTGGTTTACAATCTCTGATTACTCCTGTTCATAATGTTATCTATCAAGCATCAAGTTTTCGACAATGATAAGTAAGTGATAACTAGATTGCTTGGTCGATGACGCATTATAGCAAATCTCCATGTTCACCACTTTGACCTCTTTACCCATCCCATCCCTGGGGGCAGAAGTAAATGTCCTCTGCACTCCAGAATCACATACCAAATTTGTTTGAATTAGTTTCATTACACAGAGACTGGAGTGGATTGTTGTGAAAAATCTGAATGTCATAAGGGGAAGTGATCTGTGAGAGCAGGAGTTAAAATTACCATGAGCCAGAGGCTAGTAGAAATTGACCAGGGTTAGTACAATGACCAGCCCAATGGTAACAATTTCATATGTCAACCTTTTAATGGTCATGGTGGCCAAAGAATGCCTCTGCTGTGATCTTAAGAAATGTTGATTAGCAGAGCAAGACTTTTTGAAAATTTACCACTAGTATGACTGGCTTGGTAATTGAGCCAGTCATTCCAGTTGTAAAATTTCAAAAATAGTCTTCCCTTGGTCTGTAAAGAAAATTTGAAGCGCTAAAGTAGAATCTAGTAATCACTAGTCCTATCTAAATGTAGTGGCTCATTTGTCTTAATTTCAATTCATGGAGAGGGTGTCAACTGGTGTGCGAGAGTGGTCTATGAAAAATCCAGAAATCTAGATAAATCTGGAAGACTCCAATCTCTGCTTACAATAAATCTCTTGACCTTTTAACCCCTTCTACAAAACCTGGGTGGAGCCAAAGAAATAAATGTCAGGCAATCCACAATACCAAATTGCTTTGAATTTCACACAACAGTTTGGGAGTAAAGTGTGAGATATTTTTTAGGATATTTGAACTTTGACCTCCAGTGGGCGAAGTCAAATCTAAATGTTGTCTTGCAAAGCACAATCATATGGGTAAGCGCCATACCAAATTTGGTTGAAACCCACCCAACTGTTTGGGAGGAGATAGTATGATGGACGGACTGATGAGTGGATGGAGGCAATTATATCCCCATTTTTTCAAAACATGGCGCAAATAAATGGACTCAAGGAGACAAGGTAGGTCGGTATAATTAATTCAGTCGTGGTACTAAAATGTCATTTTCTTTCGGATTGAGAAATTAGGCTACAACCATCATTTGCCATGCTACATTGGTTTCAGGACTTGTCACGAAAGGGTTAAACATAGCAAAAACTGGAATTGACAAAAGGAAGGACAAAACAGAAATTGTGATTTTCTAAAGGATGGATCTACTTTTATCTAAGCCCCCCCCCCTATCTACGTAGGCTCCGTCGATGCTTTGCGCATGTTGGGATCAGTTTATATACTTTGAACCCTGAATTCCAAATTTCATGGTAACCATAGATACAGCTAACCTGTTGAATATTTTGAAACTAATTTCAAGTACTTTGATTTGACTGAAAGCTGTTGCTGCCCAATTCACCAGGGCAGCAAAGGCTTGCAGTCAAACTAATTCTAAAATATTCATCAGCTTTCCTTTATGGTAACATTAAAATGAGATATGGGCAATTCATCTCTTACCTTGATCTTGTGCGCGTTACATTGTGTAGATTTCACTCTACTGTCGCCGCTACTCACATAACAAATTCAGTTGATGTAATGTAACCCCACCCCCCGTAAGCCGCTTCTGACCCAGTGTCACAGCCTAATGTATTAGGTTGTCTCGCATTCTACAACCATAGGGCCATGATATGGTAAATCACCAATTTGGTTATATTCCTTTAACTTTGACAGTAGATATTTGATAGTTGTACATTAGCTGAGCCCTCAGGAATACGGTTGATAACATTCGGCAGTCGATTCAGAACAGCCGCTGGCCTAGCTACGTCAGCCATGGCATTGATGTGTGTAGTAGCTGATCATGTTTCGAACGTACATCATCATGTTTTACTTCAAATATACTGTTTCCCTACAGAAATTAGATTATACACTAACACAGATCATCAAATTTTTATTTTTATAAAATCCACGTTTAGTAAATCCATTAGCCATAGCAGGAAAAACTGAGTCTGCTTAGAAGCCCTCACCCATCAGTGACCTGCAAAAAATAGGAAGGATAAGTTAGAAATATCCAAATTCTAGAATAGTTATATTAAGACTTTAACACTCAAATTTGTTAATGAAAATTTCAAACTTCTCAAAGACAATGGGTGAGGTCAAGTCTGGGTGTTAGTGTTGGTGTTAGTGTTAACACTGATCACTAACACCAAACCAGGTGTTAACACCAGTAGTGTTAACATTAACACTGGCCGTGTTAACACTAACACTGGTAGTGTCGGGGTGTAGGAACGTACTCTGACCAGGGGTGGTGGTAGGCTGGTTAATCTATGGGTGGGGCAAAAAACTAGGGGAGCTATATAGATACACTATGGTAGAGGAAAAACCTGGGGGCGGGGTGGATGCACTCGCCCCTACGCCACCTGTTCCTACGCCTATGATCGAGTGTTAAATCAAACACGAATCCAGCTATGAGCCTTTACATAGTGCCCCGGTCTCCCCTTATGCCTAAAATGACAAAGGCTTGGAATGCGGTGTTAAAGTGGGTAAATAGGTGAACTAGTCGTCAGGAATTTATGTTTTTCATTATAACTATGTTTTCATAGACTTGTCATTAACCTAAATTAAATGTTACCAGCAAACAGTCTTCAGAATTTACCATAGATATCTAAGATATGTGAATCAGGCTATACCATCTCATATTTATGATTATTTTGCAAGGGAGGTAATCAACTAAAAATCGAGTCATTTAATTTTTAGCCTAAATTGTCTATATATCCAATATTTAATATCCGGTACGTTACATGTTTAAAAGGAGCGAAGAACACTCTAGATAACTATGGCATCGATATCTTCTCTCTTCCTATTTGACGTAAATATATTTCTATATAGACCAAAAAATTGTATGTGTAGAAATTCAGATAACTTAGATTAGATTACTTACAGTGATTGAAGTTGCATATAAAAGAAATTATGCGTTGACTTGTTGTTTATTAGCAGCAAGCACTAACACCAAGACTTGACCTCAACACAGTGTTAACCTCTAGAGGCTAGTGTTAACACCAAGCTAGATATAGCTATAAATGACTAAATTTTCATCTTCCAGTAAAAAGGTAAGCTAATAACTCATTCATATCAAGTAAATTCAGCCTATTTTATGCTGATTTGAATATCTGTTCCCCTTTTATTCACTAATGACTTATGTAAAAATGAAGGTAAAAGCAGGGGTTGGTATTAACACTAACACAATATTTGGTGTTAACACCAGGCGCTAACACAGTGTTAACACTAAATCTGGTGTTAACACGAACGTTGAGGTCAAGTCTCGGTGTTATCTCAGTGTTAGTGTTGCACTAACACTAACACCCAGACTTGACCTCACCCAATGCCCATTTGCAGACCAAGAGCCAGTCATTCCAGTGATACATTTTCAAAAATAGTCTTCTCTTGGTTTGCAAATGAATATTTTTCTAGATAACTGAAGAAGCACTTTCGGTCTGACTTTAGTGTTAGATGGTTAACAATATATGGTGCAACATATAGCCAGTAATATGGTATATACTGTTAGGCCCTCTGACCCGACGGCGGCTGTTATGGTCCTATACCACTCTCAGACTTTGGCACAGAAATCAAACATAATACAGGGTGGGAATATCTCCTCCAGCAAGGGAGTACTATACTACTATTGCATTAACCCTTTCAACTGACCAAAGCAAATAATACATTTGATATGAATGTGCCAAAATTCTGTTGAATACTTTGAAATTAATTTGACTGGAAGCCAGCTCCTAGTCAAATTGGTTTCAAAATATTCAACACCTTACTTATATAATGACTGTAAAAGCGCAATTCTGTGATTTCAGGTTCAAAGTGGTAAAATGTGATAATTGGTTTTGATTTGGGCCTACTTCCCTAATAGTGCAGGTTACTGGGCTATAGTGAAATATTTGTCTTCTCCGGCATCATTATAATTATTAAGTTAGTAAATGTGATGTAACTGCTTATTTTCACCAGTTAGTCAATAGCTGATTTAACCGAGCAAGTTATAGATTGTCGCAAGAGAGCCCCAGAAACAATAATATATATCCCTTTCGTTTACCTCTGGTCGCGAAATAGTAATAAGGTTGAAGATAAACAATCCTATAAACTCAATCAATGATGCGTGTCTTTGGTTACAATTTCCGAAAAAAATTCTACTTCAATCACTGTCAGTAATACGGCTGAATTGAGATGCCAAAGCGGTCAAATATATCGTCATCACGCGTCCTAATTGGCGGTTTCGTTAATTTAGTCATCTGACTACTTTTAAGTCTGTGGCATACAAGAAAAGTGCATAGATTGACGTATTGGCACACAATATTTACTACTTTTTTGCAAAACAGCTGATCGTGACGCCATTTTGCCTGAAAAAATTAATATGCGCGGATTCCCGCCCAATCAGATGCGTCAATCTTATAGCACGTGATACAGTATTGCCAGTAACAGGTAATGAGCTTGGTACGCGGAAATTAGATATGAGTCGGACACTGCAAATTCTTCTCATTCTCTGACAATCTTTCACGCTAAACGATTCCTATTGGAGACGTCGCGTTGAAAAAGTTGCCGATGCTATTGAATGTTAGTGTAAAACATTCGCGCTCGCTGTTTAAATCGGTGATTGAAATCAGCAATGACACAGCATAAAATTTGCCATTTATTCGCCGTCAGTTCTGAGCAACTCTGGTATTTATTCGGTTATGTATAAAGGAATTATTCAACATTGAATGAGGCCTCCCACCAAAATCATGACCAGAATTTCTCGAAATTTTATGGTACCATGACATATTATAATTGTAATTTTCACATCTTATCGGATGAAAACCTTGACGAAACATTGGTATCTGTTAGTCAACAAATTTGGAAAAAATAGACCAATGTACTTATCCTACAAGGTGTGTCCATTTTGACAGGCACATTGCCCAACTAAAATATATTTTATTCATACAAATTTTATATGTACTAAAAGGAATTTTATTGCCCTTTCGAATGATATATAGTTTTATAATAGTGGTCTGGTACTTTGCCTAACATAGTTAATATAGTTGGCATGGTAGCACAACGCCGCTATCATGCCAGTACCGCGTATAGGCTACGGTTCAGTAGTATGTCCGGAGTCAAAATGATACTGCCTCCCTCCTGGGGCGCCGATTGGCGATCCGTGGCCCCCACCGCCCTCTCAAACTGTGGAGCATAAGCGGTTTAGACATGTGGTTGGTGTATGCCTCTAGATGGAGGCTCTCAATCCCTGGGGCATCGGATTTGAGACATGTGTATAAAACTCCCATGCGGACCCCACATGTTCGGGAGAACCTCCTTAGGATACCGGCCAGTGGCCGGCCTCTCTCTTTCTCTCTATTCTGACCGGTATTCTGAGGAGGTTTTTCTATCTGTGGGACAGTTTTGTACCTATCCTACCTATCTTCTACCCCACCCTGTTTATATTCCAGCCGGCTGGTGCATGCGTGTCTGTGGTGTTTTGACCCCACACTGGGGGGGTGCGGTGGGTCTTTATCTAGCCTGGTCATATTACCCCGGCCCTAGTCTTACCTAGTTTCGAAATTTCAGGTAAGTTCTAGCGAGGTCTTTTGAGTGAGATTTGAACCCAGTCTGCAGCCTGGGAACGCTATGCAATTCAACAACTCTATCGATAGACCCACCGCAACACCGCTAAAATCTCGCCTCTTAATAATCTTATCTCTGAGCGTGAGTTGTGCAATCGCTGTTACGCATGATAGCGCACCAACACAGCAATGTGTGAACACATAACTTATCAGCTATAATAATGCATACATGCCCCAGATAGTTAATGCGTTGTATTATACACTTTTAAAATCACAGGTTCAAATCTCGTAATGCGTTATTAGCAAATGATAAACTTTAAAATCGCAGGTTCAAATCTTGTTATGCGTAAGTATGGTAAACCTGTCTATAATTACCCGTTACCCGAGAAGCATGACAAGATCAACTCACAGTCATTGACTGACCACATAAAACCCATGTATGCAGGCCACAGACCCTCGACGGGGTCAAAGTCAAGAATAGTTTAGCTCACCTGCTATGCGTTAACACCCAATTAGACACAGCTCCGGCGATCTGTGCCCCCCATGGCCCTCTCAAACCGTGGAGCATAAGTGGTTTAGACATGTGTCACCAAAGACATAGGCTCAAACAAATACATAGTCATGGCTAGTGTCGCATCGGCAAGATGGGTCTGTCAATAGCCCTTTCCACCTACCTTGACAACGCTCAGCTGGTAGAATGCTGAAGTACATACCATTTGCTCCACTGCAGACGTGTTCACACGTCACACAGATAATCTGGTGTTGAGCTACCTCATGAGTACAACCTCGCCCCACCCTCTCCACAACGTAGTAGTGGCAGACAGATTCAATAGCTTCACGTGGGTGAAAGCGGACGTATATATTTTTCCAGAGATGGTCAACCCAAGGGTTATACTGGGGCTCATCTCGGAAGTGTGCCCACTTGGCCTCCAATATCATGGCAGTCTCGGCGCTCTGTGCCACTGCTGTAGATGCCAGCACGAACAGTATGAAGACAATCATGGCTATACATGAAGAGTTAAACTGAACAGAGTGAACGCCTCGAGAAATATCTGTGCCAGATCGAGCACTGCTATATCCGGTTCGATAGTGACCTTCATCCCCTCAGGGGCAGGGGCTAGCTGATGCACTTTGCCGCCGGCTAAGAAACGTAGCTCTAGGACTATATGAGTCATTTGCAGGCTAGTGAGTCCAAATCGATGAAGCAGTTTAACAGCACCCTTGGCTTTGGTGACATGTGACACACCATCTACCCGTAGGGTGCCCTCCTGGAGGTTAACAGCTTCTTCATCGAATGGACGCCGCAGCAGGAGCTTTCCACCTGTAACCCCGATCCGGTGACCCACCCTCATCAGGGAGACACCTTCACCTATGTAGGTGAGGAAGGCTGATCCCCAATTGTAGAGCTTTCGAACTTTCCCATCCCTTTTCACAACAGTGGAGAGGGGAGTAACCTCTATGTCAATGACATCAACGGCTCGAGGATGTACTTCCTCTTCGGGAAATCATACCGAAACACGATCTTGTGGCCATCTATGTCGCGACCCAGGTGCCCCATTCGTCACATCCTTGAGGTCTGTGAGCAGCTCCACCCCCTCACCACCAATGGGGTGGAGGGAGAATGCCTTTGAACTTGCTTCGTACTGTAGGGCGAATGACTTGCCATCACTCTCTTCTACCTTGGCAGCATCAACTGCGTACACATCTGCCAGGTCAGCAAGACCAGTCGAGTGAGCAAATATGGGTTCCACAGCACTCTATAGGAGGGGTTTAAACGAGCCATATAACCATGCCGATTGTCCGACTGCTGCTCTCCGGTGGTGAGAACATAATCTCACCCTCTCTAGCGGGGAGACGGGCGGTACAGTACCATGTAGAATGGGTCCTCTTCGATGTGCCCCAGTGAGCCACAACATACATACACGCCGATGTGCTACACCAACCACCGGGCAGTGCACACAGCAGCTCACTGGTAGAAGTCGGCCGGGACGTGATAGAGTATCTCCCAGGGGCCAACAGCAACCTATGGAAAGCTATCAGTCCTAGCCTGTTCACACCTGTAAATCACCTGTTTGACAACCCATCCATTAACCTATATGCCAGCACGGATGGAATATCGGATGCCCATTTAGAGTTTACACTCTTATTACTCATTGACCTGACATGATATCATAACAGCAATATCTGGCCTTGGCCGAGATGATGAACCCTATAGAGGATTGCCCCTTCATCACCCATGCACAGATAAAGGCCTTAGATGAAAAGATGCTCACACAGCAACAGATCTGTCAACAAGAAGGAGAGCGTCTACAGCGGGAGAACTGGTATCAACAGAACGCGCGCAGGGCAAGGAGGCGAAGGGACAGGGAAAATTTCCGATACTGGCAGGCCCTCCTGGAGGAGAGTAAGCGGGATGCAGGAGTCTTGACATACGACGATGAGCCAGGAGTCTTGACAGATGACGATCGGCCAGATGTCTTCACATACGATGATGAGCCAGGTGTCTTCTCAGACGAGGATGAGCCAGATGTCATACAGTGGGAAGAGGAGATGGCGCGGAAGTGTAAGATCAAGAAAGCCATCCAGCGGCGGACCTACTATCTTGGTAATAAGGTGAAGTTCCAGATATCACGTCTCAGAAAGCTACTGGCACCCGACATAGTGCTGGATGACCTCTGTCTAAGAGACGTCTGTCTCAACACCAGCAAGCTGGTATGGTTCGCCGGGCTCTCCAAAATGAACCCTTCTATGACTCATGAACAGATTCTGCAGGTGATGACGGTTTAAGCCTCCAGATATACTATGGCAAAATCAGAGTGGCTGAAGCAGCCTGAACTTTATCCCGCATTAGCACATGAGGAGGGTGGTTCAGTGCACGGCTGGTGACTCCAACAGATTGACACCATCAGGCAGAATCTCGTCCGTGAGACAGAAAAGTACAGCAGGACGTGCAGGCGATATAAGACAGCATACAACGTCCTCGCGCGTACAACCACTGCTGCGGGTGTGATTGGCGCCAGTGCTGGTGTGGCAGCTGTGGCCACTCTCGCTACAGGGGTGGGTGCCCTCGTCGCCATCCCGCTGGGTGGTGTGACACTAGCCGCCACTGTCTTGGCCACGGGCTTGGGGGTGGGGCAGCGGCAGATCACAAGGTGGTTGGAAAAGCATGCTAAGTACGTGACACTAGCACAGAGTATGCCACGGACTATCGACGAGTCTGTCAGTAAAGCTCTCGAGGATGGCAAGGTCACCGATGAAGAGTACCGCCATATATTGAAGGTCCAAGCCCTGTACCGCACTGAGAAACCTAAAGTGCGACAGCAATACCTCAAAGGCTCCAGCGAGCGGGTTGATATGGAGGAGATAAAAAACGAGATGTTACGGCGACGTCACCTCGCCGGTCTCTGGAGTCGAGACAATTACAAAGTGTGCTGCCTGTACGGTAGCTTTAAGAACACCAGTATAGATGGCCTTCCCACTGAACCTCACGACAGTCAACCGGAGCCAACCGCCCCTCCTGGGTACACCCTTGACTGGCCTGAGAGGCCTACTGGATGATATACCAGAGCTAACACCGTTCTCCATCACAGTGGATGGACGGGCCCGAATCAGCTTCTCCATCAACCCATGGCCGCTGACCAACCGCCCCATCACCATCGAGGATGCGAAGCAAGCTCATACTTGGATGGCCACCCCAAGCTTCTCATACTGGAATCAGCAGCTGAACTTTGCCGTGTGGTGTGCCACGGCAGGATGTGGAGTAAGTTCCACCTTGCTTCACTCCTATTCTGGTACTCCTGAAGCTGTGCTCATCGCCATCTGTCTCAGATTCCACGTGTACTTCACGGTGCGACGAATCCTCCATGAGCTGGGTGCAAGCCTCCCTGATACAAACGACTTCGACCCACAGCTCAACAGTCATAGCGTCTCAGCGGCCAGCAGACTACAGAGAGAGTTCAGCGCTCACCCAGACTATCGGTGGCATGGTGGCGACAACAACGGTCTAGGGGTTATGTATGGTGACCCGAGACGTGACTACTCAGGATTTCCCTATCGAACACCCCGACGAGTAGGCCGTCGGAAGACAGCGACATTCTCGTTCGATCCACACTCCGACCCTGGAACGATAGCGCAAAATATGCACATCACCGGAATCAGGCAGGACTATCCAGATGTGTGGAAGTACTTTGTCCCACACACCACCTCAGGCAGGGATCGTTCGGATCAACCAGTCCCTAGAAGCACTGTGCTACTGCCTCCTTACAGCACAGACCAAGCTGCGTCATTCCATAGATGGTGTCAGCGGAGCAGAGGCCCAGGCCATGTTCATCAGTCTCGTTGAAGATATGATCATCGTGGCAGATCCCAGCAGTCTTATTGCTAAGTTCCAGCAGGGGTTGCAGAAGACCCGTCGCAAACTTGACTGCTATTTCACACCTACGGTTGATTCCGAGCAACATGATCGTGAACATCGAGGACCTCCAAGTCAGGGGCTATAACAACATGATAGTCGAGGGGAGTTCCCCCGGTGTCCACTTCGGTTTCAATACGGATATCAACACACCTACGCGTAGTACGGGCCCTGCAGTCGTTCCGAACCTGCAGCCAGTCGACACGACGCTTCCCATGGCAGCGCCAACCCCGCCACTGCAGCCAGTCGACACGACACCGCTTCCCATGGCAGCTCTACGAGTGGTGTCAGGCCTAGCTATCGTGGTGCTCGGGATCAGCCTACTCCGCCGCTAATAAATCAGCTATAAGACGATCCTGACTCTCGTCAGTAGCGGCGAGCACCACGGCGAGACACTGAGCCAGCTTGGCCTGCCCTACAGCCCCTATACACGCTACCAACATGCACATCCAAGGGCTAGAGGGTTCCACAGTGCATCCTTTTTCCAGCTTGTAGTATCGCAGAGCCTTGTTCAGCTCTGAGTCAGGTGAGGCCATGGAGGTCTGCAACTGCTGGAACACATCTGACAGATACTCCCAATCCTTGTAGAAACCTTTATTCATAGGAGCTGCTCGACGATACTCCCGCCCATGATAAGGTATTCAAGGAAGCAGACCTGCCCCATACCAAATCCTAGATAGAGCTTCACAGCTGTCAGCTCCTCTGTCAGCTCAGCACCGGAGAGCTGAGCGAGCTCATCTGGCATCTTCTTCTTGTAGGCCTTCAGCTCCCTCCGGAAGACCTCATAGTACTTCTCGCATAGCGTGAGCCTGGACATGTTTAAGATGACTCAATAGAGAGATGAATATTCCTGAGTACCAACCCGGACACCTGGCAGATGCAGACTGGGAAGATCTTATTAGCTCACTCGACAGGGAACGCAGGCGTTTAACTGCGTTGTATACTCAGCGCTTAAACAATGATGTCAATGGTACAGATCGTGAAGCAACTGCCCGAGAGCCAGGCGAGTCTACAGCAGGTGGAGAACCTGCTGCGAACCAAGACACAGAAGTTACTGACACAGGCTAAGCCTCTGGCAGTCCATATCGCCAGTAACGTGGCGGCGAATGTGGCCGTGGTGAAGATGACAGGTGGAAATGAGGTTCTTCCTGCCGCCACTGCGGCTGTCCTCGCTACAGTGGTGAGTGGGGTGGCTGAGCACTGTCTCGGAATAACTCACCCCATCCCAAAGATCGCTATCAGTGGTGCCTCCTACACTGCCGCCGCCAAGATCATGGGTGAACATGTTACACTAATGGAGGCCGCGGTTCTAGGGCTAGCGACAAATGCAATGGCTGAGTTGCCTACGTTTAACCCCTCTGAATAGTGAGAGATGGATGACGAGACCCCTGCAGCATATGAGGCATGGCGTGCCGGATGGTGGTGTATAGCCCATAGTCAAGCATGCGGCCTGATGATTGCCAATGGGCAAGTACCCTGAGCACTGCTACCTATTCCCTTGGCCGACTGCGTGGTCCTCCTATGCCCAACTATTTCACTAGGGGTATGACTAGCAGGTTTAAGCCATCTGTAATAGCACTATGACTCTGTCACTCACAGACCTAGAAAGCAGAGCTAGGCGATCTTGCTCACTTGGGCGAGGCACGCCTCGGTTCAGAGGACACTGTTGCCCCTATCTCCTTCCTCGACTTCGATGAGAAGGGAGACCCGCGGGAGATCCGAGGTACCATCCCAGCCTGAGATCGCGTCGGGAACACTGATACGGTAGGACAATCGGCCATTAGGACTGTATACAAGGGGATGGGCATCAAGGAGAGGGCGACGATGCTCGGTATGCTCGGAGTTGACGAGGCTGGTGCCATCAAAGTGATGGCCGAGTCCTATGCACAGGACCTGGTTAAGGATCTCCTGAAACCACTGAGCTCTTTCCAACAAGACGGAGATAATCTCAAGATAGGCACCATCGGCCTGAGCCATATCACGGTCGATGGCAAAAAATGTGCTACCGCCAGCCTCCAGCTACCAGAGGTGAAGAAGTCAGGGTTCTTTGGTTTGCCGTTTAAGCTCACATAATAGTCATGGCCTCCCGTGCATGTATCATACAGATACAGGATGTACTAGACACTGTGGGTGCTGACACAGGCCCTCTATGCTATCTTCTCAGCTGCTGCTGGGATTTCATGCTTGACACCTCCATCGCATCTTTCTTATCCGCCGGAGGTACAACGCTACCCACACAGCAGGCGAAAGAGCTGGTGCAGGAAGTACTGCCGTTTAATCTCCCAGATATAGACGAGGCTACCGCCGACCAAGTGCTAACCATCCTCCGTGCGCATGTCTGTACCATTCGACAGTAGGCCGGCCGATGCTGGCCAGGTGGTGCTGATCATTGCCCCGTCAGGCCACAGGAAAAACATCTTGCTGCGGGCTCCCCTGGCCGAACATCTACACTCGGCCTACATCCTTCTGATGTCTGACTCCGCCGCTGAGGCAGTTGACAGTAATGATCAATGGTACATGGGTCCAATTACCAAGACACAGAACCTGCAAGCCCTAATGGAGAAGCTGCTGGCAGCCCGACTGACAGAACCACTTGTTCTAGTTATCGATGACCCTGCTATGGACCAGAAGACAGTCACCTACCTCAGCAACTACACCAGGCGCATCCGGCACACAAAGATAACTGTCTTCATCCTCTTTTAGAAGTACACCCGTGAGATCTCCCCGGACATCCGCCACAATGCCCGGTTGCTGTACTTCAGCTCCAAGTGTGGGCGTGCCCTGCTCGAGACCATATACGACAGCCTAACAAGGAGACCAAAGGGGACTTTATCGCAGGTGTACAGAGGGCAGCTGATCTGTACCGCTTCATCTTCAGCAACAAGGAGAAAGGTGAGCTGTCGCACTTCAAGCCATCTCTGTAAAAGGCGCAGACCCTCACCTACAAGCTGAATCCAGCCAGGAAACTAGCCTGCTCTACGCACAGACTGTCGGCCGCAACTTTTTTTCGTTCATCAGAAGGCTGAGGAAGTTCGTCCGCTACTTCGTCAGAAGCGTGAGGGACTTCGTCAGAAGCTTGGAGGAACTTCATCAGAAGCGTGAGGAACTTCGTCAGAAGCTTGAGGAACTTCGTCAGAAGCTTGAGGAACTTCGTCAGAAGCTTGAGCCTGTTGTTGAAACTCTATCCACTGAGGGTCAGATGGTAGGACTCTCTTCTTCTGGAACTTTTCACGGAAGACCCACTTTTTCCATGCGTGATGAGCATCTGACTTGCGAGCGGCTTTGATGAGGTAGTCCTGGTAGTTATCTGGGAATTTTAGAAATGCTGGCAGATTCCTGCCCAATCTCCTACGCCCTCTTTCATTGAAGATGTGCTCAACAGCCTCCTTGCGGCCAACAGTGAGCCCCTCCTGAGTACCTTCGGCATGCCCAGTGTCATGGCTCTCCGCTACAGCGGCACTGACCTCCTCCCTGAGGTAGTTATTTGCTCCAGACTGGAGGCTATCCAGTATATCTCGCTCTTCCTGGCTATGGAGGCTAAATAAGGCAGCCCACTTCCCGACCGTTAGTAGATCTTTGGGTTCGACCTTCGCCCTTTGGAGAGCTAGAATAACAGGACTGTTGGTTTGGCCCACTGGTAGGTTTAGTGCCCTGCCCTGGGTGCTGTCAAACTTCCGGTAAAGTATCCGAGTCAGGAGTTCTTTTGTACTACGAGCTGGCGCTCCTTCCTCTATGGTGGCCAGTATCTCCGCATCAGACGGAGGTGTGACCTTGGCTCGCTCGTGGATAATGTTGATGTCATGAAGCAGTCCTTGGCCCCTGTCACAGTGGGACAGTGCACGCCGTGGCTGTCGTGCTGACTGTCGTGCCGACTTGTCATGCTGCCTATAGATAATCTGCTGGAGAACTTTACCAAACATGGCAGCCGTTTAAAACCTCTATATACCCAGGCCTTAAACATGCTGCAGTATGTGCAACATCCGGATGGGGCCCTTGAACCCACGACATCGCACAGCACTGATCCTCGGAAGGACTGCCCGACGGTCATTCGACCCAGTATACACGATGAGAACCCGTTGTCCGCTGCTGGGAAGCACATCGAGTTTGCAATCTCGGCACAGATCCACGAGATCAAGAGCATGACACTCGAGTTCAAGCTTCAGAGCACAACAGAACAGACGGTAGAGCTCCCGCACGTTCTGAACAGGTGGGAGATCGTACAGAGCAACAGCACCGTGGACACCACCTATGTGAACAATGAGTACCGAGTCCTAGGTCCGCTGGCTCGTGACCCAACCTTCTATGTAAAGGGAAAGGGGTACTACGCTGTGGGTGAGGGGTTCACGGAATTCGAACTACAGGTAGGTGTCGAGAAGCCTGTGGCAGTTCCACTCTTCACCCTCCTCGAGAACACACACGTGAATCTGGCTGCCATGCAAGATAGGTTGTTCCTCCGGGTGTACACTGAGCATCTCGCAGATGCGTCGATGAATGCTCCAAGACTTCATGTCTGGCATGACGAGAATGACCAGGAACTGAAGCAAACGGGATCCAAACAGCGGATCGTGCATGTGGAGTGAGAACACCAGCAGGTCCAAGCCACAGCTAACCAACAGGGAGAGCTGACATTGCATCGTGGTGTATCAGACTGTGTCGCTGTTGCGGTCCTGGTTCAGAAGGGGGCAGCCATCCAGCAGGTGGATAAGCTGGACGACTTCAAACTTGTGGTTGCTGGGACCAATGTTCTTGGCGAGGTACGCGAGCTGGCTGACTGCCAACTCTACAGACAGAAAACTAAGTCATATGCACTTCTGCGACTAACCAGTGGAAGCGACGACCTCGAGTTGGCACTCGAGGGCCGTCACCACCGCGGGGCAGGGACATCCCGCCTAATCAGGGCAACCGGCTCAGCTTCAACATCGGAAACCTCATAGCTGGGACTCGCCAATTAGGTGTGACGGTACTTTACTTTGGCTATGCTAAGGTATGCGTATCGAACACATCAGGTATTCAGCTTGAGCGTGCGTAGAGCACGACCCCTGTCATCACCGCTGCAGCTGCCACCACTACTATAAGCTCTGCTGTCTTCTGACCTGTCGATGCTTCATAGTCGAGCATTGGCTCAGATACAGCCTCGTAGTACTCATCGAGACTTTCATCTGCCTCTTTGAGGCTCTGGTTGGCCTGAGCTCGGAGTTGTCGTCGGCGTGCCTCCCTCTGGCGCATCCGCTCGAGTGCTTTGCTGTATTCAAACTTCTCCTTAGACAGCTTCTCCATCGCCTGGCTATGACGCTCACGCTCGACCTCTGCCGCCTTCTTGTCGGCGAAGCCGAGTCCCCAGTTCGCTAAGGCAAACACACCCGCATTCAAGATTGCGGATGCCATGCTATAGTCTACAGTTTAAAGCTACTATATAGCTGTCCCCAGCGACGGATATGTATGAACCAGAGGCTTATGAAGATCCAGTCGAGGATATAGATGACGAGGACTATGATGAGGATGATGATGCAAATGACCACGATGTAGCGGAGACCGCGGGTGAGTATGATGAGCCTGAATCCCGCAAGCTAATACATAGAGCGAAAGGAATCTATCGCACTTACATAAAAGGTTCTATCGGACCACTGGCAGCAGTTGGGGCTCTGATCGCTCTGTTCACAATGAAGGCGAGCGAGACGGTCCGCAAGATCGCCAACAATGCTCTCCATGGTGTGGAGAAGATTTCTGAAGCCATACCAGCCATCGCCCCAGGAGTAGGTACGTTCTTCGGAGTCGCAGGCCCTTGGCTACCATACGTTGCCATAGCACTCGTGGCCATCTGACCCGTCGAACATTTAAGCCATACTATATAAGGATGGCATCTCTATACGACTGGGTCAAGACACTTAACTTCCGAGGGTTAGTCGATAAGCTACCGTTCAGCGAGGATCCAGCAGAGACGAGACGCCGGTGTACGGAGGTGTTTGAGGAGGTCTTCAGTGGCGGTCGAATGAATGTCGGCCGTCTGTTCATCTGTGTAGAGTTCGCCCAGGCCGTGTGTGACAGGACGGGAGTGGACGTCAGTGATACCCTCACCCAGACCGTGCGTAACAGGACGGGAGTGGACGTCAGTGATGAAATCCAGCTTTCTTGAAGAACTCTACTATCAGCCTGGTAGATATTACCGTGAGCCCCACCAACTACTCAAGGCTGTACGTCGCAAGGGCCATAACTTCACATTGGAGACAGTTAGCCAGTGGCTCAGCCACCAGGCGATGTGGCAGATATACAGACCTCGTCCATGGCACATCAGGCATGCCCATTTCGATGAAACTATCCCGAATAGAGTTCACCAGGCAGATGTTCTATTCCTTCCAAATGACTCGGTTGGTCGTAAGACCTAGAAGTATGCCCTCACCATCGTCGATGTCGCCAGCAGGTACAAGGCTGCAGCACCGCTCACAGACAAGTCAGCTGGCCAGGTGGCCCAGGCATCCCAGGGTGTCTACGAGGATCCGGAAAAACCCCTCCAGTGGCCAGAATTGTTGCAGGTGGATGAGGGTAAGGAGTTCAGAGGCAAGAATGCGGCCCTCATGCGGAAACATGGTGTGGCTATTAGACGAGGTGAAGTTGGTCACCACTGTGCCCAGGCAATCGTCGAGCGGTGAAATCGGACACTGGCAGAGAGACTGTTCCCACACCAATACGCCCAGGAAATGGCACAGGCTGGAGAGCGGTCCAGGGTGTGGGTGAAAGGTTTGCCCCGGGTGGTAGAGCGATCCAATACTGAGGTAACTTGGTTAACTGGTAAGAAGCCAGTAGAGGCTATCCAACGATCCTCTGTTGCCCAACCTTCCGGAGGAGCGGACAAGGAACAGGTGTGCCTTCCATCTTATGCTCTGGTTCGGTACCTGTATGAACCTGGTGAGTTGGAAGGTGGGCGACGACGTGCAACAGATCCTAACTGGTCGCTAGATGTCCACAGACTTGACAGGTATGTCGAGTTGGAGGGGCAGCCTATGCTGTACTATCTGGCACGCTCAGAGAGCTGTCCCAAACGTCCGTTTGTTCGGGAGGAGCTTCAGGTGGTCCCTCCAGACACACAACTACCACCATCGCCAGGTGTCTAAGCCTGAGGTATATGGTACTCGATTGGCTCGGTATGGACACCATCTGGCAACACATGCCGCTTATCGTAGTAGGCTGAGAGACCGAGTTTTTCCTGTTCATATGTCACCATGCCCTGCTTGCACATGCGTAAGCCTCGGTTTGTAGCTCTGTCCATGCTACCATTTAGGGCACTGAAGAACCTCTGCCAAGAGACACCATTCTGATGTTTAGACATACCTTTGGCTGAGAATTTCACCTTCCCAGCGAGGCTCTCCACGTAGTAGCACTTGGAACAGAGAGCGATACCACAGTTGCCTTCGAACTCGAGCTTGAACAGTCCCGGAGTCCGTCCAGACCACTTGTCCCAAGCTAGCCACTCCCACTTATGAGCCTCATACTCTGCTCGCATCTCAGGGCGAATGACTTCGTCGAGGCTGGAGGCAGCTATTGCGATGTACGCAGAGTCTGTGTCCATCTGCAGGTACTCAAAGCTGTCACTAGGCACATAGTGATCCAGGAAGCCGTAGTAGAACTCCAGCATCCTCAGCTTCGCGAGCTCATATACGGCTATCCCCACCTGGAAGGGGCGACGAATGGTGATTTTGGCCTTGCGACTCTGGAGCTCATAGGACTCGCCGATCTCCTCGAGATCCTCGAACCATGCACTGCAGAGGGCTCTATCTACCGCTTGTTCATCCTTGGTGAAGGTCGTGTTGCTGTGACGCTCTAAAGCCTCGATGAGCTTGCCGTAAGCACTGTTGCCTAGTAGCTTGAACACATCTGCCAAGAGCGCTTTGCTCTTATCAACATCTCCTGTACGACGAGCATCGGTAACATTGTTCACAAACCACTCAAAGGGTCTCTGCGGTTTGTAGTCTATTGTGCGGTAGACAGCTGTAATCTCTAGCCCATGGGCGAGGTACCACTTGAGTGATGGTGTATACAAGAGCTTCCTCTTGGCTGAGAGTGCGCCGACTAGTTTACTGGCTGTGGGACGTTTCCTACCTGTTTTCTCTAGGTATGTGAGCATCTCAACAGATACTGCCTCAGCTGGAATCTCTCTGTTGTCGAAGAGAGGTGGCATTTCCTCGAACTTCGCCCACAGTGCCTTAGGAACCTCTATGTCCACTTCAGCGAAACCGAACCAGTGATCAGCCGGCAGATCCTTCTTAAATCGTGCTACGGCGCTAGCATTGGACCACTGCCATACTGTCTCCTTACCACATGGCATCTCTTTAGCCATCGTAGACAAGTACAGGGCATTAGCATCATAGCCTAGAAGACGTTTGCAGACCTTACCGCCACGGATTCGAGTCACGCCTGCATCGTGGTATCGAGTGAAGACAATGCTGGGTCCGCCAACAACTGCATCTTTCAGCATCTCATAGGCCTCCTTGTTTGGGGCATAGATGCTAACATCAGGCATGTTTTGAGTGGTTCCACGAAGCAGATACTGCAGAGACACTCCTGGGAGGGACACAGCATCCTTGAGAATGTCTATACCTCTTTCTGTGTAGAACTGTCGCATCCGCTCTAGGGCTTCGATGAATGGGCTGACATCCAAGTTATTGTAGTATCGCAACCAGTCGGTGAACGCCCGCATTCCATTGTCTCTGAATGTCTGTTTGCACTGTTTCCACTCCGATAGCTTCAGGAGGTAGGCCCCCTTGAGCTTAGACCACCACGCTGGGTAGTCGGGGAGTCTGGGATAATTAAGCCTCTCGGGTGTGTCGAACCATTCATATGGGAACCAGCTCTTCTGCTGTGTACACCCATAGGCTTTGATCCATGCCTCGTAGGAGACTCCTGGGCCAAGGTAGTTCAAGACATCGAGAAACCTAAGCTCGGGGGTGATGAGGAACATTGTCTGGTTCGCTTTCTTGGCGACTTTCACTGTGCCAGTACTGTTGGTCAGCTCATCCACAAAGTGCTTCTTGATCAGGTTTAGGTCATAGCGGCCAGAGTTGAAGCCTAGCACCGGAACTTGGTCACACCACTCGGTAATCAGGTGTTGCTGTCGTTTTGGGAGCTTGTCACGGTCTAAAGGTATGAACTGTGCCCTGACGTCTGTACGGATTCTGTGTGCTCGCCTGGTAATCTCATCCATGAAAGCCTTGATCAGAGCTTCTGGGTCAGGATTGCAGAGGTGAGTTGGCTCACTGGTGGAGCCTTCCAAGGAGCAGCCGACTGACACAGAGATCGGTATGTGGGTACTCTCAATCGTGAGAGTCTCCGTAGGATGTGTCTCGAAGTCGTAAACTATGAAGTGTGGGTATGGGACAGTCCGAACTTGTTTAGGGACGCTTGGACAGCGTTTTATACAGCACTCCCACTGTACCACAAGCGTGCATCAAGAGGCTCTCAGCTTCTCATCTCTCAGGACTGTCTTGCGGTATCTTTGTTCGGCATACTCACCTCGCTGGTGTTGTCGACATCCATGCCAGTAACAGCCGTGGAACTGGTAAACGGTGTTGGTGGCCGGATCATAACCATCTACGGGAGCACCCTCGATCCAACACTCACCACCGTGCCCACACTGTACATGATGTATGTGTACGCCTCTGTTTCTCGACTCATACTCGATCCAACGAGTAGCCGCTGAACTGGATGGTTGGGGCGGATAGAATGCTCTCTCATATGCAGACTGTGGTGCATCAACCTTCTCCCCAGGGTACTCTATGGTTGTTTTGCCGCCTGTACAACGGTCAGCATGACGCTGAAGATTCGAGACCTTTGTGAACCTCTGCTGACAGTGACTGCAGACTAGTGTATGTGCGAGCTTGGAGATGTTCTTGATGTAGAAGGCGTGGTGGTCCCACACTCCGATGGTCATGGTGTCACGGTAGTGAGCCGCTTGCCTGATCAAGTGCCAGGTGCCCTCTTCGGTTGGTTCGTACACACGAATCCCGATCTTGGCGAAGTATTCTACCTTGTCCAGCTGGTCTAGGGATGTCTTTGGTACGTCAGCCACAGGCCTGCTCAGGCCATAGAACTGTGTTTCACAACTTTATTAGCCAGGCATTCCAGTTGTGCATTTTCAAATATAGTCTTCTCTTGGCCTGCAAATGGACTTTCCTCAAGAGGACTGCAGTGGCTGGTTTGGGCCGGCTTGACCATTAAAGGGTTAACGTTGCCCGTAGAAAACCCATTAAATTTCTCAGGGACCCATTCACCTATTTACCCGGGCCAAGTCTCAGGGACCCATTCACCTAGTTATCTGGGCTGAGTCTCAGGGACCCATTCACCTAGTTACCCGGTAGAGCTGGGCGGTATTGACATTTACATGACGGTATCGGTACCATGAAAAAATACTGCGGTACCACGGTATACCGTCATCTGAGCTTGAGGCATGCCACGAAATAAGAACAAATTTTTTCATTTCTTTTTCATTTCCATCTCCAACCAACGGTAAATGTAGGTAAAATAAATAAATTGGCTTTCCGATTTAGAGAAGAAAAACATTATGGCTATTGCGACTGTTTAGTTTCACAACTTTATTAGGTCACTATTTTTATTGACATAATATCATTCGCGGGAATATCGGTCAAAGTGTGTGGTCGACTCGCTAACTATAATTCGCTGTTCGAGACATTGGAGCGGGCTATTTTCAATCTGGATTGTTCTTGCTATTAATGCGTGCGACCAGCAAACGGTACATTTTATTTTGGCAGTCGAGCGCATTGATAAACAGAGTCCAGACAAAATCTGCGAGTATTTAAACGAGCCCAGTGTTGTACTCTTTTACTTCTGTTGGAGTCGTATATTCGGTTACTCGCGAAAACAGGCCTATACATGCATATAACACGACATTGAATATAGCCGATTCCAAAGCTTCTGATAATTACCGAGTACCCGATGTGCAGACTCGTTACTCGCCATACTTCACGTGAACAATGCGTGTAAAAGGCTATTTCCGCGAACTTCCGACGTGTAGCCAGTTGAAAAATGAATTACAAAAACTAAAACACTAATTTTTAGGTGTCATTACTTAAACTAGATTTGATCCGTAAAGAAATTTCTTAAAACAAGCCAGAAAAATAAAAAATAACGACTTCAAAGCTGCTCGTTGTTAATAAATTAGCACGTGATCCAAATGGCACGAACAAATACTACGTTTTAGTAAATTTTCATTGATAAATTCAGCATAGTAATGAATTTTCCCACGGTCTAGTTCATGAACAACCAATCAGATACGCCTTTGCGAGATTGCTGTTGTGTTTGAATAGCATGCGGTTTGTATGTTATTTTGTTATTCTAGCGTGTTTGTTCGGTGACAAAATGCTTGGAGCAATAAATTACAAATAATAGAAACAGGAATAGGGAATATATTATAGTGTAATTACTACCGGCGGATGGCCAGCGAATGAGTTTAGATGCTTTAAATAAAGCAATTTTACCGTGAGACTTTCAAGACGTACGTTTGACATACAATTCTGCCTGTCATTATTTTGTAATTGACGTCTTGTTGTTTGTTTTTATAACGACCCTTTCACCTCGACTCGGCTAATAGTTAGGGATGCCTATATTTTTGGCACTATTAGCACCTATTTACCCTTGGTTAAGTCAGATTTTATGGATCTATTTCTCAAATATTGCTCAAACATTATGGACGTTATTCACGGTATTTGGAAATGTCAACGGTCACGGTATCGGTTCACGGTATACCGCGGTCCTCACGGTACTACCGTCAGACCGCCCAGCTCTATTACCCGGGCCGAGTTTCAGGGACCCATTCACCTAGTTATCGGGGCCAAGTCTCAGGGACCCATTCACCTAGTTACCCAGGCCGAGTCTCAGGGACTCATTCACCTAGTTACCCAGACCAAGTCTCAGGGACCCATTCACCTAGTTACCCGGGCCGAGTCTCAGGGACTCATTCACCTAGTTACCCGGGCTGAGTCTCGGGGACTCATTCACCTAGTTACCTTGGCCAAGTCTCGTGGACTCATTCACCTAGTTACCGTGGCCAAGTCTCAGGGACCCATTGACCTAGTTACCCGGGCTGAGTCTCAGGGACCCATTCACCTAGTTAGCTGGGCTGAGTCACTGGGACCCATTCACCTAGGTACCCGGCCTGAGTCTCAGGGACTCATTCATCTAGTTACCCAGACCAAGTCTCAGGGACCCATTCATCTAGTTACCCGTGCCAAGCCTCAGGGACTCATTCACCTAGTTACCCGGGCCGAGTCTCAGGGACTCATTCACCTAGTTACCCGGTCCGAGTCCTTGGGGCTCATTTACCTAGTTACCCGGGCCGAGTCCCTGGGACTCATTCACCTAGTTACCCGAGCCGAGTCTCAGGGACTTATTCACCTAGTTAGCCGGGCCGAGTCCCTGGGACAAATTCACCTAGTTGCCCGGGCCGAGTCCCTGGGGCTCATTCACCTAGTTACCCGGGCCGAGTCCCTGGGACTCATTCACCTAGTTACCCGGGCCGAGTCCCTGGGGCTTATTTACCTAGTTACCTGGGCCGAGTCCCTGGGGCTTATTTACCTAGTTACCCGGGCCGCATCTTAGGGACTCATTCATCTAGTTACCTAGACCAAGTCTCAGGGACCCATTCATCTAGTTACCCGGGCCAAGCCTCAGGGACTCATTCACCTAGTTACCCGGGCCGAGTCTCAGGGACTCATTCACCTAGTTACCCCAGCCGAGTCCATGGGGCTCATTTACCTAGTTACCTGGGCCGAGTCCCTGGGACTCATTCACCTAGTTACCCGGGCCGAGTCTCAGGGACTCATTCACCTAGTTAGCCGACCAGAGTCCCCGGGACTCATTCACCTAGTTGTCCGGGCCGAGTCCCTGGGGCTCATTTACCAAGTTACCCGGGGCGAGTCCCTGGGACTCATTCACCTAATTACCCGGGCCGAGTCCCTGGGGCTTATTTACCTAGTTACCTGGGCCGAGTGCCTGGGACTCATTCATTAAAAACCTACGCAAGTCACTGCTAATGCTGATTGTTTTAATCAAGAATCAATCAAAGGTATTCCAGGTTGTTTTTTTGCAATCCCGTTTCTGGAAATTCTGAATGAAATATTTAACAACAAGATATTAATGTATTAATCATAATTAATATAAAATCTAGTTTCAAAATGTTGTGTTTGACGATTGCTGAATTTCTGCAGACTACATTTTCTGGTTAAATCTGGATATACTAAATATGTTAAAAATGATTTGCCTGAAAGTTGTTGGTGGCGTCTTCAAAATATTCAGCAAGTCCAGAGTTATTTCCCAGTGAAATTATTGTCTGGTGGTTTGTATGAGTTAGACAGTGAAACCTGGACGATACATTGGATAGGAGTATTTATAGTTCCTACCTCGTCTTCTGACTCTTCAAACTGAACATTCACTCCGTAGGTCTCATCAATGTTTTCATCTGAAAAACAACAACAACAACATAAACATAACCTATACCAGCTCAGAAATAACTGTACACATTTCTAAAGCAGAAACAGAAACGTGTCACCTAGTACAATTTTGAAAACAATGTAAGATATTCTACTGAACGTAACAGGATTGGACGACATTGCTACTGTCTAATTCAATTATGTTCAAAATATTCAGCAGTAAGTGTCGCGTTATTTCTGAGCTATAGTGTATAATCACGTAGCTCTGATGAAGTATTGTCTGGTAGACAGAATTGATATTAGAGCCTGATCTGCTAAATACAGGAAACTAACACCGCTAAATACAGGAAACTAACACCGCTAAATACAGGAAACTAACACCTCCAAATACAGGAAACTAACACCTCCAAATACAGAAAACACACCGCTAAATACAGGAAACTAACACCGCTAAATACAGGAAACTAACGCTGCTAAATACTAGAAACTAGCACCGCTAAATACAGGAAACTAATGCCGCTAAATACAGGAAACTAACACCACTAAATACAGAAAACACCGCTAAATACAGGAAACTAACACCGCTAAATACAGAAAACTAACACCACTAAATACAGGAAACTAACACCGCTAAATACAGAAAACACACCGCTAAATACAGGAAACTAACACCGCTAAATACAGGAAACTAACACCGCTAAATACAGGAAACTAACACCACTAAATACAGAAAACACACCGCTAAATACAGGAAACTAACACCGCTAAATACAGAAAACTAACACCGCTAAATACAGGAAACTAACACCGCTAAATACAGGAAACTAACGCCGCTAAATACAGGAAACTAGCTCCGCTAAATACAGGAAACTAATGCCGCTAAATACAGGAAACTAAAGCCACTAAATACAGGAAACTAACGCTGCTAAATACAGGAAACTAACGCCGCTAAATCCAGGAAACTAACGCCGCTAAATACAGGAATCTAACGCCGCTAAATCCAGGAAGCTAACGCCGCTAAATACAGGAAACTAACGCCGCTAAATACAGGAAACTAGCGCCGCTAAATACAGGAAACTAGCTCCGCTAAATACAGGAAACTAACGCCGCCAAATACAGGAAACTAACGCCGCTAAATACAGGAAACTAACGCCGCTAAATACAGGAAACAAATGCCGCTAGATATACTTACACCGCTAAATACACGATACCTACAACGCTAACTACATAAAACTAACAATGCTAGATACAGGAAACTAAGACTGCTAAATACAGAAATAGGTTAACCTGTTTCGAAAACAATATAAAATGTAATGTTGATAAATTTTAAACATAATTGGATTGGAATAAAAATATTCAACAGAAGCTACATGCATCTCACAACATGTTTGATCAGAAGATTTGTGACCTGTTAGGGAACAGAAAATATATACATATATATATATATATATATATATTTGCTGCAGACATAAATAAGATGCTAGGATATGTTTATAATCTGTACAACATGACCACGATATTAACGCTTAATCTGTACATGGCCACGATATTAACGCTTAATCTGTACAACATAGCCACGGTATTAACGCTTAATCGTTACAATATGGCCACGATATTAACGCTTAATCTGTACAACACGGCCACGATATTAACGCTTAATCGGTACAACATGGCCACGATATTAACGCTTAATCTGTACAACATGGCCACGATATTAACGCTTAATCTGTACATGGCCATGATATTAACTCTTAATCTGTACAACATGGCCATGATATTAACGTACAGGAACAACACAGGCCTGCCCAAATTGCGCAAATGAAACGGTCATTCACGTGGCGGTTACGCAAATGTTTTTTGCATAACCCATTTTTCGTTCCGGCAGTCGTCATCACTTGAGACGTTGAATTTACATTAGTCTATGTCCTAATAGAAGCCGTCGCCGACATCAACCCCTAGAATTCCATAGCACTTTCTGAAAGGAGAAACTCCCTTATAGAAGCTAGTCCCCAAACTCAAAATATTGGTTTGATCAAAAAGTTTCACACTGGCTCAATAAGAATGGAAAAAATAATATCACCGTCATTTCGAACAGGCCTATACAATTTTGCTGGACATTTCCTACCGGGTTGGTTGTACCAAAAAATCGCGATTTTCACAACAAAATCAGACAAATCTTCCATATGAAATGGTGAAACAATGAATCTAATCATTCTAGATTTAAATCATGTCGCAACAAAGGTTAATTTGGCAATAATATACGTCTATGAACATTCGAAAATAGCCCTGACAAGCATACCTTTTCGTCACATAGTGGGAAGAAAAATAGGAGGGTGTGTCTTGAAAGAGCCAATCAGTAAACGGCTCACCTCCACTTTGTAGAGAACTAATAAATATTCATTACCGCGAAATATTATAATGTCCAAAATGGATGCCACAAAAGAACTTCGGTTGTCATTTTCCCAGGGATATTTCCCGTTATTTGTGTCAGTAAATCTTGCAAAATTATTTAATTTGGTTGCTAACATCTCGTATAATAAAGGAGGCGATAATACTTTTTTTTAAATCGGACTGATTTAATAAATATTGAAATGGATAGAACCTGGTATGTTGAGATGATTTGCGATGTAATTTATCATTAACTGGCTGACTGCTTCAAGCCATCAGACAATAATTTCAACTCACAATAACTGCTGACTATTTTGAAAACAACTTGAATGAAAGTGGTTGGTGGCTATGTTAGTAAAATTGTTTCCAAAATATTCAGCATATATCCAGAGTTAAACCCTGTTGAAAATGTAGCCTACAGGAATTCAGTAGTCAAACAATTAAGCCAATTTATCTAGCAATACATTTAGCTCAGTATTGAGGTGTTAGAAAGGTTTATTAGATAGTGATGCATGTAGTATTCTTAATGTGGTTATTTTGAAAATGGGAATGGGGATATCTGTTACTGTCAAATGCAGCAACAGTTTTCTGCAACACTTGTCACACTGATAACAAAAGATTAATTGTTACAAAGCCGGTATTAGAAAGGCTAATATAGAGTTTACAAACACTGAAGGCTGTTGCTGCCTAACAGCTTACACCACCCTTATTTGCAGTTATAGGTGGCAATAAGAACCCTACTTCTTATCAAGATAATGTGTTTATTTATTTATTACTGCATGTTCTCTCTCCACATATGATATACGATAATACACGTGGTTGCTATCAGCTGTTTACACTTATAAATCATTCAGAGAACATTTTCCCGCAATATGATGTCACAGCTTTAGCTCCGCCCACTAAATTCAAATTTTATTCAGCTCTCATGTTTATTTGAGCTAATTCTCATTTAAATGAATATTTTCCAACAATTTCTTCGATAAGTGCTATACCAAGAATGTACTGTGCAAATATCTAAGAAATCTGTAAGGGTTTTATACCTTATTTTTTTTAATATGCTACCTAGATGTGAAAGGTGGTTAGATTTTGATAGATGTGACACCAGCACCATCTGGTGCCTTTTATAGTCAAGGTGGGCCTTTAACGTATTTAAACGAACAAAGCCGATTTCATTTATAAGACTTCCGTGTCCGTATCTGCCAAACACACTTTCAATGGATGTATGGATTAGATACAATTCAGTTCCTGTATCAAAAGTTCAATTTTGAAATATAATTGCGCGATATAACATTTATTAATATCCATTGCAGGCAAAGAGACTATTTTTGATAATTTCCCACTAGAATGTCTGGCTCGATAACTGAGGTGGTAAATTTTCAAATATAGTCCTCTTATGGCCAGTAAATGGATATTTGATATACGAGAATACATTGATCTTGACCATTAAAGTTGACATGCCATTTCCATTATGTAACCGAGATCAATTTTACCTTCAAATAGTATCATATTCAAAATGGGTTACACGAAGTCAAATGGGTTGCGCCAAAGAAATTTGCGTAACCCATTTTTGGGTTACGCAAATTTTCAATTTGGGCAGGCCTGCAACATGGCCACCATATTAACGCTTAATCTGTACATGGCCACGATATTAACGCTTAATCTGTACAACATGGCCACGATATTAACGCTTAATCTGTACAACATGGCCACGATATTAACACTTAATCTGTACAACATTGCCACGATATTAACGCTTAATCTGTACAACATGGCCACGATATTAACGCTTAATCTGTACAACATGGCCACAATATTAACGCTTAATCTGTACATGGCCACGATATTAACGCTTAATCTGTACATGACCATGATATTTACGCTTAATCTGTACATGGCCATGATATTAACGCTTAATCTGCACAACATGGCCACGATATTAACGCTTAAACTGTACAACATGGCCACGATATTAACGCTTAATCTGTACAACATGGCCACGATATTAACGCTTAATCTGTACAACATTGCCACGATATTAACACGTTGACTGCCAACTACGAGTATACTCGTAATTGTAATACCGCTCCAATTTGCCATTCCATATACGCATGTGCACAATCTTTATTTTTTGTTTTTATTGATCTCTTGGTAATAATACGTTAATTTCTACTCAGTTGATCATGAATACCAGTGGCACGAGATTACTCGTATCTGGCAGGAGTGAATGTAAATTCATATCCATTTGCAAGCTACGATTTATCTCGTATACGAGTTAACTCGTAGCTGGCAGTGGCCGTGTGATTCCCCATCACATATGCCAGGTACGAGTTATCTTGTAGCACTATTTTTAGCAGTATGTGACATCAATATCACGTCATATTGCATCATCGCTTTTTATAGTTTGTTTCTCAATTTTCAATTTGGGCAGGCCTGCAACATGGCCACGATATTAACGCTTAAACTGTACAACATTGCCACGATATTAACACGTTGACTGCCAACTACGAGTATACTCGTAATTGTAATACCGCTCCAATTTGCCATTCCATATACGCATGTGCACAATCTTTATTTTTTGTTTTTATTGATCTCTTGGTAATAATACGTTAATTTCTACTCAGTTGATCATGAATACCAGTGGCACGAGATTACTCGTATCTGGCAGGAGTGAATGTAAATTCATATCCATTTGCAAGCTACGATTTATCTCGTATACGAGTTAACTCGTAGCTGGCAGTGGCCGTGTGATTCCCCATCACATATGCCAGGTACGAGTTATCTTGTAGCACTATTTTTAGCAGTATGTGACATCAATATCACGTCATATTGCATCATCGCTTTTTATAGTTTGTTTCTCAATTTTCTCATATAACACGCGTTTCTCTGTGTTACCACGTTTAGTTAGTTGCAATTTAGTCCAAAATGTCGCGTTTGACAGCGGACCAGGTAGCAGAAATGCCAATGGATACGGAAAGTGAGAGCAATGATAGTCTAGTTATGGAGTTAGCTAATGATTCTTCAGAAACACCAACAGATGACAGTGATTTAGATGCAGATTATCAGGCAGACACGGAGGTTGATGAAAGTAATAGTCAAAGTAGTGATAACCAATATAGTGATAGCGGTGACCCAACAGTTTCTTCTGACTCTCATCATTCAAGTGACAATGACTTACCATCACTGCCACGTGGAAGACCTAGCGTACGTACCAGAGGTGGACGCTGTCGTGGAGTTAGAACAAGGGGTGGGTCACATAATTCTGCTACACCAGTTCGTACACCCCTTACCCCAGGCAGTGGTAGAGGCCATGGTAGAGCTGTGCCAACAGCTTCGCATGGAACTTTGAGAGGTGCAAGGTTTGGTGTTGCCCTGCATAACTGGTCGAATGTTGCGCAAAATCCACCAGCTTTCACTTTCAATGAAAATCCTGGTCTTAAAGTGCAAGTTACTGATGCGTACCCTGCCAGTTATTCTGACATGCTCGTGACTGATGAATTGATAGATATGATGGTCACAGAAACAAATCAGTATGCTACAGCAGAAATCAACAAACAACGTCCATTGCGTAAAGAATCCCGCTTGAAGGCTTGGAAGGATACAGACGATAAAGAAATGAAAACATTCCTTGGTCTGTTGCTTCACATGGGGACGGTAAATCTTCCCACCATGGAACACTACTGGAGCACCAATGTGATGTATAAAACCTCTTTGTTTAGTGGTGTTATGAGCCGTAACCGCTTCCAATTACTTTTGCACTTATGGCATTTCACAGACAATAGTCAGCATCATGTTGATCGCCTGTACACGGTCCTGCCAGTACTGGAACATTTCAATAATATAATGACCAACACGTACTACCCAGGAAAAGATCTGTGCATCGATGAGTCAATGGTACTTTGGCGTGGTAGGCTTTTGTTTCAGCAGTATATAAAGAATAAATGCCACAAGTACGGTATCAAACTGTTTGAACTATCTGAATCTAGAGGTGTCGTGCTAAAGGTTCGCATATATTCTGGAGAAAGTCTTGAAGATGATATTGGCGTAGGACAGGCTGGTGCTGTGGTACTTACATTACTAGATGGTTACCTGGACAAAGGCCATGCGGTGTACACTGACAACTATTACAATTCCATGGGTCTTGTGAAAGAACTGACCGTCAGATCAACCTACTTATGTGGAACACTCCGTGCCGATCGGAACGCGAATCCCAAAGATGTGGTTCATAAAAAATTGAAGAGGGGTGAATGTGTATGGAGGCAGTCAGATTCGGTAGTAGTTTGTAAGTGGAAGGACAAACGTGATGTACTGACAATAAGTAACATGCACAAAGTTGAGATGGTGGATGTCCCAAATCGGAATAACAAAGTTACAAGCAAACCAAATATTGTGCGAGACTACAATAACGGTATGTCAGGGATAGACAGATCTGAGCAGATGTTGTCATATTACTCAGCTCTGCTCACGACCATAAGATGGTACAAAAAGATTGCCCTGCACATTACCGAGATGTGTCTCCTGAATGCTCACATTATGTACAATGACAACAGCAGGGAGCGGATGAGATTCATAAAATTTTGTGACCATGTAATAAATCATCTGTTGGGTGATGCTGTGTTGAATCTCCAAGGCCAAGGACAATGTGTAGCCGCAGTTGCCACAGCGGAGTCATTTCACTATCTTGTCTATTTGCCACCGACCGAAAACAAGACAGACCTACTAAACCATGTCAGATCTGTACAAAAACAGGGAAACGCCGAGAATCGCGCTACATTTGTGAGGTCTGTCCCGGGAAGCCTGCTCTTTGTGTGGACCAATGTTTAAAAAATTAACATCTGCTTGAGGAAACAGACATTTAAAACCGAATTTCTAACATTATATGTTTTGATTGAACTATTATTTGATATATTGTTTTTGGATATATGTGAGTTTGTTTTCCCAGAAATCATTGAAAACAGCTTTAAATTTTTATATGTGATGACAAACATTTTTGATCAGCAAACGAATTTTGATCGAGCATGATAAAGGTGTGCTTTTTTCCATGAAACATTAATGTTTTATGCTGTAATCAGGTAGAGTGTTAGACTTAGTTTATTTGAGTTGATTCGAAGTGTTTGTGTGAGAGATATCACATTCGGAAAGAATTTCGGAAACGCCGACTTGTGTTATTCAAAATAATGATGCAATATAAAATTATGTTTTTGTTAATTTTGCATAGATTTATATTGTCCCATTTGCCAGTACATTGTTAATTTCATTCCCATGTATGCCAGAATATTTCATTTACAATAGGTCAGCCATTGATTTTCTACGAGTATACTCGTAGTGGCAGAATCTGGTACACCTACAATTACGAGTATACACGTAGTTGGCAGTCAATGTGTTAATGCTTAATCTGTACAACATGGCCACGATATTAACGCTTCATTGGTAAAGATCCTCTATATGTTTGCTTAACCCTTAGATTCGCTAAGAAAATCTTATCATAGAAAATGCCCATTTGCAGACCAAGAGATGATTTTGAAAAGTTACCACTGGAATGACTACCTCTATTAACTAACCAGTTATTCTAGTGGTAAATTTTCAAAATAGTCTACTGTTGTTCTGCACATGGACATTACTGAAGACCAGCAGAAAAGCTGTTTTTGGTCGTCTTGAGTTTTAAAGGGTGAAGTTAATGACTATTTGCGAGACGATAACACTCTTTCAAATCCCTAAACATATTCATTCTTTCTGATACATAGCAATAAACATATTCTGTTGAATATTTTGAACTTAATAAGACTGGAAGCTGTTGCTGCCTTAGGCGGCAACAGCTTCTAGTCATATGAAGTTGAAATATATTCAAAATCTTTCCTGTATAATTATTGCCTTCAAGTTGAGAATCTGGGTTTCCTAGATAAACAGGTTAAATCTGTTAAAGCAATCAGCACTCACCTGTCTGTACTTTCTCCTCCGTGCCCCAATCTGTTATCTTCTTTCCCAGGTTAACGAGCAGAGCGTACCTTTCCTCAGCTAAACTCCCTAACAAAGATTCCACCTCCTTCTTCCTCTCCTTGTCGCGCAACCTGTCATTCTTCAACACAGCCAGTACTTCATCTGCGGCCCCACACAGGATATCACGAGGCTGAAACATAACGTTTGTCACAAATATACACTCAACAGCCTCCTTTAACCCTTTAGCGCTCAAGATGGGACAGAAATGCCTTCTGCAGTGACCTTCAGAAATGTTAATTTGCAGGCCAAGAGAAGAGTATTTTTGTCAATTTATCACTGGAATGACTGGCTTGAAGATTTATCACTGGAATGACTGGCTTGATAACCGAGCCAGTCATTCGAGTTTTTCAAAAATAGTATTCTCTTGGTCAGCGAATGGACATTTTGTGAGAAACTTGATATTTACTTGATTAGAGTTAAATTTGAAACATTTGGAATGTTATCCTTGCAATGAAGAGCCTGGGAGATGGACAAGTCAACAATATGGAGTTAGATATTGTGGCAGATACCTTTATCATGAGTGTCATAATCAATCACGTCATCAACTTGTGTCTCATCATGTCATCAACTTGTATCTCATCACATCATCCACTTGTGTCTCATCACGTCATCAACTTGTGTCTCATCACATCATCCACTTGTGTCTCATCACGTCATCAACTTGTGTCTCATCACATCATCCACTTGTGTCTCATCACGTCATCAACTTGTGTCTCATCACATCATCAACTTGTGTCTCATCACGTCATCAACTTGTGTCTCATCATGTCATCAACTTGTCTCATCACGTCATCAACTTGTGTCTCATCACATCATCAACTTGTGTCTCATCACGTCATCAACTTGTGTCTCAGCACGTCATCAACTTGTGTCTCATCATGTCATCAACTTGTGTCTCATCACATCATCCACTTGTGTCTCATCACGTCATCAACTTGTCTCAGCACGTCATCAACTTGTGTCTCATCACGTCATCAACTTAGGTCTCATCACGTCATCAACTTGTGTCTCAATCTATTATTGTGTCACCAGACGTTTCCCAGTCAGTTAATGTTTCCAAAACAAAATCACATGTACTGGTCAATATTTTGAACTTAATTTGATTGGAAAGCTTCGCTGCCTAAGACAGAAATGGCTTACAATTAAATTAAGTCCAAAATATTCAACAGAACATTTCTTACATCGTGTTCAAAATTGTACTAACTAACATATTTGTGTTGTTGTCTTGGAAACATGTTAGCTTATTTATGAGGTTACTGCATAATTAACAGACACCCACCCACCTCATGAACATGGAACCAATAAACCACCCATCCACCTTATGAACATGGAATCACCCAATCATCCACCCACCTCATGAACATGGAACCACCCAATCACCCACCCACCTTCACGTACCCACCTCATGAACATGGAATCTCCCAATCACCCACCCACCTTATGAATATGGAATCACCCAACCACCTCATGAACAGGGAACCACCCACCCACCTCATCAATATGGAACCACCAATCACCCACCCACATCATGAACATGGAACCACCCACATCATGAACATGGAACCACCCAATCACCCACCCACCTCATGAATATGGACCCAATCAACCACCCACCCTGCTCATGAACATGGAACCACCCAATCACCCACCCACCTCATGAACATGGAATCGTCCAATCACCCACCCACCTCAGGAATATGAAAGCAATCAACCACCCACCCACCTCATGAACATGGAACCACCCAATCACCCACCTACCACATGAACACGGAACCACCCAATCACCTACCCACCTCATGAATATGGACCCAATCAATCACCCACCCACCACATGAACATTGGACCACCAAATCACCCACCCACCTCATGAACATGGAACCATCCAATCACCCACCCACCTCATGAACATGGAACCACCCAATCACCCACCCACTTCATGAACATGGAAACAATCAGCCACCCACCCACCTGAACATGGAACCACCCACCAACCTCATGAATATGGAAGAAACAATCAACCAACGGCCCACCTCCCTCATGAATAAGGTATTGTGGGTAAGACAAACATCACTCATTCAAGCACAGCACATGAATATTGGAGCTAACATCACATCATAGATAACTATTTGTCCCCATGAATAGGACACAGTTTTACTGGTTTTCAAGGGTTTAAAAAGGGTGAGTGTCCTATATCTGAGAAAATAGCACCATTTCTGGTGCAAAAAAACGGTGGAAATTTGTCTGTCAATAATGTTTTCATCCAATCGTGTAAAAACGTGCTCTTCCGACTAGTGAATGCATATAGCAGGCTAACAGACATGAGATCAGTCCATTTAGAAACCAATTCTTCAGGAGATCTATATTGTTTGCTGAACCCTTTGACATTCAAGCCGGCCAAAAACGGCCTCTGCTGTGGTCTTGAGAAACGTCCAGTCGCAGACCAGAACATTATTTTTGAAAATTTTCCACTGGAATGACAAGCCAGTCATTCTGGTGGTAAATTTTCAAAAATAATGTTCTCCTGGTCTGCAACTAGACATTTTCTTTTGAGAAAATTCAAATTTTCATAAAAACTTTAAGGGTTAATCAACGAAATCTAGTGGCTAATGTTTGACCTGTCGCCCAGACAACACCAATATAACCCAATAGGGAAATTGTCCATGGATGGATGAGAAACTACTTAGGAACCTAAATGTTGTGAAGGAAATATAGGCCCTGATAATATACATGTACTAGGGCTGTGCGGTTTTGGTAAAAACACAACCGGTGACTGTGTTGGCCATAAATCCGGTTTTAACCGGATATCCGGTTTATTGGCTGGAAATATTTTCAGTTTTCGTGAATATGTGAATTCTCAATACCACGAAAATAGAACGTTTTTAATGGTAGACTTAAATCTATAGCTATAGTATCCGATGCAATTTTAGAGACTATAGTGAAATCATTACTTAAATTGCTTTAAAACATTAGAATTTGCGCTTTTAAATTCATCGCGATATGTCATTTCGAGTTCTTGCGCAATTTCAGTCATAAATTAGATTCCTAGACAATTAGCAATTCGTATACCCCCCTCTAGGATAACGCGTAGACAGATACATTGCCAAATTTACTGTGGCTTTTAGCGACCAATTCAAGCGGTTCGTGGAGTAGAAACTATGTTATTTGATGACTAAACTAGGTAGTTAGAAAATTTGTAGAGCATTTGCTAAAAAATACTACTCAATAGTTAGTCATTTCACGTCTTGAAAACGACAAGCCAGCAATAAATTCTGAAAGATGGTGGACCTAATTAGACTGTTACTCCATTTCGAAGACCAGTCAGATGAGAAGTATTATGCAATGCAAATGTACGTAATATAAAGACTAGTTTCCGATAGCCTACGTTTACACACGCTCATGTTGAATTTAGTTAGATGTCGTAATACTGTCACGTGGTACAAATCTGCCTATCGTATACGTGTACACATGCGTAGTAAATCAAATTTATTGATCTAATTAATCGGATATGTATAATCAAACTCGGCTGTATTATACTATTTACTAGCATACATTTTCCGCGAAAAAGGAAATCAGACGTATTTTAATATAGATCATATGCACGATTTGGCAGGACTTGGTTTAAAACTGTATGAGTTGTAATCTGTAAAAGTTCATTTCCGGCGCTAATAATGTATATCCACCCACGTCAAGTGTTAATTATACCGTCCAACATACATCGAGTCAGCTCCTGAACATTCACGAGAAATTACTCTTGATCACCCGAGTGATTAGAAAAATTCGATCTCAACTTACTTTGGCAAGTTAGATCACGTCCCGGTTTAGAGTCCCGGATGCGCATTCAGAATTCAGAAGAGACATAGATATCAGAAACACTAGATCGCGTATGATACGCTTTCAAGAATGTATCATAGAATTTAATAAAGTGCGAACAGGTTACAATTTCTGAACGTATGTAGCAACACGATCTAGCGACATTCTCCTGTTACGAAACTGCGTAAATATGGTTTTATTTCAGATTTTATTTGATAAATAGATAAAATTAAAGCAAATTTATACAATCAATGTTATACGTATATTATGATATATCATTAAAAAATAATAAAACCAGATTTTTAAAAATACGCGGCTGTACGGTTGTCAAATTATGTCACCGGTTTTCGAACCGTCATGGTTAAAAATCCGGAGATGGTTAAAAATCCAGTTAAACGTACAGCCCTATAAGATACCAAATAAAATTCTTAAACACTGTGCTCACCAACTCGCACTATGCCTCATGGTGATATTTAAACAAATCTATGGAACTTTTGAGTTTATAACATCGGATGGGGGGGGGGGGGGGGAACAGAGGGGTGGGGGACAGCCCACTGGCTATGTAAGGGCTTCTTAACTATATATGGCTGGTTCCTAGAGACTCCATGGTGTCGAGATCATATATATTCTGCCATCCAAACAAAGACAAGTGTCAGGTATACTTCAACGTCGTAGTTTATCACGTTTTACCAGTTCAAAACAAATCTATGGACTCTGGAAAATTACCTATTGACAAATGTTTGATTAAACAAACATCACAATAGATGGACCAATTTGTAGATATGCCAGGATGCTTGCTTACGGTTCATACCTGATCATCCAGAGCTGCTTGAATACAGTCAGGATACTTGCTTATGGTTCATACCTGATCGCCCAGAGCTGCATGAATACAGCCAGGATTCTTGCTTACAGTTCATACCTGATCACCCGGAGATGCATGAATACAGCCAGGAACCTTGCTTACGGTTCATACCTGATCACCCAGAGCTGCATGAATACAGGCAGGATACTTGCTTATGGTTCATACCTGATCACCCAGAACTGCATGAATACAGCCAGAATACTTGCTTATAGTTCATACCTGATCACCCAGAACTGCATGGATACAGCCAGAATACTTGCTTATAGTTCATACCTGATCGCCCAGAGCTGCTTGAATACAGCCAGGATATCTGCTTATGGTTCATATCTGATCACCCAGAGCTGCACGAATACAGCCAGGATACTTGCTTACAGTTCATACCTGATCACCCAGAACTGCATGGGTACAGCCAGAATACTTGCTTATAGTTCATACCAGATCGCCCAGAGCTGCTTGAATACAGCCAGGATACTTGCTTATGGTTCACATCTGATCACCCAGAGCTGCATGAATACAGCCAGGATACTTGCTTATGGTTCATACCTGATCACTCAGAGTTGCTTCAATACAGCCAGGATACTTGCTTACGGTTCATACCTGATCACCCAGAAGTGCTTGAATACAGTCAGGATACTTGCTTACAGTTAATACCCGATCACCCAGAGCTGCATGAATAGCCCGGATACCTGCTTATGGTTCATATCTGATCACCCAGAGCGGCACGACTACAGCCAGGATACTTGCTTACAGTTCATACCTGATCACCCAGAGCTGCACGAATATAACCAGGATATTTGCTTACAGTTCATACCTGATCACCCAGAGCTGCATGAATACAGCCAGGATACCTGCTTATGGTTCATACCTGATCACCCAGAGCTACACGAATACAGCCATGATACTTGCTTACAGTTCATACCTGATCACCTAGAGCTGCATGAATACAGCCTGGATACTTGCTTACAGTTTATACATGATCACCCAGAGCTGCATGAATACAGCCAGGATACTTGCTTACAGTTCATACCTGATCACCCAGAGCTGCATGAATACAGCCAGGATACTTGCTTACAGTTCATACCTGATCACCCAGAGCTGCTTGAATGAAGCTGAGCAGAATCTCATATGTCTGACGTGTTTCCGGAGCTTTAGGTCGGTACATTAAGTTCACCATTTCATCAATCCCCGCTGATAACAGACTGGAACCCTTCAATTTGAGCATGTCTCGCTGGGCCTCATCACGCTTTCTTCTCCTGAGAACATTGTACAAATGTCATGAATGTTAATGTCTCTAGCAAAGCACATATAAGGAAGGTATTATAAATGTATAAGAATAAACTAACGCCACCGTCACCACAAGCACCACCACCTTCTCGTTATGTGAGAAATGGCTAAAAGACTAATTTCAGTAGTACTTATTCAGACTAGGCTTGCGCGATTATTATTTAAGAATAATCGTGATTACTCAATTAATCAGCTTGGGTACAAACCTACAAATTACCAAGACATAACAACAAAAGGACATCAATTATGGAAGCTGCAATGGCGTTCTTCTTCTTTCTTATTTTCGATCGCTGGTATCACACTTGGAGAGCCATTCTCAAGATGAAATCTGTGGTTTTCTGCAGTTCTTCCAAAGGCCCATACAGCTTTTCAAGAAAAGTGGTTGACAAAGGCCAGATCTCTTCTCTCAGCAGCTGATACGTACTGCAACATTGAAGTATGTACTCTGTGGTCTGTTCTGCTTCTCCACAAGGACAAACGGGCGATGTCGTAAGGTGGAACCGCCTGTACATGTGTTGGTTTAGTCCGTTTATGTCCAGTTCTGAGACGAAAAATGGTCACTTGCTCTGGCCTCGAGAGATGATGGTAGGCATCTTCTGATTGAGGTATTCTATAGAGTGACTTGATGATAGTCTTCATCTCTGTATGCGTAACCATGTTTTCTGTCTGATTCTCTTCTGCACCCACCTTTGCCACCTTGTCTGCTTCCTCATTTCCTTGGACTCCACAGTGTGAGGGGATCCACTGCAATGCTATCCGAAAGCATTTGATGGTTTGTAGTGCTTCTTCAAGTTGTGGCAGCTTACCTTTGGTGATAGCCTCAAGGACGGAGCGGGCATCAGATAAAAAGACAATCTGTGCAATAGGGTCTGCTGTTCTGCTGATGGTATTAGCTGCATGGACCAGTGCTTCGACTTCAGCTCTGTAGTTTGTGCAGTGTTTGCCTGTCGGTATTGCAGCTGACTCATGTTGTCCATTTGGATACTGTATGTGCAGTCCGGCACCTCCGCTCCTAATTGCATCTTTGGCTGATCCATCTGTGTAGATCCTTATCCATGTCTCCTGAGGGTACATTTCTTCCAGCATGGCTAGTGTCAGGGCCTTCTTGCTCACATCACTGTGGTGCGAACAGCTATGCTCTCTAGTTTGTTTTCCCAGGGTGGAGGATCAAGGGTGTGGTTTGGGTCTTCTATTTGTGCTGGCAACAGTTCTTGGTGTTTCCTTTGAAGTGCTTTTGTCTCTTTCACAAAACTTGATCTTTTACGTCTTCCTGATGACAGCTGTGCTTGCCTGATCTTCATCGGGTGGTTGTTGAACGATTTGAACCTTGCAGCTTGGATCAGTGCTTTGCATTCCCTTCCTTTACTAAGTGGGGGGGGGGGGATGCCTGCTGTCTGCTCCATTTTTTCTATTGGTGTTGATCTCATTCCACCAGTGATGATGCGCAGTGCCTGGTTTTGTACTCTGTCTAGGTTCTGTTGATGAGATTTAGCTGCTGTCATCCATGAGCTGGATCCATACTCCAGGTGTGGTCGTACGACTTCTAGGTAGATGGTCTTGAGGATCCTTTCATTGGCACACCACTTTGTTCCTGCCAGCTTCCTCATGATGTTTAGCTTTCTTCTGGCCTTTGCCTCTGCGTTCTGGATGTGCTCCTTCTAGGGTTGGGCGATATTGCTCAAGGCATGACGATATCGGTATCTCATTAAAATACCGCGGTATCACGATATATCGTCATTTGGGTGGGGTGTGGAGTTAGGGTGTAAACATAGAATAACATGTATTTCAAATTGGTGGTGTCTGCAAGTTATTTTCATTAAATTTGTTGCCTTGAAACCGTAAATTGAGATCGCCATGATTGCCATTTCCGCATATTTAATACACGAAATCTCACACTTTGACACCCTTCAATATACAGCTTAAAGCAACGAATGTAATGCAACTAACCGTATTCATCACAAATAAGAAAAATAAAGGATTTTCTTCTGTTCTTGTGTTGTATTTTGTGTTATCTTTACCTCACGACAACTGTCAAAAGATTGAGCAAGGAACACGCATTAACTTCATTGCGCAGAAAGGAATTCCGCAGAGCAAAATCTGATTGGCCGCTGTATCATACATGAGCCAATCAGAATTCACACTGCAGAATTCCGACAGCTGTTATCACGCCCACCGCTAGCGTAGACGATGCAAATTAATAAAATAGCACTGCATGATTTTGAACGAGAACCAGCGTGAAGACTGGAAACAATTATGTCAGATTTTATTTGGTCTGTAACATTAAATACTAATTTGCCCCATTGTAGACCTATTCAAATTCGCTCACTACTTAGCGGTCCTATCCATTGATCTCAAGGTGTAGCCGGGATGTGTGAAATTAACCCAGTTAACACCGCAACCAAAACTGCCACAACAGATCGAAGACTGGAAATAATTAGGCCTAAATTATTTATTTTAAGGCTGTTTCTCACTTAGAATAAATCTGTAATGTTATATGTGGAATGAATTTTGATCTGATTCGTTTAAAAATGTTAAATATATTGTACAAAGTTACATAAAAACGTATAACGGTAAAGCAAGAGATTAACTTCCCCCTCACCCACCATTCCAAGCTGTGGTATTGATAAGGGATTTAAATCTTTCACGGTCAGAAGAATGTTTAACCATGCAGATCAATGACTAATGGATAAATAGCTTGACCTGTAGTAATGACGTCATCAGATTGGAATGTGGGTAGTGCAAATGGTATTCCCCACTAACTAACACTCAGAATGAGGCAAGAAAAAACATGGCATCGTCTATTTATGTAATTATGAAAAGTGAACTACAAAGGATTATTTTGTACTTTAAATCATTTTATTAGCGCAAACAAACCATGAATTAAATGAACACAGATTATTTTGGAGTTTATTAAGTTTTTATTACATTAGACAAAGACTGGATTATTACTTAAAGACTATTACTGGACCAAATAGAGGTAAGAGTATGACATTTCTAACTTAGTTATTTATATTATGCTCACAGTTAAAAGTGCAATATCGTCCTGTCGGTATTTACGATTTTTCGAAATTATGACGATTTCGGTATCGGTATTTCGCGATATTGACGATAATATCGAAAAATTGCCCAACCCTAGCTCCTTCCATGTTAATCTTCTGTCATAGGTGACTCCCAGGTATGTCTGCTGGTCCTCGTACTCGAGTGGAGTACCGCCCAGTATCAGATTGCCAACCTTGGTTTTGGCGTTTATAGAAGTCCATTTGCAGGCCAAGAGAAGACATTATTTGAAAGACAATTTTTGAAAATGTATCACTGGAATGTCTGACTCGATTCTAGAGCCAGTCATTCCAGTGATACATTTTCAAAAATAGTCGTCTCTTGACCTGCAAATGGACATATATTCACTAAGCAAAATGCCAACTTTCTTGACCGATCTTATTAAAAAGTAATTTAAAGGTTGGAATTCAAATATTTTATGCAGCAGTATTTCACTTCCAGCCTTTTAATTATTTTTCGGTCACGAAAGTTTCCATATTCACGATTATTCGATTATATAATTTTTAATCATATAAATTCATGATTTAAAAAATAATCGCGATTTTCGATTTAATCACGTAATCGCTCAAGGCTAATTCAGACACCTATGCAAGTTCGAGGTTGTCCATGCTAAAGAACCCCAAAAATCCTAGGATATCCACAGACTTTCTATGCAAATTTGTCCAGCGAAATCCTAGAATATCCCTGGAATGCTGGGTAATTTATCGCAGGGTAGATGACACGTACTTTGCCATGCTTGCTGCCTTGGGCTAATTGGACTTCCAGTAAATAAATTTTCGAAAGATTCAACATAATATAATGTATTTTTTACCCGCGCTGCTAGATCATGTGATCATGGAATGCTTCTTCTTGTTATTGTTGTTGTTAACACATTTTTTTACTAACTCTGGTTCTACTGGATGGATCATCTCCAAATTTGGAGGGAAGCATGCCGGTGGGGTGCCAAACATGTATGCCAATTCAAATGCTAAAACGCAACCGCTTTAAAAAATACACATTTTTAGGCATTCTTCAATAAATTAGGTCAAACTTTGGTGGAATCTTTCCCATGGGGTCCCGAACGTGTATGCCAATTTTGTGGCAAAAGGCTAAAACATAACATAACAGCAACACTGTTTTCAAAATAGATATTTCAATAATTCGAATGGTCTGATTGTTCTGCACATGGGCTGATGTTTGTCTGTGCAGTCCCGAAGACGTAAACATGTATGACAATTTTGCAGTCAAAAACTAAAACACAACAGCAACATTCTTTCCAAAACAGACACTTTTGACCTTACAGCAGCCTGACAGAAAAAATATTTCAACGAACCGGATATTGGACAAATTTGTCCTTGTTTAGATAATCAAGAATGTGTAATAGATGGTGACAGTCTGCCCAAAATAGGATTTGGACACCTAAAAATGTTCAAAACAATCCAAAAATGACTAAAACCTAAGATCCTAGTCTAAATCATTTCTGTGAAACTTGCATATATCAGATCTCCAAGTGTTTAAGAATATGTGTAATATCTTTAACCATCTATGTTACATGTACATTGCAATGTTCGTAAACATCTATGTTACATGTACATTGCAATTTTCGTAAACATCCATGTTACATGTACATTGCAATGTTCCTAAACACCTATGTTACATGTACATTGCAATGTTCCTAAACACCTATGTTACATGTACATTGCAATGTTCCTAAACACCTATGTTACGTGTACATTGCAGTTGTTCCTAAACATCTATGTTACGTCTACATTGCAATGTTCCTAAACACCTATGTTACGTGTACATTGCAATGTTCCTAAACACCTATGTTACATGTACATTGCAATGTTCCTAAACACCTATGTTACGTGTACATTGCAATGTTCCTAAACATCTATGTTACGTGTACATTGCAATGTTCCTAAACACCTATGTTACGTGTACATTGCAATGTTCCTAAACACCTATGTTACGTGTACATTGCAATGTTCCTAAACACCTATGTTACATGTACATTGCAATGTTCCTAAACACATGTTATGTGTACATTGCAATGTTCCTAAACACCTATGTTACGTGTACATTGCAATGTTCCTAAACATCTATGTTACGTGTACATTGCAATGTTCCTAAATACCTATGTTACGTGTACATTGCAATGTTCCTAAACACCTATGTTACATGTACATTGCAATGTTTCTAAACACTTATGTTACATGTACATTGCAATGTTCCTAAACACCTATGTTACATGTACATTGCAGTGTTCTGAGATATCTATTTTGGGTACTTTAACCATAATCGTACTGATGTCAATAACTTAATCACTACATAAATACAGCTCCTATGAAATCCAGGTAATGCTAAATGACTTAAAATATACTTAGATCAATTTGAAAACCCTTTGATAGAAAATTGTTTGCTTTAAGAGGTAAATTAGTCAAATTGTTTTCAAAATAATGTTACGCATATCTTTAATTTTTCAAAAGCATATTGACGTTGGAAGGCAAAACCAAATAGCAGGCCTCTCCATGAGAATTTTGAAGGGGAGCAATAACTTGCTTGAATTTAAATTTAACCCAGTGCTCAAGGTGAGTTGTGTCAGTACTCACCCAGAGTTGCCCGTATGCATCCTTTTGCACGTATATACGCATAAAAATAGCAGAGGGAGGCATAAAAATTAACCCTAGGCGTCCCTGAGGACGCACGAGGGACGCAGTGAAAAAGTGTAACGGAAACTGGTAACTTTGTGTGTGCTTAAGTATCGCTTATATTATCGTGTGTATATATTTATTTGTGCAGGTTTTTACTTTATAAAATATACCTAATGCATTGTGTGTTCAATAAAAACGAACTTACTGCGTTGTTTAAGACTACGATTAGTTGTATGTTTTCTTGCACAACTCAAAGTTGTTAATGCCCATAAATCAGATTCAACCACAACATTTAATTGTAAACACAATCCCCAAATCATCCTCAGTATTCCATTTGATCTACTGTTGATAAATAATGAGTTTACAAGCCCGATGTTAGTCGCCTTGTTTGGCCTACAAATTGCAAAAATACCCGCCATGTTTCTGTCTGTTGCGCTAAACGTCAGTGTGACGTGTCAGTATTTGATTGGATAACAGCGGAATCTCCCTCTAGAGGAACTCATGCTTGAGAAATCCAATACAACTGATCAAGCGTACACAAATGTGTCTGGGGCGTCTTAATCGTTTCACATCTCAGAACATTGGACAGATCACAAAGTTGTTATAACTAATATGCTGAATATTTTGAAATTAATTTGCGCATGCCTACTTGCCTAAAGCAGCAACGACTTACAAGCAAAATATTTTTTTCTATTTACTTATCAATCTATCTAAATGGATGAAGGAATATATGGAAGATATTGTTATATCTTTTACATTTGAATGGCCATTTGACGGATTAGCAGCGGTGTCTGTGTATTGCTGTTTGAATAATGGTATCAATACGCGCTATAAGCCGTCCTTTATTTAGCAATAGCGGCTGATTGATTGACTGATGGATTAGTGTTTATAATGTTTAACAATACTCGATCGTTAGGTGTTCCCAATTTCTCAACTCAAAAGCTCATCCCAGCAACGATGTTCAACGATATCGTCGATCTACAGGTAGGCATACGTTAAAATATTGATTTATTCCAAACAGCGTATAGCTCAAAGCTCCCCAATACAAGCGTCCTTATTGGATACACGCTAATGCGTTATCTATGCTTCAACCAATCAGCAATCGCGTTACATAGTTACTCCCTATAAATGAAGGAAATTTCAATTTCCCTTTCTCCGAGATCTAGCAATACTCACCATTCTGTTACTTCTGATATACAGCTGGCTCTAGGACTATAAACTTAGAAAGCTTTACCGACTCCTTGGAACCGGGTACTCGGCTCCCAACTGCCGAGTACCCGTCTACCATAGAGCTCATATTGTTTGCATAGCCACCAAACAAGAGAAATCCATGGCTTGCCTCCGTCGGGCTGGGAGGCTGGGTCCGTAACAGAATGGTGAGTATTGTTAGATCTCGGAGAAAGGGAAATTGAAATTTCCTTCATTCTCTTTCGATCAATACTCACCATTCTGTTACTTCTGATATACACCAGATTTGGTCAGTAACCTGGTGGGAAGGGGCAAGCCATAAATGCTACTTTTGCCCCTTGGAGAAAGAATTAGACTTAAACTTGACTAACGGAGAACTAAAAAGGATCGTCAAGTTAACGGAACCGAATCACATTCGCATCACTGCTCCCCCCCCACCCCTTTTCTCACAAGAAAAGGGAGAGAACTCACGAACATGCATCTCGCCTGAAAACACAAATATGCCAAGAGGGTTAACTGCTCTTTGCATATATTAGCCTGGGAATGAGCATGAATATATAAGATGAATGATCATGATATATAGACATAATACAAAACACTCTCAATCGTGAATTACCTCATGATATTTGGAATTCAGACCTGGAGCCTCCAACCATTCACTTGTCCAGCCATCAGTGACACAACTGGTTGATATCCTCTCGCTCGACCATAATTCTCTCTTACAAATGCCAAAAAAGGAAGAAGAGCAGCGCGGTCATATAGCTAGATCGTCTCAAAACAGCTAAAGCGAGTGGAATGGCGAAGTCTGACACATCCCTCATATAGTAATCCGTGAAAGAGGACTCACAGTGCCCTTGTGCGACAGCCATGATGTCCTTAAACGGAACACCATTGTAAAGGGCGGAAGAGGCGGCTATTCCTCTAACACCGTGCCCTTGCGCCTTGCACTTGGTGCCCAGTCGTAATCTCACGGGTAGTCTGAATGCATTCGACTACCCAACGAGAGATAGAATCCACGGATGCGGCGCCATATGGCTCCATATGGCAGATCCACAGATGTCTATCATTCGACCGTAACGAGTCTGTCCGTTTTGTACTTAGTCAACGCACGGACTGGGCACCAGACACTGGCATCACGATCCAACCTACTTAGTTTCGGTATAACGATCGGGTTGCCGGGATATCTCAAAGATCAAATCTTTGACATAAACTCTGCTCTTGGCAGTAGGCGCACTCTCTCTGGAGACAATAAATCGGTCCCTCTCTGCTGAAAGTGCATGGATCACACTGCGCCTTCTAGCTGAGGAAGCTGCCAATAGAAAGACCGCCTTTAGAGTCAAATGCTTTAGACTAGCCGAACGCAGCGGTTCGAAAGGGTGCTTGGCCAGTACATCAAGCACTAAAGATAGACTCCAGGCTGGAATGACTACCGGTTGTCTCAGTCGGAGATTGCTCATTCCCTTCACCATCACACTCAACTGGGCCACCTCCGGACTATCCCTGTTGGCTAGACAAGGGATAACTGATGCCAAAGCTGACTTGTATCCAGCAATTGTGACAGGAGCTAGTCCTGAAAAGAACAGCTCACAGAGAAAGTCTGCTATTTGCTGAATAGTGGAATGAAAGGTAACAATACCCTTTTCCTCACACCAGTCTGCAAATCCGTTAACCTTGTTGTTATATGACTTGAAGGTTTACCTCCCTCTCGCAGCTGCGATGAAATCTGCAACATGTCGAGAAAAGCCCGCCAACGTGTAACGTTGTTTGACAACAACCACGCAGTCAATAACATTTCGGGACGCTCGTGTAGGAAGCGTCCGTTGGCCTGGGAGATTATGTTCGGAATCTCGGGTAACTGCACTGGATTTTCCACCCGCAGACCTCGAAGACCCGTGAACCACGGCCTGCTGGGTCAAATGGCGCTATAGCAGGACCAGGCACGGTTCCTCCCTGATCTTCACCAATATCTACGGTAGAAGAATGGTGGGTGGGTACGCGTAAGCGTGCATCCCTCTCCAGCTTAACGCCAGAGCGTCTGTATCGACGGCATTAGGATCTGTATCAGCGAGACATGTCATGATTTGAGCATTTTCCCTTGTGGCGAACAAGTCCACGTTGGGGTTGCCCCAATGCTCGAAGATCCTGTGAAGAACTGGAGGGTTGAGAGACCATTCTGTTGGCAGAACTCTCTGTCTGTGAGACAAAGCATCCGCCAGAATGTCCAATCGCCCAGGAATACGAGCTACTTTAAAAAACAACCGAGTAATTCCTGCGCCGTTGAATCAAGTGCCACACTTAGGTACATAGTGTGGGTGACTTGGTCTCGCCGTGGCGATTTCTGTATGATACTACTGTCGAGTTGCCCGACCGTATCAATATCGCGTTGCCCCTGACTTTTGGAAGAAACCCTTTCCAATGCCAGTTCCACTGCCATCATATCCAACAGATTGATATGCAGCTGTCTCTCTTGGAGAGTCCATGTGCCCGAGACCTGGTGTTCTCCCAGGTAGGGCCCCCATCCCTCCAGCGATGCATCCGTGTACACGGACAGCTGGGGTTGGGGTAGGTGCAGCGAAAAAACTCCTACTAGGAGATTCCACCCTACAAGATGCGACATTATTGGCTCCAAAACTGGCAGCAGTTTTGACAGGGGTTCTATTCTGTTTCCACAGAGACATCAGATACAACTGGATAGGTCTTCGGATACGAGCAGTGTACGGGTATACCTGCTACATGGAGACCATCATGCCCAGCATCTGAAGAAACCGCCTCGCCTGAATGTGGTTTCCCAATCGAAACTCTTGCGGATGGCTAACAGAGACACCACTATGGGCTCTGACGGGTAAACAACCCTGCCCTCCTCGAGATCGAATCGCATCCTTAAATAAACGAAATGTTGAGTGGTGTGTCAACTCAGATTTCTCCTTGTTGACTATCTAGCCTAGATCTGAAAGCAACTTGAGATTCCGAGCAATATCCACCTCTAACCTGGCTGATGATCAGCCAATCGTCTATGTAGGTGTGAAGAGCCACGTTCTCTTTTGTGAGAAACGCTGTCACCACAAGGACCCCTCTGGTGAAAACCCCTTGGAGCTGTCGACAGGCCGAATGGGAGGTTTAAACTCCCATACTAGATTCTGAAACGCAACTCTCAGAAACCTGTGACAACTCCCGTTCATAGGAATGTGGGAACATGCATCACTCAGATCGATCGATACACACCACACTCCCTTCCTCAATCCTGCCATTACCGACCTCGGCGTTTCCATCTGGAGCCGAGGCGTATGGATAAACCAATTTAATGGCCTGAGATTGAGTACGGGTCTCCATCCCCCTGTGCTCTTGGGGACAAGGAACATATTGGAATAGAAGCCTGGAGTGTTCTGGTTCGCTGGATTTATTGCTCCCTTCAGAAGCTAACCCGACACTTCGATTTGAACGGCTTCTAACTTGTCTGGTTCCCGTGGTACGGGTGTCCAGACAGGTGTCAATGCCAGATTCTGCGGCGGAAAGTCCCACCACTCCGGCATGTACCCCTGGGATAACCATCCCAGGACCAGACTGTCTGACGTCACACCTCGCCAGGCCTCGACGAAACACATGAGCCTTCCACCCACCATAGACGTCTCGACGTCTAACGGGGTTGTCCGGCTCACGGTCCGCTCCCCCACCCCCCCCAACTTTCTTAACGAGAGAGAGAACCATTTCCGTCTTGGCTCGGCAGGTATAACTGGCACCGCTGTTCCTGTTGCACAGGTGCGGTCCAGGTGGATATGAAGAGAGCTCTCGTACCCTCAGGTACGATCTGCTCCCTTCTTTCCGCCCTTGGAGGACTTACCCGTACCCTTCCCCTTCCCGCCTCTAGGGCGATCAGGAGCAACATTGGGGAGGGTAGGGCCTCCACAACCTTCCTGGCTTTCTTAGCCGGCGGCGGCTGAGAAAATCCAGACGAAGCAGAAGTCGCAGTAGGCTTAGCTTTCGCCTTGCCTTTCTGCTTCTTCGAAGGTTGGACAGCTAACGGTTTCCCAACAGCCCCTAGTGCGTGCGCTTGCCTCACTCGCTCCAGCTGTAGGTTTACCGCCAACCGATTCTGCGCAATGCTGGCAGTGTCCTCTAGGATGGCCCGCGCCTGGCCACCGAAGATGCTAGGCCCTGTCAGGGGTGTCCCAAGAAGACGCTCCCTGACTGCCGTAGCCGGACAAGAACCATTTGCCTCCTGGACTTTGCCACACGCGCTTGCACCCTTGCCAGTGCGTCCATAGACAGCACCAAGCCGTCATTGACGCACGAAAGCGCCACAGGTGGCCTGCCCCCGCTTCAGCCCACACCGACTGAAGAAGGCGATACGAATGGTTGACAGCACTCATAGCTGCCCTCACACCCTCATCGCATAGGGACAGGACTTCATCCTGGTGTGCCTGGGACTTGTCCACAAGTGCCGGACCGGGGCCACCTGCTCCAGCACTCTGAACACCCAGTACCCAGTGATCATTCTCGGTGACCGACGGGACAACACCATACCTGTCGTATTCCCCCCGTGGAATACGACCCCTCGCCCGCACCTCCATGGAGGCCGCAAGAAGCTGGCCCTTGTTCATGCGTTGTTTGCTATAACTAGTATCAAGCAACACCATAAACCATGGATCCAGTCCAACAGACTGGATCAGGGCTGCGGGCAAGATCCCCGTCCTAATCGATGCACCGATGGACGGGGTACATCCTCCTCGGCCGTGGTCGAAACCACAGATGGGGCCACCCTGGCTAGCCAAGCCAGAGCCATGTCAGACCAATCCGTCTCTGAGGAGGACACTCCCGTTAACACGTCACCCGTTGATATGTTCACGGCCCTACCAGCAACAGCCTCCCGGCTAGGAGCCATTGCTGATATGCCAGGAACTCCGGTACCGTACGGTTCCGCCGCCACCCCATGGAACACACCAGTCCATGGAGTAGGTCTGCACGGAAAACTGTGCGACCCGTAGCGGTTGAGGAACCGTGGCCAAACACAGGCGCCAACGGCACCCCATGTCTGACCGCCGGACCAGGCGAGATAGGTGAGTACCATGCCTGGCCGGCCACACCCGTCACCGTGTTGGTTGGCAGCAAACCAACCATCACGGGACCGGTGCCCGGTACCGGAGTGGCCTCAGACAGATGGAGGACGGGTTCCATCAGGATGGAATCGACCTCCATGCTCTCCACCCGCGGCCTCACAGGCTGCAGCACCCTCTCCTCCTCTGCCTCCTCATCTTCAGACCCCTAAGAGTCGTCACTAGGCAAGGAAAACCTGGCGGACGGCTCCCATGCCTGACGGACCGGCCACCGCTACTGGACCACCCAGAGGTGGCCGCAGAGAGACAGAACCCATCAGGCCGGAGCCCGACGGGACTGCCAGGGGGCCGTACGAAACGGCTCCCTCTGTGTCCAGTCCAGAACCCTGTCCCAGGACAGGGTCCGAATCAAACATGGGGAGAGACTGCCCTACAACTTTTGGCAGCAGGGACGACACCAGCGTGGGCAGAACGCTATGCAAGACACCTTGCCTAGCCGGACCAAACCACGCCGGCGGTGCCATCTCCGCCACCTCCGGTTGCAGACGTGGAACGCTCCCACGGGCCGAAACGGATGATCCACGATTTACTTTCGGACCGCCTGACCCCGTGTCAGACCCTGCCAAGTCCTTCTGGAAAGGAACTTAAGCATCATATCGACCGACCACATAGCGCAAACGTTACACCTACTGTCAAGACTACACTTAGTACAGTGAAAACAGACATGGTCTTTGCATAGAACCCGTAAGATATGTGGCACTCGACACATGATGGCGGGGCTGGCTTGGCCTATAAACCAAACCTACAATAAGCCAGCGGAACGAAACAAAAATGGAAGGCAGACAATTAATTTTCAAATATATTGACCATAAAGTAACTGTCACCCTCCCGCACCCCACCCCGCAACGTTACAGCAAAGATTGCATTGATTATGACGACAAGAATGAAGCGGGCAATAATACACCCATACACTGATCCTCAAGGATGTATAACGGAACCAGGAATCATATCGCATAGCATTCGGGGTATATTTACTAATAAATATAAATTATACTCCTAACGAAGGCCAAAACGATATGTGAAGAAACAACAAAATGTAAACAAACTGCTGTAGCACACGGTAAAACCTCATACCACACATCTAAATCAAGAATTGCAAACTGATCGTGATAACACGCAAAACTTGAAAATTCCAAAGTTTTCTGGTACCAATTAAAGTACGCAGCACCCAGAATCAGATGCGCGAATTAATGAAACATTTTCTTCACATAAACATCCGAGAAACACGGGTGTGACGACACCCGCTCGGATCTTACGGAGAACGACGTCAGCCGATCATTGTGTTAAAACACTGATAAGCCAACACCTAATTTCATATCTGCCGATCGCCTGTTGGGGATTTAAAGGAATGCGATCATCTGGCATATTTCGTTGTTAACACACGTCCCAGATTCTTTGGGGGTAGAAATTGGAACATGCGACACATACAAAATTTTAGAGACCTAAGTCTTTTAACTATGGAATAACATGGAAATATACGACCTGATATCCTCGGAAGCGTCCATATTAATCCAATATATCCTTTTGAGAACGCACAAGCTATCACAATTAATCACAGTAAAAAGACTTAGGCTTAAACAATCTTAAGACTTCCCAACTGCAAAAAGCATGTATTCTCTTGTCGCTATGCAAACAAGAATGAGCTCTATGGTAGACGGGTACTCGGCAGTTGGGAGCCGAGTACCCGGTTCCAAGGAGTCGGTAAAGCTTTCTAAGTCTATAGTCCTAGAGCCAGCTGTCAGAGCCAGCTGTATATCAGAAGTAACACAATGGTGAGTATTGATCGAAGGAGAATTAGACATATCCGGTTATTGGCTGATATATTTTCACTAATTACGCATTTTAATCTGATTTATACAGATTATTTTTGATAAATTATTGTTTTGTCTGATCTTAGCTTATGTATTCTACTATATTTAGTCATTCCAATTACATTATCAAAAATACACGCGCATTATATCGAAGTAGGTTGTCGTCCTTGAGCAAACTCGCCCCAGATACTCGTAATTTTTAAATTCGTCCAAAGTCAAGTTAGGGTTTTATAGAAAAACTAATGCATTGGTCTTAGCTAATTACTAATGTAGTGGTCTTTGGAAATGTTAATCATACAAGGTTGTCAATGTAGGTTGGTTGGTTTATCAGACAACAAACAAGTACAGTGCTTTAAGTTATTGTTTATTGACATGCAGTTCAAATGTCATTAGTTAAATATACAATGGCCATTTCAATATATCAATTTTAGCCACGATTGTAGATCACATAATACATATTTTTGAAAGTTTACCACTGGAATGACTGACACTGTTTAGAGCCAGTCATTCCAGTGTTAAACTTTAAAAAATAGGTATTTTTGGTGATATACAATAGTGGCCAAAAGTGTTATGTGCTAAAGGTTAATAAACTATGCATAGTTAATATTCTCTATATATACATTAACAGTATTTACACAATGTCATACCTAGTGCTTTCAACATGTTTAATAAAGTGCTTTATAATTAGATCAATGTGTTGTGTTTATTTTAAGCAAAAAAACATGGGACCCCTATATTTCAGATGAGGACCCCATTGGACGAGATTTTACAGTGGGACCCCTAAATCTGAGCGTGTGGGGTCCATGGGACCCCCAAAAATCAGATGTTGTGGGCAACACTGTACTCACCTATACGCTGCCATTGTTACTAAGAAATGGAGGCGAGCAATGAGATACTCACGTAAAATTAATTTTAGGCGAGAGGAGAGCAATCACTCGCCTCTCATCGAGAGGCCTGAAATAGACCTAGGCTATACATGTAGTGACAAAGTTGAGCATACACCTGTAATGACCCAGGTTTGAGCATTTCATTTCTGAATCTGAACTAGTATTTTCAGTTTTCAGCCACACATGAAATTTGTTTTGAAAATATCTTAAATAATCTTGCCTGGAAGTAGCTGCTGCCTCAGGTAGCAATAATTTTTCCAGACAAATCTGTTTTAAAATATTCAGCGAATTACTTAAACTGTAAATAATTATCATACACTGTATACCTGTACAGCTAGTCTATGACATACTAAGTGACATGTGTTTGACCATTCTGAATTCATCCGTCTTTTCAATGTATTGTACTCTTACGTGTATAAATTCTGTACAAGATTTTAAAAATATTATGCCTGTATCTGTGTGGAAGGCACAGCTACCTTAGGTCCAGAGACTGAAACACATGTTAATCCTTTAACACTTATATCAACCAAAACCGGCTTCGGCAGTCATGGTAGTGGTCTTGAAAAATGTCTATTTGCAGACCAAGAGAAGACTATTTTTTTTAATTTACAACAGGAATAACTGGCTCGATAATCGAGCCAGTCATTCCAGTGGTAAATGTTAAACAAGAGGCCCAAGGGGCCTGTATCGCTCACCTGGACCATAGGCATTTCAACTAGAATGTTCATTAACAATAAGTAGAACTCTAATGAGTTGAGCAGACTTGTAACAAGAAAACAAAGGCCATGTTTCTTTAGGTATCAACTTCTCTTGAACAAACTTTAATGGCCCTTAGTCATTAATATCATCTCCCAAATTTCCGGCCGATCATTCAGCAGTTCTGAAGGTGTTGTTTTCTCGAAAACTATGGTCATCCAAGATGGCCGTCGAATGATTCGACCAATCTTCAGCGCTTGCCCTATATGACATTTCATGAGTTTTGATTCGATCCCTTAAACAGTTTCGGAGATTTTTAAAGAAATTTCTAAAAATCAGCCAAAATCCAAGATTGCCATTGGCCCAATTGGCCGATCGGCTTCGTTTGAACAACCTTGGATCCTTATGCCATAAGGATGCTTCCTGCCAAATATAATTGAAATTGTCCCAGCAGTTATCGAGAAGACATTTTAAATTTCCCATTGCTTTAGTATGGGAGCGTTTGGCAGGAAAATTATCCAAGATGGCCGCCAAACCATTTATCTGACAGTTTCGAAAATTGCAAGTTAGAGATCAGAATACACAAAAACAGATATAAAACCAATTTCGGCCCCAAAATCCATCAAATAAAAAATCCAATACAGCCACCAAATACGCTATATTTTGATTGGCCCACGGCCGCCATGTTTTTTTGGCAGTTCAACTTCCCGTGAACAAATTTTAATGGCCCTTAGTTCCAAATCATATCTGACAAATTTCGACCAGATCAGTTCCAGCGGTTCTGGAGGTCATTTTCGCTAAAACTAGGTCAACCAAGATGGCCGTTGAACCATTTGAACAATCAAGTTCCCGTGAACAAACTTGGTTCAGCTCCTGCCCTGGATCATATTTCATGGGGTTTGCATCAATCCCACAAGCTGTTTCGGAGAAGATTTTTAGACGTTTCTAAAAATCGGCCACAATCAAAGATGGCCGGTGGCCCAATTGGCCGATCGGTTTCGTTTGAACAAAGTTGAATCTCTATGACCTAAGGATGCTTCCTGCCAAGTATAATTGAAATTCTCCCAGTAGTTCTCGAGAAGAAGACATTTTAAGTTTCCCATTGCTTTAGTATGGGAGCATTTGGCGGGAAAATAATCCAAGATGGCCACCAAACCATTTATCCGACAGTTTCAAAAATGGCAAATTTGAACTCAGAATACCAAAAAAGATATATCAAACCAATTTCGGCCTCAAAATCCATCAAATAAAAAAATTCCAATATGGCCGCAAAATACGCTACATTTTGATGGGCCCACTGCGGCCATGTTCTTTGATGGATCAACTTCCCTTGAACAAACTTTAATGGCTCTTAGTTCCTAATCATATCTGCCAAATTTTGACCCGATCCCTTTAGCGGTTCTGGAGAAGTCGTTTTCGCTAAAACTAGGTCAACCAAGATGGCCGCCGAACCATTTGACCAATCAAGTTTCCTTGAACAAACTTGGTTCAGCACTTATCATAGATCATATTTCCTGACGTTTGCATCAATCCCCCAAGTGGTTTCGGAGAAGATTTTGACGTTTCCTAAAATCGGCCGAAATCCAAGATGGCCGTCAGCCAAATTGGCCGATCGGCTTCGTTTGAACAAACTTGGATCCCTATGGACTAAGGATGCTTCCTGCCAAATATAATTGAAATCGGCCCAGTGGTTCTTGAGAAGAAGCCGTCTAAAGGAAAAGTTGACGGATGGACAGACGATGGACAGTTGCCATGGCATAAGCTCATTTGGCCTTTCAGGGCAGGTGAGCTAAAAATAGTCTTCTCTTGGTCTGCAAATCAGCAATTTATGAGTAAACTGAAATCCTTTTGAAAAAATTCGAGAAAAATGTTAAGATTTAGTCTTAAATTTTCTTCTAGAAAATGTTCTGGCCTGTCCATTTGCAGGACAACTGTTTTTTAAAAACCTACAACTGGAATGACTGGCTTGATACAAGTGGTACATTAAAAAGACAGTCATCTCTTTGTCTGCAAATGGATATTTTCCAAAACCAGTGAAGAGGTCAGTTTTAGCCTTCTTGGCCATTAACCCTGTAGCCAAAGCCATACTCTGCACTGATTTTGAGGAATGTCCTTCGCAGATCACAACAACTATGTTTTTTAATTTAGCACTTGAAGTATTAGCAGAGGACACCTCTATTAGCATGGTCTATGGGAAGCTGTGACCAACATATTTAACCTACTTGACTTTCTTCTCATCCATCTGTGGAGGTCGCGACCTTTGAGCTTTATCACCCATTCTCGTTCCGGTAAGCTTCCCAATGAGGGAAATAACTTCTCCTGTCGATTCATCCCGTGCACGCCTGTCAATCAGTGAACGATCAACTTGTAAAACCAAATTTGAGTTCTGAAAAGAACAATATAATAACTTTGGATAAACAAATGCAGTGATGAGCGTAATGAAGGTGACTTTCCCCTGCCATGCCTGAACACACAATCTGCTTTAACCTGTTTCATAACGAAGCCGGACAAAACCGTCCTGTGCAGTTGTCTTGAGAAATGGACATTTGTAGAGCTTGGAATCATTCTGAATTCCAATATCAATAATCGACCCACCTCCACCAAACCCCAAAAACTTGATACATTATCGACTTTTCTTGAGTTGCTACTGCCATGTTGTGTGACGCTGTATGCCATACATAGTCCTACAGGGTTTGTACACCTTTCAGTATTTGAAATTCCATGACTTTTCCATGACTAAAATTAAGAAATTCCATGACCTCCAAGAATCAATAGCTAGGTCAAAGACAGTCAAATTTGTTTCAAAATGTTCAACAGCATATAGTGAATCATATGGAATTCACTTTATCTAGGGCAAAGGGTCAACATGTGAGAATATCCGGTACATTTTTAATAAAATCTGAGGCTTTCACATAAAAAATTGATGAATAAAAATTCTGAATGGAAGTTCTAGAGCCTATGATCATACATGTAGCATCCTTTCAGCCTAACATGGCTGAAATTGGTCAAAATGGTAAGAAGCAATATGGCCATTTCTAGTAAAGATTTTGACCCAAAAAATTCTCTATTAACCCTTTAACACTCATATCAGCCAAAGCCGGCTTCTGTCACGCGTGGTCTTGAGAGATGTCCATTTGCAGACCAAGAGAAGATTATTGTTGAACATTTTTTATAAAATAGTCTTCACTTGGTCTGCAAATTGGAATTTTTTTTTTAATTAAAAAAAATTTGGAACAAATTTAAGGCTTAGAGCCGAGGCTTCTATTTGGACAAGGTGTTCAAGAACAAATTTAAATCCAATCCCTAAAATTGTTACTTTCGCAAATATGTTGCGCACTAATAGATAACATGCATGGGAAAATTGGACAAAATATGAGCCAAAAAAGCCTTATACATGTATATACATGAAATATTGCAAAACCTATTTTTCAGACGAACGAAAATTGGTAACTTTACCGCTAGATTCAAAATAATAATAATCCTTTATCGGCTAAATATCTTGTTATTCTTTTAATATTACCAAGTTTATTTCATACTTTAACCGTAATAGAACGCATAAAACCATCTTTGAGCAAGAAATACGTTCAATATACAGGGGAATCTCCATACACTAGCGAGACCAGAATCAGAATATTTTATTGGCATGAATCTACATACATATAGATATAACCAAACATCAAGTGACGTGAAATATGTACATGACGGACAGAATATGAGTATATGAATATATAAAAATATATATGTATATAAATATGCAATCTATATTATTTACTATTTACAGAGCACCGGAAGTTACATTATCCTATTGAGCGTAGAGCGTATTTATCCCAAGAATATGGCTTGGTACTCCCAAAACGAAACGCAGTGGGTCCGTAGGTCTACTGAAGTCATGGATGGTTGAGAAATACTAATTAATTATTTTGGAGAAAACTGCTCACACTAACCCTTTTAACAACCATTGAAATGGTAAGTGGATTCATTGAGGTGCGTGCAGATACAATCTGAGACCGAGAAGCGAGATATCATCGCAATCTAATTATCATAATGTAACCAATTCGGCCGGGACGAAATCGCCCAAGTGAACAAAAATCTTGCCACTAAATATATTGCCGAATGCATACGCTGAGTAGGAAATAGTGAATTTATTGCTCAAATTGTTTTTAAAACATTCTCTTCTGTACATATTTATTATTAATTTGGGATATTCGCATTCGCGGCGTTACAAAACCCGTTTTTATTTGGGAGGCCTCCTTCCAGTCCAGATATAGTTTCAGTGGAATGTCTCCAATCACGAGAGTTTAATATGGCCTACCAACATAAGAAGGTTTCTTACGTTGTTTTGGGTCATTTTATTTTGGTTGTACATATGACTTTGATAATGAATGAAATCATGTGATCGCTGCGATAAAGATATGGAAATGTGTATTTCCGAGCTTTATTTCCCCATTTCACATTTGTATGCCATCAGATTTTATTTTTATTTAGGGAGATTATCATTTTCCATGACTTTTGTCAAATTGACAAATTTCCATGACTTTTCCAGGCCTGGAATTTAGATTTTCAAATTCCATGACTTTCCAGGATTTCCATGACCCGTGCGAACCCTGGTCCTAAACTATGCAGTAACTAAACTAAACATCCAGTTCAGGATACTATCCGAATCACACTCAGACAGGTAAAGCCTTCACTACACAACAATAAAAATTGTTAAAATTGCCTCGATGAGTTTTGAGGAGACATGTAAAGAATGTCACAAAATAACATAAGTACACAACAGTAATCACAGGAAACTCGTTCAAAACAATAATTTGCACAAGATAAAATTTTGAAAACCTGGTTCTCATGATTCTTCTACTGTGAAATTCAATAGCATCCAGTAGGTAGGGTTGCACGATTATTCAATTTTCATAATCGCGATCATTTAATACAAATAATCGCGATCATACGATTAATCATGAACTACCATATTTCGCTTAATTGTAGCCTATGAGCTAATAGAAGCCCACCCCCTAACTTTGACATATGAGCTCCAATGATTTCTTGGCAGTTTCAAAACGGCAAAAATCTGTATTAGAAGCCCACCCCCTAACTCAGCAGATTATATAGGAAAATATTTTAAGAGCAAATTTGTAAGAATAGCGTATATAATAATAACAATCGTGTCACGCAGCGTGTGTTTACTTCAGACCGATCTCTGCCCTGATACATTTCCGGCCCCTCTAGAAGTCAATACGGGCCTCGGATCTGTAAATCTCGACCACCTATTAGATTAATACTAATCAGGGTTGGGTTTTGGACTGTCCAAAACTAATTTTGAACAGACTTTGTCCAAAACCTGTCTAAAACCTGTCTTAAAGGGTTTAAACCAGTCCTAAACTAATTTCAGCATATTTGTACTATGCTTATTCATGCTTACTTACTAGTCTTAGTAATAATGCAATAAAAGAAATAAAACACCATAATAACATACAAATTGTATTACATTGTATATTAAGATATATAAAGTTATTACAAATATTATGCACGTTAACAGATTAAGATTACAGGCATGAAAATTCAGTTTTATGAAATGTGTAAGAGGTATGACATGTTGCTTATGCTCATTTAACCTTCAGTAACTTTACTAATAGGCCACGTATGGTCAAGATATAATAAAGTTTAATCCACACTTTTGTAGTTAAAATGCGCTTAAAACAGTCTTGGCGTGATTAAATACCTTCCTGATTATTATATTTTAAGACCAAATTTATGTACCCAAACAAGCACAGGAGAAAATGCGCGTCAATTTTGTAACGCCGATCAACATTAAATGATCCAAATTGAATTATTACGAACGACAATATAGCCGGCTTCTTAAGTTGGCGAGCCAGCGGCTATTTTGCGATGGGAGGCGGCGTGTTCTCTCGAGATATTATACGCTAACGGGAGTTTATCAAATGGGTACCCGTTATTCAGATCAGTATAATACTCAGTTCCTATCGCGCAATGATAATATATAGAAATTCCCGAGTTCCGATTCCCCGATTCCAGAATATTTATATCCGAGTACTCGCTCTAAAATAAACTCTTCAATTGGAGGCGAATCACGTGATTTTTTCGCGACACCATTTTATATCAAATTGTGGATTAATTTTGATGTAATAAACGACCTTTATTAAAGGATACGCAATATTTAGGCGCTCAAATCAAATAATTTCACTTCCCCGGTGATGTTTTGAGGTATACATTAAACATAGGCGTAGGCGGTGGGAATTTTGACGGGAGAAAATGTGTTTCATTTCCGTGGTATCAGTTTTAGAAAACTTTTTTGAGGAAAACTAATATAAGCCCACCCACCTTTCTCAGAGATGTTGGGTTGGAAATTGAACACCTCTTGTCCTAATACAAGCCTAGGCTTCAATTAAGCGAAATACCACGGAGATTCAACGCGTTTTCTCCCTTAGTATTGACTTAGTTAATATACAAACAAATCAGTTATTTATTTAGTTTATTTAATCATTCACACATTCGGCCGATCGCCGGATGTTTGTTTCCATGATTGGTGACGCGAGTTTCACATGCGTAAAAGTGTCTTGATAAAAGTTTCAACATGGCGACTATACGATTATTTAATTTTATAATCGTCCACGATCATTTTGAATTATATAATCGCGATTAATCGAATAATCGAAAAATCGTGCAACCCTACCAGTACGCCATGCCTTTTGGAGGTGAGATTAATTACCTTTGCAGAATTCATAGAATCGTGATGATGTCATCAGAATCAAATTTCCCATAATACACTGGGAGCGACGCCATTTATGGAGGGGGTAATTTAACATTACGAGCAATGGGCCGTAGAACCTTAATTACATTTTCTTTACTATCTTGCAAAATTCACTAATGATTTGATGTTTTCTGATACCGGGCGGGTTTATTACAGATACTCAGATACAGGATTTAATGGTCTGAGCTTCATCGAAAATGTAAACAATGCAGCATTATCGTCAATCTCTCCCCAACATCAATTTACAAGGCATAAGCCATTGGCTTGTTATTGCCTCAGTGCCAAACTGGTAGGGCAGGCAACCCTGGTCTGGATACAACACGTGTAGCTATCTTCATGTGTGCATGTTCATGTAGATGCACAGGCTGTTTCAAGATTAGTCCACTGTGATGTAATAATTGTATTATGACTTTGGGAATTGACGGCTCACATATGTTGTATAAGCATATGTGTAACAGCAACGTCCAAAGTCACACCACAATTAATTGTGTTCAGTCGAATTCAAATATTCTTTCTTTGAAAAAGATGTCTAGTTTGCCCTTGAATATTTCGACTGTGGTTGCTTCGACTATTGTTGTTGGCAGTGAATTCCAATGTGGTGCCACTCTATTTGCGAAGGAGTGCTTCCGAATATCTTTGCTGCTACGTTTTATGTTGAGCTTGAGCCTATGACCTCTGGTCCGTGTAACATTGGACAGTTTGAAAAAGTAGTTCTTATCAATATTGTATAGATCTTTGATGAGTTTGAATGTTTCAATCAAATCTCCACGAAACCGTCTATATTTCAGTGACATTAGATTTAGGGCTTCAAGTCTTTCTGTGTAGCTATACTCTCTGATTTGTGGGACAAGTTTTGTTGCTCTGCGTTGTACTCTTTCTAATAGCTGCGATTGCCTTTTCAGTCTTGGAGACCATGCTGAGTTGCAGTATTCAAGAATGGGTCGCACAACTTCCCCAAGTGATTTGTATAGTTAATAGTAGCGTACTACCAGGCTTTTTCCGTATGGCGTGAACAGTAGAAAGGGGAGAGATTGACGATATAGTCAACAATGCATTGCTATGGGCAGTCCTCTTTAGCATGTAGTAAGTTTGCCCCAACTTTAATGGCGGTCGATCTCAAGATGCCCGGATGTGCGAAACGGAATTAAAATTCTTTGAATTTTTCGAAAACTGGTAACATATACATTTCCTTGTTTTACTTACAGCCTTGTATTCATATTGCAAGGATCTTGCTGCTGCGTCCGCCATCCTTGTCGCGTTTACAACAATTGCTCTCCTTGCACAAACTTTGTATACCTAGTTTAATAACACATTACAAACGTTTAGTGAACGTGAATTTACTTCCTCTTGTTCTGTATATTCCTCCTATATTATGAGTACCGTGGCTGTTAACATAGATACATACATTTTACACAGATACATTTTACACAACAGGAACAAGAACAAGTGCACAGAAAAAGATGTACGACCACTCAAGTGTTTTTTACGTTTTAAGTTTTCCAGTTTATTTTAATTTGTTTGCACCAGTTTTAATAGAAATAGACGTTGTTATTCGGTCATCTAATGTGCGCTGCGCTACTCAGTATCACTATAAACTGTTGTTTTACACGAATCCTCTACTGACAGCAGGCGTCAACAAGCCTCTAACATCAGGAATGGGCTGCATATATTTATGGTTCATTTTAATGTTATTAAGTTGTTATTAACAATTATACATTGGCTATGTTATAATGATTCTGGAGTATAAATATTACAGATGGGTTCACAGTCGTAGTTATAGCGCAATGGATGACTTTCCCATAGCTTGTCTAGTCTAGCTTTGAAAGAATTCACTGAGGGGACGCTGATAACGGATTCGGGTAGTTTATTCCATTGATCAGTACAGCGCAACGGGAAAGAAAACTTTCGTATATTGAGTCTTGGTCTTATTTTCTTAATTTTTAGGCTGTGGCCTCGAGTTATGCTATTTGTGTCTTGTCACTCAATAAGGTCTGCAGTAACTTGGTCATATTTATTGCTAAGAATTTTTATATAACTCGATCATGTCGCCATGCAATCGTCTAAATACTAATGTTGGTAACTTTAACTTTTGGAGGCGTACGTGATATGGTAGATTACGCATACCAGGAACAAGTTTGGTTGCCCGTCTTTGGACATTTTCGATTGCATTTATGTGCTTTTTCAGATATGGAGCCCAAACCACATTAGCGTATTCAATATGTGGCCTAACAAGAGATTTGTAGAGATGTTTAAAGTTTTCTTTATCTGGATAGTCAAATGTTCTCCTAATCAGTCCCATTATTTGGTTCGATTTGCTTATTTTTCCATTTATATGTTCATCGAAGCATAGTTTATCGTCTATTATGACACCTATATCTTTTCCACTAAAAGAATGGGCTAGAGCATAGTTATTAAATTCCATGGTATAGGTGTGTAGAGATGGTTTTTTTGTTGATATTCGCATACTTTTGCATTTATCTGGGTGGAACATCAATAATGAATTATCAGTCCATGAACACATAGAGTTAATATCATTTTTCAGGGTGTCACAATCTTTTGGGTTAAAGATTGATCGAAAGAGTTTAGTGTCATCTGCAAATAAAAAGATCTCAGACCCACTACTGATTACATCAGGAAGATCATTAATGTAAATTATAAACAGTAATGGCCCTAAAACTGAGCCCTGTGGTATACCGCTTGTTAAGTCTGTTGGTTTAGATATGATTCCATTTATAACTACTTGTTTCTGCCTTCCGGTTAAGAAGGATTGGATCCAGTTTAACAAATTACCTTCTATGCCATATGCAGTTAGTTTTTTAATTAGACATTTATGTGGAACCTTATCAAATGCTTTCATGAAGTCGCAGTAAATCACATCAATCATACCCCTCTTGTCCAGAGTCAGTAGCCATTTCTCAAGAACAGTCAAAAGTTGTTTTGTGTGTTGATCTGTGATTATTCATTAAAAACTGTATGTACTTTCTGACACCGGTTTTGGTCACTGCCAAAAGTTTGTTCCGCTGCCAGTGTCCTGTGTGTGTCTTGTCTTCATGTTATGCGCATCGTGTCATATGTCGAACTGTTAAGCTTCGTCGTGCTGTTCAATTGCTTTATGTGTTTTGATGTCAACCCTCGCTAAAAACAATGTATTGTAGACATCTGTTTTCGTGATGTCTCAAGTCTTCTACATGCCCGTTATTCCTTTTAACCATAAATGTGATCCTTTTATCTACATTCTAGACAATGCTTTTACCAACATTTATCCACTTTTAACTGAACTATGCGAACATTTTTAGCCTGCTTACATGCCTGTTTTAACCTAGCAATGCCTATCGTTTAACAAAAGTACATAATGAACATTGTACAGAGAACTGTTTTAAAAATTCAGCAATAATAGATCATTAATACCACTCTTTTAACCAAAGTATTTGATTAACTTTGGCGGACAGACATCTATCGATATGGCTACTGCAAATTTAGCACAGTCACAAATGCTGAATGATCATGTACATCAGTCACCGCCAGCAAATTCACTTGCCACACTCTCAGATAAAATTGTGATGCCGCAAATACATCAAGATCAGAAGATGACATGGTCCAGAACAGGAAATATACCATCCCCCGCCAACCATATTCTCACCTGCCAGTAATACACAGAAGCATAGCGGTTATGCTTTAAATAAGAGCACTGCATTAAAGAAGCCGCTCGCAGCAACTGAATCGCCATCAATCTAAGTAATTCCAAGAGCTGGTGATTATGATGGTCAGTTACTACTGAAATACAGTACAGGTGGCTATGAGATAGCAAAAAAGTTCCTGATCAAATTTTACTGTCACAATATTCAAGATTCGAGAACAGAAAGTATTTGCATTACACACAAAGGAAAACTAACTCCAATCTATGAAGAAACTAATCTGGTGTTTGAAGAACAACTGAAAGTATTTAAAAGAACTGCAGCCGGCAATTATGGCAGACAACATAACTTCACCATCTGTATGTATCAGACAACATCCAAAATGCTGGTCAATGGGGTACAAATGGTGAAAGTTTTCAAATCAAAACATCCTCCAATCCTGTAAAAAATCATCCAAAATCATGGCACACAATCATTCAATAGCACGATAAGACAGGCCATCATCACATATACTGATAGCAACATAGCCGGTACAACTTCAGGCCTCCAGCAGAGTAGTAGTTCAAAGCCTCCAACAATCTCGGTAAAAGCCCCTACAATTCATAGTTCTATCGAAGATGAAACAAGCGCAGGTACTGAGACAAGGACAACAACCACATTACTAGCTCTATGTGCAACAGATCCAGCTACGACAAGAATGACAAATGCTAATGAAGTTCCATCTGATATCTGTCCTGTATGCAATAGACCATCACTCATGGAGACTATACAATGTGAAGCATGTCTCAAATGGTTCCATTACACCTGTGCCGGCCTTATTAGTGAGACTGCCCAGAAAATACCACAAAGCGCGCCATTCAATTGTGCAGTGTGCACCAATAATGCCCTGTATGATGATAACTCTCTATTGGCAGATGAAGACAGCCAACACTCCAATGTAGTGAATGATGGTCCAGAGAGCAACCCAGCAAAAGAAGGGCCTATAACCAATACAAATGCGGCAGCACCTCACCCCCTAGTAAAGTCTGTGGTAAACATCAATATGAATCAGCATCAGCCACCAGTCAACCAAACAAGTTATAGTGTTCGCGATAGTCTACATAGACATACAATGCGTAATTTGTCACCACAAAACATCTCGGCACAATCTAGTAACACAATGATCTCTGGCAATGCTACCTTTGACTCTATATCGTTAAACCAATGCGACTCAACAGTAGGAGATAAGCATATCAACATACAAACTGCTAAAAAGCCAGCTATTAATGTTACTAAAAATCAACGCATCTGTGGTGAAAACATAGACCAGCAGCAATACTTTCAGTTAAGATCATATATCGCAACACTGGAACAAAAGATCAAAGACTAGGATAGGACACTCTCGCTTCCGCAGATTTCATCAAATAGCACACCTACACGCCATGCTCAGAATCCTCACCATGACCTACAGCAAACCTATCCTACTCAGGATCGTCTTATGCTCCTTGAAGAGAAAATTGACCTCCTGCTGGAGTATCATAAAACCACTTCGGGTAGACTCAGAAACCTAGAGCACTCCACTAGCCTCCTACTCGAGCGTACCCAGGAGAGAAATAGTGCTCTTCAAACTCCTGCACTGCACGACACAAACAGAACTATATCAGAACATATCGCCAACAATAACCCAGTGCCTTCAGAGAGGATACCACAATATCAACCTCACTCACCACCAAGCCACTATCCTCATCTTATTCATCCCAGCATACCATCAAATAACCATTTACACCCAGCATTTAGTGCTTCAATGTATCCATCAGTGCCAGAACGACCACACTGGGGTCCACAATTTGTCTCAAATACTCTGTACGAAATGTACCACCCTTCAATACAACAGCATCCTCCGGCCATACCACCAGGCTTTCAAGCAATGGCTCTAGCAAACAATCCGATGAGATATGTTCCATCACTGTATAACAATCCTACACCAATGCAGACATACATGCCATGAACAGAAACTTACCTGAGGCACCCAACTATACCACCTGGATTTCAAGCACCTCTGCTGGCTGTAAGACCGATGATGTATGGCATACCCAATCATCTGCACTTACCAATTCCATCAAGATATGATCAGATCAATCACCGCAGCCTCCCACGATGTGCACATGGTACAATCAGCCAACACCATCAGCCACCACTAGTGCGTCCACTAGCCACATCTGCTCCTCACCCAACATCAAATCAAGTAGACGTGAGCTCAAATAATAGTCAGGCTACAGTGCAAAATGTACCTAGCCACGAGCATCATCCACTGCAGACACATCCATCAGCAGGCCCTCCAATGCAGCCGCATGTAACTCAAGCATCTACCAGTCAAATTAAAAAACAATGTACATTACCTCATGCTCCTGAGATAGAACTACAGTCACATCTAGTAAGCGCGTCTCAGATACAGTCAGTGGTGATTAAAGCAAATCCTAGCCAGGTTCACGACCAGCCTATATTACATGATGCATCTGATGAAATCTCTTGACTGACACAATCGCAAAGTTATGATCAGTCTTCACTACACAATGCTCCCATCTCACAGGCGTGGTCGTTAACATTGCAACCTATATCTCCGTTACCACAACCACTAGTAGTCTTACAGATGACAATGACTCGGTCACGCACTAGCCAACATGAGCCTCCCCCCCCCCCCATCTACACAAGGGGGACAGACAACACTATTGATAAAACACAACCTAGTTCGTCTGATCTTTCACAACATAGCTCTCTGCCTTTTTTTAGACATTGTCACCATCAAAGACATACCACCAGATCAAACACACATGCCACCTATATCAAGGAACATATAAATTGTATAACGTATAACGTCGAAGGTATACGAGGAAATGTGCCATATCTAAAAGAGCTTCCGGAACAAACATAAATATTATGCTTACAAGAACATCGGTTATGGGACTTCGAAAAGAATGACATCAAGCCCTTCCTTCAAGATTTCATTTGTACCATCCAGTCTGTAGATGTTGAATACCCAACATGTAAGTTTGAGCAGAAACGAGGCTATGGGGGAGTTGCAATTGCATGGAATGTACATCTAGATCCATATGTTAGAACCCTACCAGATGGAAATGAACGTAGTATTGCAATCGAGATCTTAACAGAGCCACAACCTGTTTGTCTTCTCAACTCATACATGCCTACATTCTGGTATGCTACCTCAGCCGCTAACTATGCAGAATGTCTGGATCTAGTATCCTCTATCATGCAAAAATATCAGCCAACACATAAGATCATCTGGTGTGGAGACATGAACGCAACATTGCTATCTCAGGAAAATGGCAACGACAAACAGTTGAAACCGTTTATCCAAGAACATGATATCAGTCCATTAGCCAGCTCTTCTAGCAAACCAACCTACATACATGGGAATAACACCTCTCAAATTGATTATTTCCTTGGAAAACAATGCCAGCGTGCGTCCAGTACAGTTATTTATGATATGGATCCTGCAAACACATCAACACATGTTCATGTATATTGTCAAATACCTCTTCAAATCTCAGTCACCACCAAATCAGCAAAACAAATGCAGAAAACTTCGGCTGCTTTGGAAAGATGCGGATATCGGAGGGTACCAGGAGCACCTCAGTACAGAAAGCTCGACCAACTTTGAAGAGAATGTAGACATACTCATACAATGTTTACACGACTCCTTGACCTCAGCAGCATTGAAATTTGTTTCGTCCAAGGTGACACATATGAGCGGCCCCATGTGGAAAGCTTCTCCAGAATTCAAGGTACTTCTAGATAAAGGAAAAGTTCTAAAATGCTACTGGCACCAAATCGGAAGACCTGCCACAGATCATCCTATCTCGCTAGAAATGAAAATCTTGAAGAAGCAGCTGAGATCACAACAGAGGACCGAACATTCTACAGAACGTGTTGACTTCTACAACAAAATAATAGAATCATACTCATCAGAAAATTTGTACAGACTCATTCGACATAACAAGGATGCAAACACTGCCACTAGTACTTTAAATGTAAACGGAAGCTCGTTGCTCGATCTAGTAACACAATGATCTCTGGCAATGCTACCTTTGACTCTATATCGTTAAACCAATGCGACTCAACAGTAGGAGATAAGCATATCAACATACAAACTTCTAAATAGCCAGCTAATAATGTCACTAAAAATCAACGCATCTGTGGTGAAAACATAGACCAGCAGCAATACTTTCAGTTAAGATCATATATCGCAACACTGGAACAAAAGATCAAAGACTAGGATAGGACACTCTCGCTTCCGCAGATTTCATCAAATAGCACACCTACACGCCATGCTCAGAATCCTCACCATGACCTACAGCAAACCTATCCTACTCAGGATCGTCTTATACTTCTTGAAGAGAAAATTTACCTCCTGCTGGAGTATCATAAAACCACTTCGGGTAGACTCAGAAACCTAGAGCACTCCACTAGCCTCCTACTCGAGCGTACCCAGGAGAGAAATAGTGTTCTTCAAACTCCTGCACTGCACGACACAAACAGAACTATATCAGAACATATCGCCAACAATAAACCAGTGCCTTCAGAGAGGATACCACAATATCAACCTCACTCACCACCAAGCCACTATCCTCATCTTATTCATCCCAGCATACCGTCAAATAACCATTTACACCCAGCATTTAGTGCTTCAATGTATCCATCAGTGCCAGAACGACCACACTGGGGTCCACAATTTGTCTCAAATACTCAGTACGAAATGTCCAACCCTTCAATACAACAGCATCCTCCGGCCATACCACCAGGCTTTCAAGCAATGGCTCTAGCAAACAATCCGATGAGATATGTTCCATCACTGTATAACAATCCTACACCAATGCAGACATACATGCCATGAACAGAAACTTACCTGAGGCACCCAACTATACCACCTGGATTTCAAGCACCTCTACTGGCTGTAAGACCGATGATGTATGGCATACCCAATCATCTGCCCTTACCAATTCCATCAAGATATGATCAGATCAATCACCGCAGCCTCCCACGATGTGCACATGGTACAATCAGCCAACACCATCAGCCACCACTAGTGCGTCCACTAGCCACATCTGCTCCTCAGCCAACATCAAATCAAGTAGACGTGAGCTCAAATAATAGTCAGGCTTCAGTGCAAAATGTACCTAGCCACGAGCATCATCCACTGCAGACACATCCATCAGCAGGCCCTCCATTGCAGCCGCATGTAACTCAAGCATCTACCAGTCAAATTAAAAAACAATGTACATTACCTCATGCTCCTGAGATAGAACTACAGTCACATCCAGTAAGCGCGTCTCAGATACAGTCAGTGGTGATTAAAGCAAATCCTAGCCAGATTCACGACCAGCCTATATTACATGATGCATCTGATGAAATCTCTTGACTGACACAATCGCAAAGTTATGATCAGTCTTCACTACACAATGCTCCCATCTCACAGGCGTGGTCGTTAACATTGCAACCTATATCTCCGTTACCACAACCACTAGTAGTCTTACAGATGACAATGACTCGGTCAGGCACTAGCCAACATGAGCCCCCATCTACACAAGGGGGACAGACAACACTATTGATAAAACACAACCTAGTTCGTCTGATCTTTCACAACATAGCTCTCTGCCTTTTTTAGACATTGTCACCATCAAAGACAAACCACCAGATCGAACACACATGCCACCTATATCAAGGAACATATAAATTGTATAATGTATAGCGTCGAAGGTATACGAGGAAATGTGCCATATCTAAAAGAGCTTCCGGAACAAACATAAATATTATGCTTACAAGAACATTGGTTATGGGACTTCGAAAACAATGACATCAAGCCCTTCCTTCAAGATTTCATTTGTACCATCCAGTCTGTAGATGTTGAATACCCAACATGTAAGTTTGAGCGGAAACGAGGCTATGGGGGAGTCGCAATTGCATGGAATGTACATCTAGATCCATATGTTAGAATCCTACCAGATGGAAATGAACGTATTATTGCAATCGAGATCTTAACAGAGCCACAACCTGTTTGTCTTCTCAACTCACACATGCCTACATTCTGGTATGCTACCTCAGCCGCTAACTATGCAGAATGTCTGGATCTAGTATCCTCTATCATGCAAAAACATCAGCCAACACATAAGATCATCTGGTGTGGAGACATGAACGCAACATTGCTATCTCAGGAAAATGGCAACGACGAACAGTTGAAATCGTTTATCCAAGAACAGGATATCAGTCCATTAGCCAGCTCTTCTAGCAAACCAACCTACATACATGGGAATAACACCTCTCAAATTGATTATTTCCTTGGAAAACAATGCCAGCGTGGGTCCAGTACAGTTATTTATGATATGGATCCTGCAAACACATCAACACATGTTCATGTATATTGTCAAATACCTCTTCAAATCTCAGTCACCACCAAATCAGCAAAACAAATGCAGAAAACTTCAAGGCTGCTTTGGAAAGATGCGGATATCGGAGGGTACCAGGAGCACCTCAGTACAGAAAGCTCGACCAACTTTGAAGAGAATGTAGACATACTCATACAATGTTTACACGACTCCTTGACCTCAGCAGCATTGAAATTTGTTCCGTCCAAGGTGACACATATGAACGGCCCCATGTGGAAAGCTTCTCCAGAAGTCACGGTACTTCTAGATAAAGGAAAAGTTCTAAAATGCTACTGGCACCAAATCGGAAGACCTGCCACAGATCATCCTATCTCCCTAGAAATGAAAATCTTCAAGAAGCAGCTGAGATCACAACAGAGGACCGAACATTCTACAGAACGTGTTGACTTCTACAACAAAATAATGGAATCATACTCATCAGAAATTTTTTACAGACTCATTCGACATAACAAGGATGCAAACACTGCCACTAGTACTTTAAATGTAAACGGAAGCTCGTGGCTCGATCCTGCTGAACAATGCAAAGCATTTTCTGCCAACTATGAAGATCTTGCGGTTCCCAAAGCAGAGCCCCACTTCGATACAGACTACATGGATAGAATCCAGTATGATCTTGCATTAATACACAATATATGTACTCAGAACATGCAACCGTATAGCCCGGTAACAACCAGTGAAGTGTACAGTGGTGTTAAAAAGTTGTTATTACCAGTAGCCAGGTCTCCAGCTCCAGGTTGTCATTATCAGTAGCCAGGTCTCCAGCTCCTGGTTGTCATTATCAGTAGCCAGGTCTCCAGCTCCTGGTCATCATTACCAGTAGCCAGGTATCCAGCTCCGGGTTGTCATTATCAGTAGCCAGGTCTCCAGCACCTGGTTGTCATTATCAGTAGCCAGGTCTCCCGCTCCTGGCTGTCATTACCAGTAGCCAGGTCTCAAGCTCCTGGTTTTCATTAACAGTAGCCACGTTTCCCGCTCCTGGTTGTCATTACCAGTAGCCAGATCTCCAGCTCCTGGTTGTCATAATCAGTAGCCAGGTCTCCAGCTCCTGGTCATCATTACCAGCAGCCAGGTCTTCAGCTCTTGGTCATCATTATCAGTAGCCAGGTCTCCCGCTCATGGTCATCACTTACCAGTAGTCATGTCTTCCGCTCCTGGTTGTGATTACCAGTATCCATGTCACCAGCACCTGGTTGTCATTACCAGTAACCAGGTCTCCAGCTCATGGATGTCATTTTCGGTAGGCAGGTCTCCAGCTCCTGGTTGTCATGATCAGTAGGCAGGTCTCCCGCTCCTGGTTGTCATTATCAGTAGCCAGGTCTCCAGCACCTGGTTGTCATTATCAGTAGCCAGGTCTCCAGCTCCTGGTTGCCATTATCAGTAGCCAGGTCTCCAGCTCCTGGTTGTCATTATCAGTAGTCAGCTCTCCAGCACCTGGTTGTCATTATCAGTAGCCAGGTCTCCCGCTCCTGGCTGTCATTACAAGTAGCCAGGTCTCAAGCTCCTGGTTTTCATTAACAGTAGCCACGTTTCCCGCTCCTGGTTGTCATTACCGTTAGCCATGTCCCTACCTCCTGGTTATCATAATCAGTAGCCAGGTCTCCAGCTCCTGGTCATCATTACCAGCAGCCAGGTCTTCAGCTCTTGGTCATCATTATCAGTAGCCAGGTCTCCCGCTCCTGGTCATCACTTACCAGTAGTCATGTCTTCCGCTCCTGGTTGTAATTACCAGTATCCATGTCACCAGCACCTAGTTGTCATTACCAGTAACCAGGTCTCCAGCTCATGGATGTCATTTTCGGTAGGCAGGTCTCCAGCTCCTGGTTGTCATGATCAGTAGGCAGGTCTCCCGCTCCTGGTTGTCATTATCAGTAGCCAGGTCTCCAGCACCTGGTTGTCATTATCAGTAGCCAGGTCTCCAGCTCCTGGTTGTCATTATCAGTAGCCAGGTATCCAGCTCCTGGTCATCATTACCAGTAGCCAGGTCTCCAGCTCCTGGTCAAAATTGTCAGTGGCCAGGTTTCCCGCTCCTGTTCATCACTTACCACTAGCCGGTTCTCTGGCTCCTGGTTGTCATTACCAGTATCCAGGTCTCCAGCACTTGGTTGTCATTACCAGTAGCCAGGTCTCCAGCTCTTGGTTGTCATTATCAGTAGCCAGGTCTCCAGCTCTTGGCTGTCATTATCAGTAGCCCGGTCTCCCACTCCTGGTTGTCATTACCAGTGGCTAGGTCTCCCGCTCCTGGTTGTCATTACGAGTAGTCACGTCTCCAGCTCCTGGTTGTCATTATCAGTAGCCAGGTCTCCAGCAACTGGTTGTCATTATCAGTAGCCAGGTCTCCAGCCCCTGGTTGTCATTATCAGTAGCCAGGTCTCCAGCTCCTGGTCATCATTACCAGTAGCCAGGTCTTCAGCTCCTGGTCATCATTACCAGTGGCCATGTCTCCAGCTCCTGGTTGACATTATCCGTAGCCAGGTCTCCAGCTCCTGGTTGTCATTACCAGTGGCTAGGTCTCCAGCTCCTGGGTGTCATTATCAGTAGCCAGGTCTCCAGCTCCTGGTCACCATTACCAGTAGCCAGGTCTTCAGCTCCTGGTCATCATTACCAGTAGCCAGGTCTCCAGCTCCTGGTTGTCATTATCAGTAGCCAGGTCTATAGCTCCTAGTTGTCATTATCAGTAGCCAGGTCTCCAGCTCCTGGTTATCATTACCAGTAGCCAGGTCTCCAGCTCCTGTTTGTCATTATTAGTAGCCAGGTCTCCAGCTCCTGGTTGTAATTATCAGTAGCCAGGTCTCCAGTTCCTGGTTGTCATTATCAGTAGCCAGGTCTCCAGCTCCTGGTTATCATTACCAGTACCCAGGTCTCCAGCTCCTGTTTGTCATTATCAGTAGCCAGGACTCCAGCTCCTGGTTGTCATTATCAGTAGCCAGGTCTCCAGCTCCTGGTCATCACTTACCAGTAGCCAGGTCTTCCACTCCTGGTTGTGATAACCAGTATCCATGTCTCCAGATCCTGGTTTTCATTATCAGTAGCCATGTCTCCAGCACCTGGTTGTCATTACCATTACCCAGGCTTCCAGCTCCTGGTTGTCATTATCAGTGGCCAGGTCTCCAGCTCCTGGTCATCATTACCAGTAGACAGATCTCTATCTCCTGGTTGTCATTCTTACTAGTCAGATCTCCAGCGCATGGTTGTCATTGTCAGTAGCTGTGTCTCCAGCTTCTGACCATCTTTATCAGTAGTGTAGTTCGGATCGACCAGTCGGGTACCGACCGTACCAACTAAGCTGGGTACACGCCCCACCCGTCTAGGATTCGTTTCCTGAACATGCCCCCCTGAGTAGAGCTATAAGGGTATATAGGCCTATGGGAGAGAGAGCGTGTCGAAAAACGACTAAGTTTGTTAAAACGCATTATGCGCATACGCGCGCCGGGACACTGTTTCTATGGAGCGCGTAGTTGTGACCTAGATAGGATGGCGCTTTTAGTGTACCGAGCTGGTACTCTGTAATCCTTATTGATTGTCTATTCCCGTTAAATCTGGCATTAGTCAAGACCAGAATTCGACGGGATTTCCAAATCTGTAAACCATTTCAAAATCGGTTGAGAAATGGCTGAGTTATCCAGGGAAAACTCTTTGTGATTATCTTCAAAATATTGCCGTGACGTCATAACCACGTGTACGTAAAGCTTCTAGAATGTTCTAGAACGTTCGACGACGTTATTATTAGTGATGCGCTGATTGGTTGTTGCTCGAACGATGATTGAATGGAGCCTGCGTGCGCCTGTGACGTCACTGAGAGTATAAAAGGAGAAGCGATCCAGTGATCGTGAGCATCCTCGGCCAGGGGCCGAACAGGTTGGAGCTGTACCAACTACTATCAAGCGCGATACGTGTCTTCCTTCGCTATCTGTCGGGTTTTGATCCTGTAGTGTGCAGTTTCCAACCCACTGCACTAAAACAATTTTGCAACTCCCCATCTGCGGGAGTAATTTGGAACTTTTGATAATCGTTCATGAATACTACATCTACATTCGGAACACAAACTTGCGGTGAGGCCTTTGCGGCCTGAATATGTGAATCTACAGATGTAGAGGCAGGATGTTCTTTGAAGGATGACTCGCCGGATCTGCCGGCCACGCCTAAAAGTGGTATTTCAAATGCCGCCGCACTAATCGTGTAGGTTCTTTCGACTTTCGACCGTAGCAAGTAAACTCTGCCCGGTGCGTCTTCAGAGCTGGTTGACGTAGCCAGCACCATGAATCCTTGTTTTGTATCTTCATTTGCCTCTGACAACCCCCACTAGTGATCGGGTTATTTACACCTTCCATCCGTGCCATCGGTGTACGGGAACTTTCTTCAGCACATAGTACTATCGTATCTTTTGCTGACTGCTCGTTAGACATTCTAATAGGCTTACAGTGCTGAGCGATGTTCCCCCGCCATGAACGTTCTTACGGGAATCTTGTTTGCGGACAACAGCTCGCGGGGACCCACCTGCAGGACCCAGCCTGCGGGAACTTTCCAGCTTCGGGAGAGCGCATCATCTCACGTCGACTACGGATTGATGTATCAATTTCGGTAACATGGTAGCCTCACTTGGGAATGACTACCAAGTATACAAGTAACTATACTCCAGAATTTAATTATTTCTCTATATATGTTTTGTTAATTACCTCGTATCCGTAATAACGGCTCCGATGACAAAAAGGAACCGTAACGGTCTTAGGATCGATAGTTATAATTTCTGTATTTGTTAATAGTTATTATCATTTTCTTCAATGTGTTGATAACCGCACTATAGTAGGTTCGTTGACCTGTACTAGTATATATATATCTTAATCATTTGACACCGTATTGCGTGTTCTGGTTAGATTATGTATGTATATGGGCAGTGGCCATCCGTTAACTTGTTTTGCTTAGTTATAGAAAATATAGGACTGCAGTGCACGTCGGAAACACTATACAGCAACATTTATATATGCAGCTCTTTCTCCCGCCACCAACAATTTTTCACTGAGGTCGCTGTCCATGCTATAACGCTGTTTAGCCCGGCATGCTACCGACTAAAACCTTTTCTATTCAGCTCGATAGGATATGTTCAAAATGATTAGAGACACTTTCTTCATTACATACTGTGTAATATACTCTTCTCTTCTGGCAGTGCGATAATCTATCCCCGCACTCCGGTAAGACTCATAACTCTAAGATTTTGTCTCTCTTCATATTCCTCTCAGCCATGTGGCTTCTTAATTGTTTGGATGCCCCTATCCGCACCATGGCCTGCTCCGACTCTGGGAATCTATTGGGGTTTCCGAGTGGTAATGGCTAGGGTGCGGTATCACATACACTCCCGTGTATCTTCGGATACCTAGTAGATAGTACTTTAAGCCAATGTAGGAAAGCACTGCGAAAACACATGTATTAATTATTATTTCATTTACTGACAATCCTCCCGCACCGCAGTGAAAAACTGGCAACTTGTATATACACCTAATGACAGGTTAAACGGTTAGTTCCATAGGCCCCGGTGACGGGCGAGATACGTATTCTCACCGAATTCTGTTAAAATGTCTGGGCATGATATTTGGATCTGCCACGCCCTTACGGGAATGACATTTACGGTGTGCATTCGTCTCTCATACTCCCACCATAACGATAGGAGATGTGGCCTAATAATACATTCGTGAAATGTAAACCAGGTCTTGTAATGTTTCATGTGGTTGCGAAGCGGAATGTCCGGCTTCTCACCCAGTTCGGAGATCCAACTAAGTAACATGTATGAGCGCTGTCTAAAGTATTGATGTCCTCGGGCATCTGTTCTCCATGACAGCTGTGTCTAATGGCTAGGTAGATATCGGCCAATTGCGGCCTAAACTAAGTCGTGTTTTAAAAACAACTAAAAGGAATTAGGCAAAGCAGAAGGCTCGCAGAAATAAAGTGGCAACTACTAACTCAGCATATTAGGAATTAATAAGACGGTGACGAAGGAATCCATCGGGAATCTTCTGCTCCGTCTTCCCGTAAAACAGTACGCACCCCTATAGTCATAATCTCACTAGGTATGGTCTTTTCTTTCTACAGCATTTTTGTTTGAAATATTAGTGGGCCCATTTTTGCCTACTATACTTCCCCCGCTTTAGGCTGTGGCAACACCTTCACGAGACAGAGGCCCACACGAGGCACTTGCCTCTCGCAAGGATTCAGCGACGACGATCCATGCCAGGATAATACTCCTCACCCAAACTAGCACCAGGAGTAGTGCCCGCGTGAGGCACATCACCTTCGTCTGAGATAGCCTTCTTCCTTTCAGCTTAGAGGTATAATAACTTATATTAAGTTAAATAGCTATGTCTCGTGTATGGGAGCCTCCCTTGCGGGGATACCTCTGCGGAGCTACGAGTCTGTGTGGTACCTCCAGGAGCTCCATGTTTAAAAGTTCATCTACCTGCCTCTATGTCTTGTATTTTCGTATGCTCTTACTGTAGTTTTATCTAGCATATTTTTAATCAGTTAGGTAAACGCATTGTATAGACTTATATTTTTAGGTCACCAAATCAAATCTTGTAAGTCCATAGATCACGGAATTGCTATGGACAGGCATACTGGTGACACAAATTCTTGGGATGAGACCGTTATGTTTAATCATCATCATCATCATCAATTTACAAGGCATAAGCCATTGGCTTGTTATTGCCTCAGTGCTAAACTGGTAGGGCAGGCAACCCTGGTCTGGATACAACACGTGTAGCTATCTTCATGTGTGCATGTTCATGTAGATGCACAGGCTGTTTCAAGATTAGTCCACTGTGATGTAATAATTGTATTATGACTTTGGGAATTGACGGCTCACATATGTTGTATAAGCATATGTGTAACAGCAACGTCCAAGCCACACCACAATTAATTGTGTTCAGTCGAATTCAAATATTCTTTCTTTGAAAAAGATGTCTAGTTTGCCCTTGAATATTTCGACAGTGGTTGCTTCGACTATTGTTGTTGGCAGTGAATTCCAATGTCGTGCCACTCTATTTGCGAAGGAGTGCTTCCGAATATCTTTGCTGCAACGTTTTATGTTGAGCTTGAGCCTATGACCTCTGGTCCGTGTAACATTGGACAGTTCGAAAAAGTAGTTCTTATCAATATTATATAGATCTTTGATGAGTTTGAATGTTTCAATCAAATCTCCACGAAACCGTCTATATTTCAGTGACATTAGATTTAGGGCTTCAAGTCTTTCTGTGTAGCTATACTCTCTGATTTGTGGGACAAGTTTTGTTGCTCTGCGTTGTACTCTTTCTAATAGCTGCGATTGCCTTTTCAGTCTTGGAGACCATGCTGAGTTGCAGTATTAAAGAATGGGTCGCACAAGTGATTTGTATAGTAGCGTGAAAGTAGATTGATCAATGTTGGTAAATGTTCTCTTGATTAGTCCTATTGTACTGTTTGCCTTGGATACAATGTTCCCTATATGTATGTCAAAAGAGAGGTTTCTGTCGACATGAACCCCCAAATCTTTTTCTACATCTGATGTTGATACAGCATGTGGATCAGGTGTATCTGTCATATAGTATTTGGTTTGAGGGTTATTTCTGCCGAAGTGCATGACATGCGTTTTGTCTGTGTTGAAAGATAGTTGCCATGTCTGCGACCATTTACATACTTTATTTATGTTTTCCTGAATCTGACTGGTAGCTGGGTTGCCGTACATCTTTGTATCATCTGCAAATATTTTGCAGTGGCAGGTTAATCGATCAGGTAGGTCATTTATATATATCAGTAAAAGTATAGGTCCTAGAACACTTCTCTTCGCAGTTCGTTATATCGTCCTTTGTTCAACAGTAGTTTTGGCTTAGCTATTTGTTTGCTTGTGCTTAAGATGTCAGGATGTAGTGATATTTGTAGAATGTCATGATCACTTTTACCTAGCGGCGCTAGGTGAGTTATTTCATGGACGATGTTTTCGTTGTTTGTTAAAACTAGATCCAAAAGATTTGAAGTCTGATTTATTCTATGTCGAGTCGGATTAGTAACTAGTTGCTGTAGAAAAATTTCGCTGGTAGTATTAAGAAAAGCGTCTTCTTCTTCTTTTGGAGAAAAGCCTGTGTTCCAATTTATCGATGGGTAGTTGAAGTCCCCTACTATAAGAATATGGTCTGTATTTGCTGCATCAACTTTCTGTAGGAGATTTAAGAGGTTTTTGTTATTTGAGCCATCTGAGCTGGGACTTCTGTAGATGCAACCAATGATAATTCTTTCCTTTTGTTGTGTCGTCCATGTACTCCATACTGATTCGGTAAAGTCATCGTCATTCAAGATGTCACAGGATTGAGCATTTAGTGATACATGTGTATATATAATAACTCCCCTTGATGGTTTATTATTCAGTGATAGTTGGTACTCATCAATCTGTAGTTCACTAATGTTGATGGTTGTGTTTTTAGGTAAGGCTTCCGTGATTAATATGATTGCAGGGTGAATATTCTGTACTAGTGTTTCGAGCTCAGCCTTTTTATTAATCAAACTATCTGCATTTGTGTATATACATGTGTTCGTTACTGTTTTAGAATTTCCATTGTTGTTTGATTGTAAATGTTTTGGCAATTGATTTGTGCTAATTTCTGCCTGGGAATGTACATGCAGTTCAGTATTTGTCTTTGTATTGCTGTTGATAGTGTCTATGTATGGCTCATCATCTGGAGTGGCTATGGACTCGTTGTGTAACAAACTGAAATGGTTTGATAGTTGTATTGGTACTTGTTTATATATGACTGGCCGTGTACCGGATTGATCGCAAGATGGTAAAACTAGCACCTCCATGTCCTTCCATTTCGAAAATCCTGTAAAAGGTAATAATTTATGTAATCTTGGATGTTAGTGGATAGGAGATTTATTCCTGATTTGTTGGGATGGACATTGTCCCAGAATAACTCACCATATACTTGGCCCTCTTCGCTGCTGAAAATAAAAGAATGGTTAATGAAAGTCACAGCGAGCCACACCGCTAGGGATTCTAATCGTGTGTTGAACTCACTGACCAGATCATTTTCATATGGTTCGTTTGCGCATGGAAGCAGTGATGATACAAATACCTGTGTTTCGGGTGACTGGCGACGGATTGTTTGCATGAGTGTAGTGTAGTCCTCTATCATTCTGTCAAGGCTCTTACGACCGATATCATTTGTTCCTACATGTACCACAATCCCATCGTATCGTTCATCGGCTACAGATTTCTCGATTTGGTATGTGATTTCGCTTATACGCGCGCCGCTGAAGGACCTAATTTTGATGTCGGTATCATCGGATGACATATATCGCCCGCTTAGTTTTTTAAAAGTTGAGCTTCCAATTAGAAGAACATTATTCTTCTGCTTATCATTGGAATGTCCACTTTGTTGTTGTGGTGAAAGCCATTTGCTTGGGTGCCGTTGTTTGTGTGCAGTGCTAGAGTGCTGCTGGTATGAACTGAGTGTTTGGTGTTGTTTGTGTGCAGTGCTGGGGTGTTGCTGGTATGAACTGAGTGTTTGGTGTTGTTTGTGTGCAGCGCTGGGGTGTTGGTATGGATTGAGTTTTTGATGGTTATCTGACTGTAGTCTGTGGTTGTTGTTATGGCGGTGTGTGTATGATGTACCTGCGACTACCTCATTGTATTGCCGCACACCTGGTTTGGCCTGGCTCCTATGGTCTCTTCCTTGAGACTCACTGAGTGCTTGTGGCATGGCTGGTATACGTGGTTCAGTGTGGTGATTTTGATGGATGTTGTTCTGTTGTGCGTGTTGTTTGGCTGGTTTACGTGGTGTAGTGTTGTAATTTTGATGGATGTTATTCTGATGTTGTGTTCGCGACGATGGTCGCATGGCCCCACTGGAACGATTGAGTTCCACCGGCCTTAGGAGCCAGTTTTTGTTTCCCGCATGGCAGTCTCATTCAAGGTCCATCACCCCGTCATCTTGCAGCGTGGCGAGTCGACATGAGACATCGGAACGGCCCGACACTACCCGGCGAGCTACAGTAGCCAGGTCTCCTGTTCCTGGGTAATGTAGTTGTGGGCCAGATCCCCAGCTTCTGGCAATTCGCAGAGCCATCGCAATGTTAGCTTCTGGCGGCTCGTGGCTAGTTATATGCAGCCTTTCAAAATCCACCTGCATCGTAAAATAAATTTCGGTCGGTTATATTATTTCTGTCGTGCGTTCGTCTGGCTGCACCCACATCTATCCATCATACTCAATATGATATCATAACTAATATCATCGGGATCCTTTCATTTTCAAGCCACAAAGAAATGACTGATCCCATCGAGTATTTATAACAAATATACTGCATTCAGTTCGTATGTTATTGGTTTATTCACTTTCAATTCTATATTAATTATTGTTATAGTTATTATCACGTCAATCAGTTTGATATTTCAAATTTAGATTCTGAACCAAAAACCACTAATCCTAAATTATAATTGACATGAAATCATACATGCTGCTATAAAGTGAAGAGATTATCCAATGGTCCATATCCATCCTAGGTTCTAAATGAATCAGTCGTCGATAGTGTCTACATTGACCAGATCGAATAGGGGTCATTTTCAACTTGGATATGGGATGTACCCGGATCTCATCTTCCATTAATTAGAAGCATTTATGATTCTAAAGTAAACTAAATCGTCGGTGATATTCTTTGAGGATTGATATAGTTGACATCAGATCGAAGAATTGATTTGATGTGATTAATATCAAAACTCAAAGAATGAACAGATCGGATCAGCCAGGATCAGTCAGCTACTGATTTGATAATGGCCATTTCGATCTAGATGTAACTTCGTCAGCATAGGGTTCTTGTTTCGTTCGAATTAGTTTTATACATATTCAATGAAAGATAACTTCGATAAAGGGATTCAGCGGTTACAGATTATGAAACCCTGGTTTAATAGAACCATTTATCTTCATACAATACATAATTTATAAGAATTATTTAAATTACGCAGTACTGATTTAAATTTAATAAACAATGACAGAAAGAAAGCAAGAATGAATTAATATTAACATGTCAAATATGTCTTTATTTACTTTCCTCTTAATTATACACATCTTTTGAATCAATAGGTTAAAGTTCAAATGCTATTGCAGATCACTCGAGCATCGAGCCAAGATAAGGAAGTGTTGGAATTTACACCAAATCTATAAGCTTTCCTTCGAGCAAAAGGGTTACCTATTCATAACGGAAATCATTTAGCTACCAATAGACATCTATTTTATCATATCCATTTTGGGTCAAGCGTTTTGGCAATAAAATATCGGGTCATCATTTGATTAATGACGTCATAATCATTACTAATGGTTTGTCTTTTGATAAAACATATCGATATTTCGAAATGTACAGTAATCTGATCCACGCCAACGAAATGTAACTCCCTTACATGGTCTACTTTGTGTTGCTATGTTCTACTTTGTGTTGCTATGTTCTACTTTGCTTTGTTATGCTCTACTTTTTTATTGCTCTGTTCTAATTTGGATTTCTATGACATAATTTGCGTGGCGATGATCTAATTGGTGTTGCAATATTCTAATTTGTGTTACTATGTTCTAATTTTTAGAGCTATGTTCTAATCAACTCAAATAGAACAATGTATATCTTGATTCCGGGGATATTCATGTCGTGCCCTGGCGAGCAGTCATATAATAACAGCAACAAAATTGTCTGCAAATGCCGCTTAAGCTTTAATCAAGGTAATTACATTGTTTTATAATCTTCATCTTTAGCAGAAATTCACACAAATTAATTTTACTGATAATTTCATTTGTACATAGCTGACATTTTTACTAGTTTGTGTCTAAAATTATGTCTCCGTCGTCTCATTATATTCGGTATAATTAAGAGGTGATTGGCTAGACGCAATGCATAGCAGGATTTCAGATGATTGTTTTGAAAACAGCTTAAGTCAACAATGAATTTTAGCCAAATTGATATTAAAATGTTCAGTAGGTTTAGATTTTTAAACCAATGAGAGAAGGAAAAAGGTATAATTGACAATGAATCTCAACCGCATCTAAGAGACAAAATCAAATTTAATCAAGATATAATTAGACTGTAAATAGAACCTTTATTATAATGATGGAACGGAGACTGTCACAAATTAACTTCATTGTCACCACTGCCCATTTCACATGCCAATTACAATGATAGGAGACTGAAATCTGAAATTACAAGAAGCCTACTATTACACAATTACCATTTTATGCGATTTTGCTACTATTGCTATTGTCAACTCAACAGTATTTTGTAAATGTTTTATTTTTACTTTCACGTTGAAACCCAACGCACATGAAACTTGCAGCTACACTATTATTCCTCTACCTGATAATATTACTGTAGCCAGTAATAGCCTAACAGACTACGAACAAAACTACTTTCCTCTATCTTTAACGACCTATTCTCTACCACTTTTCTATTAAACACCTCCCAAGCTCAATATGTTGGTTATTCATGCCTGTTCCTGTCAATATGTTGGTTATTCATACCTGTTCCTGTCAATATGTTGGTTATTCATGCCTGTTCCTGTCAATATGTTGGTCATTCATGCCTGTTCCTGTCAATATGTTGGTCATTAATGCCTGTTCCTGTCAATATGTTGGTCATTCATGCCTGTTCCTGTCAATATGTTGGTCATTAATGCCTGTTCCTGTCAATATGTTGGTCATTCATGCCTGTTCCTGTCAATATGTTGGTCATTCATGCCTGTTCCTGTCAATATGTTGGTCATTCATGCCTGTTCCTGTCAATATGTTGGTCATTACTGCCTGTTCCTGTCAATATGTTGGCCATTCATGCCTGTTCCTGTCAATATGTTGGTCATTCATGCCTGTTCCTGTCAATATGTTGGTCATTCATGCCTGTTCCTGTCAATATGTTGGTCATTCATGCCTGTTCCTGTCAATATGTTGGTCATTCATGCCTGTTCCTGTCAATATGTTGGTCATTCATGCCTGTTCCTGTCAATATGTTGGTCATTCAAGCCTGTTCCTGTCAATATGTTGGTCATTCATGCCTGTTGCCGGCGCTTAGGCTTAGAAGGGTAGATTCTCCCCCGTTTATAACCACCCGCTGGTGACGATTCGTTAGATAACTCTCAAACCACGATAGCAAGCTTTCATTAATGCCGAATTTTTTTAATTTTTGGAGTAAACTGCTGTGCCAACCTCGATCGAAGGCTTTGGAGATGTCAAAAAAGGAATACGGCCGCCTTTTGATTGTCGAGGGCAAGCATTATTTCGTTATATATGTCTAGAAGCTGGTTGATTCTAGAATTTGATGGGAAGAATCCGGACTGGTAGTGTGTGATATAATTTCTAACGTAGTTGTAGACATATTTGAAGACAGTTTTCTACATAACCGTGCCTAAGCAACTTAGAAGTGAAATTGGGCGGTAATTTGAACAAATATTTTTTTCATCCTTTTTGAAGAATGGCGTGACGTTGGAAATTTTCCAAGTAGTGGGAAACTGTAATGTGGTAATAGAGTGGTTGAAAAACCTAGCAAGGATTGGTGCTAGTACAGCTTTCCCTTCAGATAGCATTTTGGGGCTATGCCTCAGCGTCGCTGTCCCCCAAGGGCCAGTCCTTGGTCATCTACTATTTTAATCTTCATAAATGACCTACAAGGCGACATCCTAAACAACATAAGACTATTCGCTGACGATACATGAGTAGTAATGGGTGGGGCTGGTCGTTATTGTTCTTCCCAGCAGGGGTTCTTCAAGAACAAAGGGATTTTTTGGAGAACAATGGCGACCAGCCGCCCTGCCGTAAAGAACAATGGCGACCAGCCGCCCAGCGAAAAAGAACAATGGCGACCAGCGGCACACGTTTGAGAGTTTTGATAACAATGACGTACAGCCGCACACGTTTTTTTGGTATTTGCAACACTGTGGAATGTTCTATTATCTTGAATTAGTTAACCATTAAAAGTTTAAAAGTTGTGTATTTTACGTTTAAATGTAGTGGCGGCGCGTCGCCCTCCATGGTTATCTACCGTTGTAAAAATAATAAGAGAGTAATGTAAAAGAATAGAGTTTAAGAGGTGGTCTGATAATGGAGGTCGTAGGAGTATGAGGTTGAGGATGTATGAGGAATTACGGTATTGATGTTTGAAAATAATTTGACTGTTTCGTCGATAACGTTATTAGTAAACTGTAGAATATTTAGCGACTGCCTGTAAGCTGTTACTGTCTTAGCAACAGCTACCAGACAGATTAGTAACAAAATAGAGTTTAAGAGGTGGTCTGATAATGGAGGTCGTAGGAGGAGGAGGTTGAGGGAGTATGAGGAATTACGGTATTGATGTATATTTTGAAAATAATTTGACTGTTTCGTTGCTAATGTTATTAGTAAACTGTAAAGTCGCCAGGGCAATGTCTTGCGCGATATCTCTGTGCGAATATTTTGAAATAATTGATTATAAGCCGCTGGCGGTTTAGTCACCATTAACCCCCTCCTTGGTTTAAGTCATTAAAAAAATGGCAGTCATTTAATTATTAAATTTTCAAAATTGTTATGGAAATGGTCATCGTTGACGATCGATGTTGTATAATATTATATAGATAGTTTTATCTACCATATTTATGTCTTTAAAGCGTCAATCATTTAATTATTAAATTAAAAAAAAAAAATGAATAAACTCAGTCATTTAATTTTCAAAAAATCAGAGCGTTGCGTTACATGGGTTATAGTGATCTACGTTGTGTATATGTATATATATATATATATATATATATATATATAATTTTATCTTACGTATTTAAGGCGATTCTTTAAAGTGGAAGTCATTTCATTATTAAAATTTCAAAAATATGAGCAAAATGTGTTCCCCAGTCATTTAATTAAATAAAAAATCAGACACGTACACAGTAAGTTTTCCTATGCTATTATATAGATAGTGTTATCTATCGTATTTATGTCTTTAAAATGGCAGTCATTTAATTATAAATTTTTCAAAAATATGAACAAAATGTGTTCCTAGTCAATGGCAATGCATTAATCGTCCATGAACAATAGCGTACAGATGGCCATTTAGAACAGTAGCGTCCATCGACCACTTTTGATGGATCAGAATGTGTGCTTGCGGATGCATGTGTGAAGTGGGTTGTTGTGTGTAAAAACTTTATTACATTATTTTATTTTTTGAACAGATAAAGAGTTCTCTTTCGAATGATATGTAGGCCCTGAAAAGGGCCATGTTTTGAGATAGGGCTCAGTCTTCGCAGATCCGCACAGGTGCAGTTGTCAGTTTGGTAACAAACTGCATCATGTTTGCTTTTTGTATATCAGTCGGAGTATCACCGATTACAGGACACCCATGTGGATACTGTTTGATTGGTAATAGACAATAGCACTCCTTGCAGGTGTACACCATCTCTTTAGGTTCTGTTTTCTTGATCATACACCTGAAGACCGTCTCGTGTTTCGACCGTCGGCATATGGTGTCACGGATGTTGATGGAACACCAACGACATCGCACATACCCAGTGTCTGATCCATCAAAGTTTGTACTGCTGGCCATTTTTAGCCAAATGTATATTAACATTGCATTTATACCACATCGCTCTACTACAAAAAATATAAGGAATATCACGTGAGATGAAATCTGACTGCCTAAGGCTACCTAACTACTCTGCAGTTAGACATCCAACCACTTTGCGATGTTTAAACTGGAATGAGAAAATGGATTGAATTTGTACCGTTTATAGGAATATATGTACTGCGGCCGGAAATCCGCAAATCTGCAACACGCGGCCCGCATGCGGCCGCACATGTGCGCATGCATTTTGGCATGTATGCATGTTCAGGCATGTGCATATACTTGTTGCCATCCGCAACAAGTTAACAAGTCAACATCCATAACATGAGCCTGCAAATCCGCAACACGCGCCCACATGCGGCCGCACATGTACGCATGCATTTTGGCATGTATGCGTGTTCAGGCATGTGCATATACTTGTTGCCATCCGCAACACGTGCCCGCAAATCCGCAACACATTTTAGCCGAATGTACATTAACATTTACATTTATACTACATCGCTCTACTACTACTACTACTACAAAAAAATGGAAGGAATATCGTGTGAGATGACTAGCGTCCTATCGTCCGTCGCGTACTGGCCTCCATATAATGACACATACATGCAGGCGAAAATCTTGGATATGTTGGATATATACAGAGATGAATAGTTCCTCATTGCCTATGGATTCTTTTTCATCTTCACCTTCATCTTCACTCTCAGTCTCCGCTGAGTCATTACCAGCTTCACTGGCCGACTCCGCTGGCTCATCATCATCACTATTCATCTCTGTCATTTCTTCATCTTCACTGTCTAGATTTTTGCTATCTTCATCGTTACGGAATCGGATCTTATGCCGCTTCAGGTCATTTGACCTATTAAAAGTTGAAGCACATTCAAAACATTTATGTCTCAGCATATTGATTATAGGATAAATCTAGCAAGTATTCAAGTTACAAGGTTCTTCAAAGAAATCTGACTGCCTAACTACTCTGCAGTTACACCTCCAACCACTTTGCGATGTTTAAACTGGAATGAGAAAAGGGATTGAATTTGTACCATTTATAGGATTATATGTACTGCGGCCGCAAATCCGCAATATGCGCCCGCAAATCCGCAACATGCGCCCGCAATCCGCATCATGCGCCCACAATCCGCAACATATGCCCGCAAATCCGTAAATGCAGCCCGCATGCGGCTGCACATGTATGCATGCATTTTGGCATGTATGTGTGTTCAGGCATGTACATACACTTGGTGCCATCTGCAACACGCACCTGCAAATCCGCATCATGCGCCCGCAAATCCACAACATACGCCTGCAAATCCGCATCATGCGCCCGCAATCTGCAACATACGCCCGCAAATCCGCATCATGCGCCCACAATCTACAACATACGCCCGCAAATTCACAACATGCGGACCACATGCGTTCGCACATGTATGTATACATTTTGGCGTGTATGTGTGTTCAGGCATGTACATATACTTGTTGCCATCCACAACATATGCCCACAAATCTGCATCATGCGCACAATCCGTATCATGCGCCCGCAATCCGCAACATATGCCTGCAAATCCTCAACATGCAACCGCAATCCGCAAATCGCAACAAGAGGTCGCAATCCGCAACATGCAGTGTTGGTGCCTAGTGGTTGGTGGTGGATGTCGGTACTGGCGGTGGTGGTGCTAATGGCAGTGGTGTTGAAGGTGTTGGTGTTGATGCTCATCGTGATGGTGGTGGGTGTTGGTGATGATGATGGGGGTAGAGGTGGTGGTAGGTGGTTGGTGGGTGGTGTTTGCTGTCGCAATGTCTAGACAAATGGATAGCCAGCAGAGTCAGTCATTCCGATGATAACTTTTCAAAAATAGTCTTCTGGCACATGCATGGATGCAAGGGCGCACACCGGGGCATGCACGCACAAGGGTACAACATATAACTATCAGTATCGCGTATTAGCATGTGTGCATACGAGCGAGACCTTTATTAAACCCTCATGACAGTCTCCAACCTATATACCATTTTTTTCAAACACAGAGCTCTCACACATTGCGACCACAATGTCTAGACAAATGGATAGCTGTCAGAGTCAGTCATTCTGGTGATAAATTTTCAAAAATAGCCTTCTCTCTAAAGATGCAAGTATAAATATGAAGAAATTCGCTATTGGTTGGCGGGTGCGTGGATGGTGGTGGTGAGGTTAATGCATGGTGCTGGGTGTAGGTCGTAGTGGTGGAGGTGGTGGTGTTGTTGGTGGTGTTGGTGATGATGATGGTGGCTGGTGGGTGGGTGGTGTTTACTGGCGCAATGACTAGACAAATGGATAGCCTACAGTGCCAGTCATTCCGATGATTAATTTTCAAAAATAGCCTTCTCTAAGGATGCAAGTATGACTATGAAGAAATTTGCTATGGGTTGGCTGGTGCGTGGGTGGTGGTGGTGGGGTTAATGCATGGTGCTGGGTGTAGGTCGTAGTGGTGGTGGTGGTGGTGGTGGTGGTGGTGGTGGTGGTGGGTGTTGGCGATGATGATGGTGGTTGGTGGGTGTGTGTGTGTTTACTGGCGCAATGACTAGACAAATGGATAGCCTACAGTGCCAGTCATTCCGATGATAAATTTTCAAAAATAACCTTCTCTAAGAATGCAAGTATGAATATGAAGAAATTCGCTATGTGTTGGCGGGTGCATGGATGGTGGTGGTGGAGTTAATGCATGGTGTTGGGTGTAGGTCGTGGTGGTGGTGGTGGTGGTGGTGGTGGGTGGTGGTGATGATGATGATGATGTTGGTTGGTGGGGGTGTTTGCCAGTGCAATGTCTAGACAAATGGATAGCCTGCAGTGCCAGTCATTCCGATGATAAATTTTCAAAAATAGTCTTCTCTTGTACCACAAATATGAATATGAAGAAAATGGACATTTTCTTTAAGAAATGAAATTCGAGGGTTAAAAGGGTTAATAGCGTCCATGTAATGACGTAACACGAGGTGGTCGCTTAGGGCAGGACTGAATTATATAGTTAAAAACATGGTTATAACGTATCACTGCTCTGTAGCCAAAAGGATATATTTATATTTGTAGTAAACGGCCATCTATGATTATGCTACTACGCTTGTAATGTTGCTCTTAATTGTAGTATCTTTAAGCGTCAGTAAACAGCCATAGCCGGTGAGTGGGTGCATGCGTTATTATTGATTTTTCAAAAACTCTCGGCGAGGACATTGTAATATCCCGTGCTTATAACGAGACGGGTGGTACATTCTTATAGTATTCCTTAACACATGACATGTTTGTATCTCGATTAAAGATTGATCTTGGTGCTTTAACATTCTTTCGTTATTAACACGTGCCGTGTTTGTAACTCGATTAAGGACCGATCCCACGGCTATTGCGACAGTAATGGTTAAATCATATGCAATAAATAATCTTTTTATCACTCCTACGCTCAACATACAATTCTATAAACACACAGCGCCCTCAGAGACATAATGACTACATTTTAATCATCGTGCAACCACAAAATCTAAAACGACTGACAGTTGTTGCAGTAATCTAGCCCCGCACTCTGGCAAGGTTATGTAAAATTGGCCAACTTACCTATATGGCCTCTAATATTGTACTAAAGTTATTGTCTCTCTTCACGATCCACTCAGCCGCAAGGCTTCTTAATTGTTTGGATATCCCTCCCGCACGTTGCACTGATCTGACTCTGGGAAACTATCGGAGGTTTTCGAGCGGTGATGGACAAAGTGCGGGGTTACATACACCTCCCATGTATCTTAGGATACTTAGTAGTTAGACATCTTTGCCAATGAAGGAAAGCACTGCGAAAACATTTATTATTATTATTTATGGTAGGATAGATTATTCCCGACCCGCAGTGCATATCGGGCATAATGGAACATACACCTAATGGCAGGTCAATAGTTAAGTCCATAGGACTGGTGATTGACGAGATGCGCATCTCCACCCAACTCATTGTAGTGTCTCAGCACGATCTTGGAATCTGCCACGCCCTCACGGGAAGGACACTAGCGGTGTATATTCGTCTCTCCACCCCCACCGTAATGACGTAATGTCAGTTGTCAAATTTCCTTGTGTAAACTGTAGCCATCGTCCAGTGATGTTTTATGTGGTTTCGAAACAAGGCATCTGGAATCTCATCCATTTCGGATGTGTTGTGAAGTAACGTGTACACTACTATCCATGGAGGTAGATGCTTCCTAAAAAGCAACAGGCGGGGCGGGGCGTCTGCGCCCGTGGTATAGTTATATGTCTAAAGATAGGTAGGGATTTCTGCCACTTGCGGCCAAAGCTAGTTTTCGTTTCTAACTATCAATTAGTAGATTAGACTGTAGCAGAAGGCCCGCATAAATAAAAGTGGCAACTACCAATACAGTTTCTTAGAATTACATAAGTGAATCCTTTGGGAGTTGCTGGCTCCATCTTCACGTAAACCAGTATGCATCACGATTACTTATATATTTCACTACAATGGTCTTTTTCCACAGCATTTTTGTTGAACAAAACAGTGGCCCTTTTTGCCAGCTCTTTTTCCTCCGCTTCGGCGTCGAAGTCATTTTCCTGTGACGGAGGCGTGCGTGAGGCACTTGCCTCTCGCATAAGCGAGATTACTCGGTAACGGAGGCTATTACCTCTCGCGACAAAAAGTAGCATCTAGGTTAACGCCCACATAAGACATGTTCCTCTGGTAACATCAGTAATCTTTTTCATTTGTATCATAAAGGTATAATAACTTATATTAAGTTAAACAGTGCCCTCGTTGTACGAATGCCTCCCTTCCGGGGATACCTTTGTGGATTTACGAATCTGTGTGGTACCGCCGGCGACCCCACGTGCAAAGTACATTAGCTAGCTCTACTTTATGTATTATTGTATATGGTCACTCTATCTAACGATTAATCTTGCTTGTTAGTTAGAATATCTTTATCTATATTTTTATTCTCCATTATTTAAATTACCAATACGACACTGTGCAGTTTAATCTCAGTGGCAATGGTCTCACGGCACCACTGGAACATCATTGTTCCACCGGCCCTAGAAGTCGGTCTGTGTACTCCGCAGAGCAATGCTATATGGGATCTGGACCCCGAGACTCAGAGCTAGTCAGCCCCCTCGTTCATCGTGCACATGTGGCGCGACGGGCGAATGATTCTTACTGGAACGACCCAACGGACCCCCCCCCCCCGCGAGCTACAGCTACATGTAATTATGCTGATAACAATTACCTGACATCAATGGATCAGTGTTTGGTGGGTAAATGTAATTCTGCTGATGGCAATTACGTTAACAGCAATGGATCGGTGTTTAATGGCTAGATGTAATTCTGCTGATGACAATTACATTAACATCAATGGATCAGTGTTTGGTGGCTACATGTAATTCTGCTGATGGCAATTACGTTAACATCAATGGATCAATGTGTGGTGGCTAGATGTCATTCTGCTGATGACAATTATGTTAACATCAATGGATCCGTGTTTGGTGGCTAAATGTAATTCTGCTGATGACAATTACGCTAACATCAATGGATCAGTGTTTGTTGGCTACATGTAATTCTGCTGATGACAATTACGTTAACATCAATGGATAAAGGTGAGCTCCAATGTAGAAGTAATTAACTTATGACTGCGTGTATATAGCGAGGCAGGGAAAAGTTGACATGTAAATCGCACCAGCCTTCAGATAATGGAGACATGTATTAACGTTGTGCTATTAAAACATATTTCTTTAATGACATAAAAACATTAAAAAGGACTAGCATGGTTTATGAGTAGCATGTTATCATTACCACCTGAATAGATATTATGGGATGAGAATGCGATTCTAAATGGAGCATGGAGCATAAATTTTGTAGTATAATACGAATAGGTTGTGACATGGCCATTCAATATAAACGACTTTCAAACACATTTATTTAATGACAACCCTGCACATACCTGTTGAACAAAGCATTATTCTGTCATTGAGAACGGGGACATCTTGTCTCCTTGCGCAGTGATATGCTGAACAAAACATTATTCTGTTATTGAGAACGCAATGATATGTGAGGTCGTTTAAGATCAAATGAGCTGAAAACGATGTTTTGTTTTTGTATCATCTCGTTGATTGCCTAGCAATCATATGATTATTCATAATCAGGAGAATTAATAGTCAGCAACAACCGGTAAGGAGCTAATTGATGAAGGGGGCGAGATGGTCACAAAAGGTACGCTCACACAAATGCAACATCCGAAAAAAGTGATTAATTTTCCTTATTATATAAACAATTGGTCAAGTGAACTAACAATGAGATCCGAGGAAGATAGTGATGGGTGTCCAGGGTAAGTCAATAGAGGTATTGCTCCGAAGAAGCAAGTTATGCGAGGTCCAGGGTTAGTCAACCGAAATATTGCTGTGAGGAAGATAGTGATGTATGGCGTCCAGGTTAAGTCAGCAGAAGAATAGCTCTGAGAAAGCTAGTGATGCGTGTCCAGGGTAAGTCAGTAGAGGTATTGCTCCGAGGAAGCTAATGATGCGTGTCCAGAGTAAGTCAGTAGAGGTATTGCTCCGAGGAAGCTTGTGACACGTGATTTACCACTAACAGACTAATCAGGAGAGAGGTGCCTTTAGCATTTCCCGTAAATAGCATTTATCATATTCTGTGCGGGAATATGTGGGTTGATTAGCAATGAATATTCTGTCTCCTTCAGGAATAAACCGAGGCAATGCATCACTATCCAAGACAGACTGGAGGTATATTGTTTATGCCGAGACAATGTATCACTACCCAAGACAGACTGAAGGTCTATTGTTTATCCCGAGGCAATGTATCACTATCCAAGACAGACTGAATGTCTATTGTTTATCCCGAGGTAATGTATCACTATCCAAGACAGACTGAAGGTCTATTGTTTATGCCGATACAATGTATCACTATCCAAGACAGACTGAAGGTCTATTGTTTATGCCGAGACAATGTATCACTATCCAAGACAGACTGAATGTCTATTGTTTATCCCGAGGCACTGTATCACTATCCAAGACAGACTGGAGGTTTATTGTGTATGCCGAGGTAATGTATCACTATCCAAGGCAGTGTGAATGTCTATTGTTTATTCCGAGGCAATGTATCACTATCCAAGAAGACAGAATGCATATTGTTTATCCCGAGGCAATGTATCACTACCCAAGACAGACTGAAGGTCTAGTGTTTATCCCGAGGCAATGTATCATTATCCAAGACAGAGTGAATGTCTATTGTTTATCCCGAGACAGTGCATCACTAACCAAGACAGACTGAATGTCTTTTGTTTACGTAGCAGATTAATTAATTGAATACGGGTCACCGTGATTCTCATTGGAGTGGTCAATCAAAAGGATACTTTTTTGTAAAAGAATGTGGCCGGTTATGCACGATGTCTCACGCTATGGTATTACCAACATATAATGAATGATGAAAGCACA